>JAUAMA010000004.1:74215908-74815908 GCA_030819835.1 Acmispon strigosus
TATGATGCCTAAGGTGTTGCTCTGATTTTATTGTTCTAATTAATGTAAATATTCTTTATATTTTCTCTGATTTCACTTTATCTTTGTATAAAGTTTAATTTGAATAATCCAGAAAATCGTTTAATATCAATGAATGATTCAAAAAGTTGGTTACAGGCTGAATTATTTGCAAGGCAGGTTCTCCTAATGTGGATTAAAAATCACCGTTTCAAAGTAGTTGTAATTTAAATTCTGATTAGTCTGGAGATATGTGTTCAATGAAATCTAGCTCGTCAATAATGCATGCTTGGTACAATCATCTTTTATAGCTGAAATCTTTACTTAGATGGATATCATATCAGATGCTATGCATAGGTTTCTGCTTGGCATTTCAAAGAGCTTTTGATAAGATGTATTTGTCGACTCCACATTATAGTATAATAAACTAATAAGTCAATTGGTAGCATGCTGTGAGGTGCCCTTCTCACTCTTTGAAGCTACAATGATTAGGCCTCTAGATATATTATCCTGATAATTGTATTTTAAGTATGAGGAGTTACAGTGATTCAGTAAAGACTAGAGATTCTTTATTCCAGGGATTAATATTTATGATGGAAAGTCCCTTAATTGTCATAGTTGATCGTGTCAGGTTGCGAGCCTTGGGAAGATTCTGGGGCCAAGAGGGCTGATGCCAAATCCAAAAGCTGGCACTGTAACAGCCAATATTCCTCAGGTGTGTTATTCTTTTTTATTGTTTCTTTTCTTTCCCAGTTCACTTGAGATCGGTGTCTACATAAACGCACATGTTACACCTATACATACTGAACCTCTTTTGCAAAATGTGTAAACTGCACATGATCATAGAATTCTAAGATTGAAGTTTTTCTTCTATTCTTGGAAGGAAAATGGGTGGGGGGGGGGGATTTTGACAGCATTGAGGCCCTTTGCTTTATGACAAGGTTGCTACCTTGCTGGTTTTTTGTTTCACCAAATTTTTACACATGATTAATCAGAAACCCTTTAATTTCATCCTTACAGGCTATATCAGAATTCAAGCAGGGAAAAGTTGAATACAGGGCAGATAAAACTGGAATCGTGCACTTGCCTTTCGGAAAAGCTGACTTTCCGGAAGAGGATCTCCTTGTAAACTTGCTTGCTGCCATAGTATGTTTTTCTTCCCTGAGCAGCCTTTCTAAACTGTGTTTCACTCCATGATAAGCTTTTAACTCAACTGTCTAAATTCCACAGAAATCAGTAGAGGCAAACAAACCTTCTGGTGCTAAAGGTGTGTACTGGAAAAGCGCACACATATGCTCAGCCATGGGACCTTCAGTTAGGTTAAATATCAGGGACATGCTTGATTACAGGCCTCAATCCGAATAGAGCTCCTGTAAATGCTTGTTCTGATTTAGTCAGCTTTCTGGGTGCAGTTGTTTGATCTTGCCAAATATCTTGTCAAAGATGTCACCAAAGTTGCAGACAGGGATGAACAGGGGATACTTTGGTGGTTATGTCTGTCAAAAATCACCACCAAAAGTATGCACACTAGATAGACTTTGACCCCAGGCTGAAGTTTTACCTTGTATTATTACTTTGTAACTAACACCAGAGATTTAATTATACTTTCTTTCTTGGTAATAAATTTTCATTTTACATATCATCTCAGGCCTTCCACCTGTGGTGCTTAAACTGCTTATGTTGGTTGTATAACATGTTTGGTTGTATAACATGTTTGGTTCCACGGTGAAATGCTTTAAAATCATTTTTGATTAAAAGTTGTAAATCTTAATTTCTTAATAAAAAATGTTTTGGGATTCTGTGCAAATTGTGAAAAAACAAATGTACTCGTTGCAACTACTATGGCCCTGTAAACTATTAACAAGAGTGAGCTTCATGCTTGATGCAAACTATATACGATGATTCAGAACGGACACTTGTGACTAATAGAATTATGGTATGAGCTTCATGTTTTTCTTCATCTCTGAACATCAAGGGGATGCCAAAACTTATTGGGCCGGAAATTTAACACCCTTTCTCTTCCTTCCCTTCGGTCTGGTGGACCATCAAATTTGGTATTCTTTTACTATACCCTTCAATCTCAATTTAGTGAATTTACTATACTCTTTCCTTTATTACTTATGAGAGTCAGCACTCCTCTGCAAAATTACATCTACTACATGTATGTTTCTATGCTATAGTTGGAAAGGTGCAGCCATAATGAACTAGGAGGTACTATTCTAAGAGGGTACGGAAGCTAACACCCTTAATATTTTTATAGTTAGGGTAGTATAGGAATAAAAATATTATAATTTATTTGACTTCACCAATTATCTAGTGGTGATAAATTTGTTCCATTCAATTATAAAATATGAAAATAATGAAAAAAGACTTCTGTTTCGTTTCATCTCATTTCATTATGTTTTATTATGTTCTGTTTCGTTCTATTTTATTTGGTAAAAAATATTTCTTAGTCCTCGATGACTCATGAAACGAGAGTCATGAAAAATGGACTCAACTTGAAACTTAGTTGATGTGTGGTGCTCAAGGTAGTAAAGTTTTAGAGACAACTCGTAGACAAACTGTGGCACAAACAATGAGTGTAAATGTTCCGTATGTTTTGAATGGTTTGAATCAGGAAGGATCTTGGAGTTTGTTGAGGAAAATTACATTTAGGGATGATGTCTTTGAGAGAGAATCTGAGCTGTTTTGCTCCTTTTGGGTTTTCTAAATGGTAAGAGATTACGTCTAGGAATTTCAACTGATAGTTCACCTAGGCTAGATATAGTTAGGTGGATAGCTCTTGACATCATAGATGAAATAAACCTTTACATATGTGTTTGAGTGGAAAACAATAAGAGGATTAGATGACTGCATTTCTGAATACATATTCTTCTTTGTTATCCATGTAAACCTTCTTTTATTGCTTTCGTTATATTTAAAAATCACAAAAACAATTTCTTTTTATCCGCTCAAATCAATGTTTCACTGATCGAACTAATGTTCACACAATCCCTGAGAACGATAAACTCGTATTTGCTTGCGATGATTGAATCATAAATGTTTAGCAAAAAACAGTACAAAATAGGAAAAAACCTTTATCACTAGTAAATCGGACTTAGTAATTGAATTGGAAGTCTTGCTTAGCTATTAATTTAGTAAGTAAGAACATAGGTTAGACCACCGTAGGAAGAATCCTCAATTTCATACAAAAGCTGGTTTATTTAAGACATAGATTAAATTAGTGAAACTTTACTCCTAGTGCTATCATTCTCATATAAAGTTTTTGACAACATTTACTCGCTTTGTTTATTTTAGTGCAATTTGAACAATTGAATCAAACCCCCAAACTTTTGTTTCTTTTTGCATTTTTAAACTAAGGAATTAGTATAACCACTATTAGAACACAATTCATAACGATAAAAACTCAACGCTATACTACAATTGAGTCTCTTTGATATTAGTAGTAAGTTGAGGAAATTCATTAAATATCTTTCATGAGTTATACATGCAGCAAGGAAGCTTGTGAGCTGTAAAGCCTGGATATAAGGAAAGGAATGCATATGAATAAAGCAATTTAGTTAAGCTCATTTTATTTGAATGTGAACAATACATATACAAATAATATGCAGAAGTTCGCGCAAGAAGAACGTACTAGTACAGATTCATTCAAGATTATGAGAAAGAAGCAAGCCCAAGAAAATATGCAGTTTTGGAGAATACAAGACAAGACGATGAAGACAGAGGAATCCGATGAGCTGTTATTTTTAACTTATTACGTCCATTATTAATTGCTAGGACCCGGACTGTCACATCAATTACCCATTAATTGGTGAAAGTTAGAACTTTAGTAGTAAAGTTAGAGTCATGTGAACCACATATTGAAAGATATATACCGACACTTCTCTTACGTTCATGATCACCACTCTCAACTTTTCAATCTCATTCTGATTTTTCAATTAGTTTTCTCTTTTGTCTTCTGTGCTGCTCTTATTTTCTTCTCAATCTTTCCAAGTATGGCCGAGCAAATTCCATATTCTGTTGCTGCAAGCCTCATTGACAAGTTGGCTTCTGCAGCCTTTCGTGAACTCGGGCGGGTTTATGGTGTCATGGATGAGTTGGAAAGTCTTAAGAGTACAGTTGAATCCATCAAAGCTGTGCTCCTTGATGCTGAGGAGAAGCAAGAACAAGATGATTTTGTCAAACTCTGGATAACAAGGCTCAAAGATGTGCTTTATCCTGCTGAAGATGTGCTTGATGAATTTGCCATTTATGACATGACACACAAAGTGAACTCAGGTAGCAAGAACAAAGTGAAAGAGGTATTTCATTCCTTATGTCATTCCTTATCTCCTAAACAATTTGCTTTTCGCCGTGAAATGGCTCGTGAAATTGAAAAGATTCAGAAAAAATTCAATGCTGTTGTGCAAGAAATGGGTAGGTTGAATTTAAACCCAAGAACTGTGGTGGTTGAGCAAACAGACAGTGTGAGAAGAGAAACTGCTTCCTTTGTGTTAGAATCAGATATCATTGGGAGGGAGGATAGTAAAAGAGAGATTATAAATTTGTTGAGCCAACCAAATAAAAGTCAAAACATTTCCGTAGTTGCTATTGTTGGTATTGGTGGTTTAGGCAAGACAGCTCTTGCTCAATTGGTATATAATGACGTGAAAGTAAAAAAATTATTTGAAAAGCAAATATGGATATGTGTCTCTGATAATTTTGATGTCAAAACTATTGTCAGAAACATGTTGGAGTCATTAGCAAAAAGCAAAATTGATGAAAAGTTATCATTAGACAACTTGCAAAACCAGCTTCGTCAAGCTTTAAATGGTAAAAAATACTTGCTAGTCCTTGATGACACATGGAACGAGAGTCTTGAAAAATGGACTCAATTCAAAACTTACTTAATGTGTGGGGCTCAAAATAGTAAAGTTTTAGTGACAACTCGTAATAAAATTGTGGCACAAACAATGGGTGTAGAAGTCACTCATGATTTGAATGGTTTGAATCCTAATGAATCTTGGAGCTTGTTGAGGAAAATTACATTTAGGGATGATGTTATGGGAGCGAGTCAAACTCTAGAGTCAATTGGTGAGAAGATAGCGCAAAAGTGTAGAGGAGTTCCACTAGCTATTAGAACAGTGGGAGGCCTGTTACAAAGTACAAGTGAAGAGAGCGAATGGATGGATGTTTTACAAGGTGAATTTTGGAAATTATGTCAAGATGAAGATAGTATTATGCCTGTTTTGAAAGTGAGTTACCAAAACTTGTCACCTCAAATGAGACAATGTTTTGCTTATTGCTCTTTATATCCCAAGGATTGGGAAATCCAGAAGGATGAGTTGATTGAACTGTGGATGGCACAAGGTTATCTTCAATGCTCGGACGAAATACTCATGAAAGATGTTGGTAACAAAGTTGTAAAGACTCTCTTGATGAAATCATTTTTTCAAGATGTAAGAATGACTAAAGATGGTGTTATAGGTTATTTTAAGATGCATGATTTAATGCATGATCTTGCAATGCAAGTAGCTGGCAATGATTGTTGCCGCTTGGATAGTAAGGGGAAAACAATAGTAGGAAGACCAATGCATGTATGGTTGGAAGGTGATGCCATTGGTTTGTTGGACTCATTGAATGCAAGCAGGGTGCGGACTTTGATTTTAAGGCCTTTTTCTACATTGAATGAGAAGCAATTGTTTTTTATTTCAAATATCAAACACTTACGCTCCTTGAGTATAAGTAATCATGGTTTAAGGAAGCTGCCTCATTCAATTGAAAAATTGAAGCATTTAAGATATCTTTCCTTTTCTTGGATGCCCTTGGAAAGTGAGAAATCACTTCCCAAATTCATTAGCAGTCTTGTTTGTTTACAAACGTTCCAAGTGAAGGGTTCTTTCCAACTTGAATTCTTTGAAAATGGTGGCTCAAAATCAATCACGGTGAGAGACCGTGGTTGGTTTAGCACCACGGTGATTAATTCATACTTAGGTTTTCCGCTCACAAATATTGTTGAACTTTCTTTCATAAGATGTGCATTTGCTGGTGTTAGAATGTGGATCCCACCACTGGAACATCTCCCTTTCCTTAAGTCACTCAACATTGATTCACTTGATGGGCTGGATTGCATAAGTTTTGAAGAGGGTTTATCAGTATCTGGTGGAACATTCTTCCCATCTTTGGAGAGACTCTGTTTGAAGAATTGTGAACAACTGGCGGGGTGGTGCAAGTGGGAAGGTGATAAGTATTCACCTTATCTCTCGTTGCCTTCCTTTCCCCGTCTTTCTCATTTATCAATCGTGTTCTGTCAGTATTTGTTTTACATGCCTACTTTTCCAAACCTTGATAACAGTTTGACGTTGATTGCGTGTCCTTGGGAGACATTATTGGAAGCAACACTAAGCATGGCAGCATCACCGGTTCACTTCACTCCTCTTTCCAACCTCAAATCATTGAACATTGATGACTGGTCAAGGTTTTTACCCGGACGGAGAATGTCAGATTTCCAAATGAATTGGGTGAAAAATCTTACTTCTCTCCAACATCTTGAATTTACTCACGTTTCAAGAGAAACATTGGAGGATATGGAAATTTTCTTCAAGGATGACCTCCATTGTTTTCCTTCTCTAAAAAAAATCACCATAAGTAAATCTTCACGCATAGGGGCCTTGCCGGAATGGATATGCACCCTCTCATCTCTTCAGCACATTAAGCTTGACTCTTGCCCTAATTTGGCATCTCTGCCTGAAGCAATGTCTCATCTTACCAACTTGCAGACCCTAGAAATCATTGATTGTCGCCGCTTATTTGAAGAATGCGAGAACGAAGCAAGTGCAATAAGACACAATATTGCTCACATCCCAAACATAATCTTACAAAAAATGGTACGTACCTACCTAAATCCTCTTAGAATAAGTGCAGCTAATTTTCTTTAGGATTTGATTTTCATAAAGCTTTCAATATTTCTTTATGTTTAAATGCCTTGCCTCTTGATTAATTATCCCGTTTAATAAACATAATTTCACATTGTTTTTTTTACCTAGTTTCTGTTCATTCGTAGTATGCATTGTACTTTCTATATCTAAAATATAATAAATGAAAATACAGGCTTGACATCTACGACTCTAGCGAAGAGGAAATAGAATATGGAAGTTCTCACTGAATACCAAGTACATGCTCCAAATGATGCTACAAACTCTTGGTAAGCTTGCAATTAGAAAACAATTGAAAATATTAATTAGACAGAGGAAAATGTCGCTACTAATTGGCATATTGGTTAGTGAAATCTAGTATCATGATGCAATATGTAGAAACTTTTGATCTTTTATTTTTGTTTCTGAAACTAGAATTTCTCTTATATTGTAAATTAGAAACTCTGCAATGCATTTTACTTAAATTTCAATGTTTGGGTTATTGTAAAACATCATATTATTCTTGTTATCACAAATTGACAGTTTGCTTAGGGAGATGAATGGACAATGCTTTGTGATACACCAGCAACTCTGTGTTATATATGTGCTGGAAATATTGATAAAACGGTTGAAATTTGGTCAAGGACCCAAATGAACATTATGGGAAATCTTATGTTCACCTTCTTCAGGTAATTTGGTCAAGGACCCAAATATTGATATCACTTTTTTTTCCCTTTAATTCGTTAACTAAAAAGGTATGTTGTTTCCATTTTTTGTTCACTATTTGAAGCTTTATGGACACTTATATATATTCTTCATTTTTCCCCTTTCCAAATTATGGTTGTAGAGAAAGATATAACAGCAACTGTTTTTGAAAATTCTCAATCAGAAAGCGGGTCCTTTATGATGCTGATAATTCGAACTACAATAGAAATTATTACCAGGTAGTCAAATTAACTTTGATCTTTGGCATTTTCTTTTGGTGCAAGACATATTATTTCGTTTCAGATTGAATCTATTCCTTTTAATGTTTGTTGTTCCGGATTCAGTATCCACTCAAGTGCAGCATGATGTTTCAGGAATTCAATATCCTGAAAGCTAATAAAAGCCATTTGATTATAGATATGGAAGAGGCTCCTACTTCACACCAGCATCCCAACAGCCTAATTTGTTTGCTCCACCACCACATACTACTCAGTTTCCCAAAGCACCCCAGGTATATTTTCATATCATGTTATGTCATAAAAAAGGAGCAGTTGTTTTATATGTGGATAATATTTATGGAGTTATATCTCACTTCCTTTTAATATCCTACAAAGTGGGTGCTCTCCAATATCTAACAATTACAAGACCAGAGTCTGAGTTTTCCAGTCAACAAAGTTTGCCAATTTATGGCAAATCCATTAGATACTCACTGGACATTAAAAAGAATGCTAAGATATCTAAAGGGGACACTTTCTTTTGGTTTAGTTCTACAACCTACTAAGTGTTTTCCTCTACAGATACAAAGTTTTTCTGATGCTTATTGGGCAACAAACATTGATGCAGGAGATCTACATCAGGGGCCAACTTATTTCTAGAACCAAATCTTAACTCTTGGGGGTCCATGAAGCAGTCAGTGGTAGCCAGAACAGAGGCTGAATCCAGGAGTTCGGTTCACCTATCAGCAGAAATGCTGAGAGAAATATTAAGTTTCTACTGCTGTTCCAACTCTTATTTGTGATAACCTATCCACGGTTTCTCTAGCTCACAATCATATTCTACATGCAAGAAAAGAACATATAAATTGGATGTATTTTGTGTAAGAGGAAAAGTAATCAGCAAACAACTAACATCTGCCTGCTGATCTTCAAGTATCTCCAAAAATGCTGCTCATAATCTCCTTTAGCTTTGTCAGGTGCTAGACATGGTGATTTTGGCATTGAGATTGCAAATTGTAGTATTTAACTAATTCTGTCAACAACACATCAAACTGACATTGGATCTACTTCACTTGTATCACAGGTTCTACTTGCTACTGCTGAATTGGATGAATGGTACTGAAGCGAATGATCAAAAACAGGAACAGTTTTTTAGAACTGCTGTAGCTATGAAGATTCAGGATATCCCCTCACATATTCAATAATTATTCTCTTTTTCCACCTTTAATTAATAAAGATTAAAAAGGGGACTACGAGATTATACACCTCATGTGTCCTGCTTTAAAGTGGGAAAGCATGTAGTAAAGGAATACTAGATAAGTTCCACATAAAAAGGCAGAGTGTGAGATCTCCTTTTGGGAAATTTTCTAGCAGTAGTGATTGCTAATCCTCTCATAGTCATCAATGTACACAAGACTAGTGCCATATCAGGATTGCAGGTGCAGTTTTTTGATTTTATGCACTTCCAAAATTTCTTGTAATGTATAAAGCTTTCACATCTACTTTTATTAAAAGCTCTTACCCAAGGTAGTTTTCAGTCACAATCAGCAAAAAGTTAGCAGATTGTTTTGTCCATTCCTGATTCCTTTGTATAATAATAAAGTTACAAATTGTTTGTATGCTTCTAAGTTGTTCTAATCTCTGTTATAGATTGATATTTTATAATGATTTGTAACTGTTGTCACGAATACCTCGATTGCATAGAGTAAGGATAGAGAAATTGTGGAAAACAAGACACAAAAGTTTGTTCACACAGTTTGGCCAATTGAGGGTTACAGAGTTTACCTATTTATAGGATACTAATGATCCTAGTAATACAGTACAAAATCCATGTAAACCCATACACAATCCCCTTAAATCAAATCATAATAAATTGAACAGATTTAGCCAAAAAATAGAAAACATAATCTTTCTGATACCTTTTTAATTTTCCTAATCAGCCACACACATCAATAACAAATAATTATCATTGTACATAGCCATGTTGTCAATCTTCAAAAAATCACACGAGCCTTCTTAAGAAAACTAGATTTGTGTTCATGACTTCAAGATGTCAATGAAATATGATTTTTGACATATTTTGAAATGATATGAGGTTTTTGACTTTTGTTCCTGGCCTTCTCACAGAACTAAGCAGCTTCCATTAAAAATAATGAGGGTGTTTGAGTCATTACACTTAATTTTCATTCATCTCACAAAGACAACTAACTATAGGTATTGTTTGGTTGGAGAGGAACGGAGGAAAGGGGAGGGAGGTTTTTTTTTAAACTTTACTTATTTGATTCAATTTTTAGGAGGGGAGGGGAGGGGAGGGGAATGGAGGGGACCAAAATCCTTCCTAACTCAATTTAGTGTCACATCCAAAAGTGGGGGAATGGGAGAGGAAACATTTTGTTGGAGAAAAATAATCCTATTCAATAATAGAAAATTATTAAATGCAAAAATGTTTAAAATACAAGTAAATTTATAAAGGGTACAAAAGTAATGTAATCATAAAACCCCTCCCCTCTCCTCGTGAACTAAACAAAAAAAAAGTTATTTTCCCTCCCCTTTCATCCTATGAACCAAACATAATAAATATTAAATTCTCTCCCTCCGTTAAAATCTCTCCCCTCCCCTTCTTTCCTTTGAACCAAAGAGAACCATAGAGTTATACATGCAGCAAGCAAGGAAGCTTGTACAGCCTTGATATAAGGAAAGGAATACATATGAATAATGCAATTTAGTTAAGCTCATTTTATTTAAATGTGAACAATACATATACAAATAATATGCAGCAGAAGTTCGCGCAAGAAGAACGTACAAGTACAGATTCATTTATGAGAAAGAAGCAAGCCCAAGAAAATATGCATTTTTGGAGAATACAAGACAAGACGATGAAGACAGAGGAATCCGATGGGCAGTGATGAGCTGTTATTTTTAACTTATTATGTCCATTATTAATTGCTGGGACCCGGACTGTCACATCAATTACCCATTAATTGGTAGAGTCATGTAAACCACATATTGAAAGATATAGACCGACACTTCTCTTACGTTCATGATCACCACTCTCAACTTTTCAATCTCATACTGATTTTTCAATTAGTTTTCTCTTTTGTCTTCTGTGCTGCTCTTATTTTCTTCTCAATCTTTCCAAGGATGGCCGAGCAAATTCCATATTCTGTTGCTTCAAGCCTCGTTGACAAGTTGGCTTCTGCAGCCTTTCGTGAACTCGGGCGGGTTTATGGTGTTATGGATGAGTTGGAAAGTCTTAAGAGTACAGTTGAATCCATCAAAGCTGTGCTCCTTGATGCTGAGGAGAGGCAAGATCGAGAGCATGCTGTCCAACTCTGGATAACAAGGCTCAAAGATGTGCTTTATCCTGCTGAATATGTGCTTGATGAATTTGCCATTAATGATATGATGACACACAAAGTGAACTCAGGTAGCAAGAACAAAGTGAAAGAGGTATTTCATTCATTATCTCCTAATCGGCTTGTTTTTCGCCTTAAAATGAGTCATAAAATTGAAAAAATTCAGAAAAAATTTAATGCTGTTGTGCAAGATATGGGTAGGTTGAATTTAAACCCAAGAACTGTGGTGGTTGAGCAAACAGACAGTGTGAGAAGAGAAACTGCTTCCTTTGTGTTAGAATCAGATATCATTGGGAGGGAGGATAGTAAAAGAGAGATTATAAATTTGTTGAGCCAACCAAATAAAAGTCAAAACATTTCCGTAGTTGCTATTGTTGGTATTGGTGGTTTAGGCAAGACTGCTCTTGCTCAATTGGTATATAATGATGATGAAGTGAAAAAACAGTTTAATAAGCAAATGTGGGTGTGTGTTTCTGATAACTTTAATGTCAAAACTATTCTGAGGAATATGTTGGAGTCGCTAACCGATGAAAAACCTCATAATGAGTCATCACTAGACAACTTGCAAAAGAAGCTTCGTGAAGCTTTAAGTGGTAAAAAATACTTGCTAGTCCTTGATGATAATTGGAATGAGAGTCTTGAAAAATGGACTCAATTCAAAACTTACCTGAAGTGTGGGGCTCAAAATAGTAAGGTTTTAGTGACAACTCGCAGTCAAATTGTGGCACAAACAATGGGTGTAGATTTCCCCTATGTTTTGAATGGTTTGAATCCTGAAGAATCTTGGAGTTTGTTGAGGAAAATTACATTTGGGGATGATGCCATGGGAGCGAGTCAAACTCTAGAGTCAATTGGTGAGAAGATAGCGCAAAAGTGTAGAGGAGTTCCGCTAGCTATTAGAACAGTGGGAGGCCTGTTACAGAATACAAGTGAAGAGAGCGAATGGATGGATGTTTTACAAGGTGAATTTTGGAAATTATGTCAAGATGAAGATAGTATTATGCCTGTTTTGAAAGTGAGTTACCAAAACTTGTCACCTCAAATGAGACAATGTTTTGCTTATTGCTCTTTATATCCCAAGGATTGGGAAATCCAGAAGGATGAGTTGATTAAACTGTGGATGGCACAAGGTTATCTTCAATGCTCGGACGAAATACTCATGAAAGATGTTGGTAACAAAGTTGTAAAGACTCTCTTGATGAAATCATTTTTTCAAGATGTAAGAATGACTAAAGATGGTGTTATAGGTTATTTTAAGATGCATGATTTAATGCATGATCTTGCAATGCAAGTAGCTGGCAATGATTGTTGCCGCTTGGATAGTAAGGGGAAAACAATAGTAGGAAGACCAATGCATGTATGGTTGGAAGGTGATGCCATTGGTTTGTTGGACTCATTGAATGCAAGCAGGGTGCGGACTTTGATTTTAAGGCCTTTTTCTACATTGAATGAGAAGCAATTGTTTTTTATTTCAAATATCAAACACTTACGCTCCTTGAGTATAAGTAATCATGGTTTAAGGAAGCTGCCTCATTCAATTGAAAAATTGAAGCATTTAAGATATCTTTCCTTTTCTTGGATGCCCTTGGAAAGTGAGAAATCACTTCCCAAATTCATTAGCAGTCTTGTTTGTTTACAAACGTTCCAAGTGAAGGGTTCTTTCCAACTTGAATTCTTTGAAAATGGTGGCTCAAAATCAATCACGGTGAGAGACCGTGGTTGGTTTAGCACCAAGGTGATTAATTCATACTTAGGTTTTCCGCTCACAAATATTGTTGAACTTTCTTTCATAAGATGTGCATTTTCTGGTGTTAGAATGTGGATCCCACCACTGGAACATCTCCCTTTCCTTAAGTCACTCAACATTGATTCACTTGATGGGCTGGATTGCATAAGTTTTGAAGAGGGTTTATCAGTATCTGGTGGAACATTCTTCCCATCTTTGGAGAGACTCTGTTTGAAGAATTGTGAACAACTGGCGGGGTGGTGCAAGTGGGAAGGTGATAAGTATTCACCTTATCTCTCGTTGCCTTCCTTTCCCCGTCTTTCTCATTTATCAATCGTGTTCTGTCAGTATTTGTTTTACATGCCTACTTTTCCAAACCTTGATAACAGTTTGACGTTGATTGCGTGTCCTTGGGAGACATTATTGGAAGCAACACTAAGCATGGCAGCATCACCGGTTCACTTCACTCCTCTTTCCAACCTCAAATCATTGAACATTGATGACTGGTCAAGGTTTTTACCCGGACGGAGAATGTCAGATTTCCAAATGAATTGGGTGAAAAATCTTACTTCTCTCCAACATCTTGAATTTACTTACGTTTCAAGAGAAACATTGGAGGATATGGAAATTTTCTTCAAGGATGACCTCCATTGTTTTCCTTCTCTAAAAAAAATCACCATATGTAAATCTTCACGCATAGGGGCCTTGCCGGAATGGATATGCACCCTCTCATCTCTTCAGCACATTAAGCTTGACTCTTGCCCTAATTTGGCATCTCTGCCTGAAGCAATGTCTCATCTTACCAACTTGCAAACCCTAGAAATCATTGATTGTCGCCGCTTATTTGAAGAATGCGAGAACGAAGCAAGTGCAATAAGACACAATATTGCTCACATCCCAAACATAATCTTACAAAAAATGGTACGTACCTACCTAAATCCTCTTAGAATAAGTGCAGCTAATTTTCTTTAGGATTTGATTTTAATAAAGCTTTCAATATTTCTTTATGGACACTTATATATATTCTTCATTTTTCCCCTTTCCAAATTATGGTTGTAGAGAAAGATATAACAGCAACTGCTTTTGAAAATTCTCAATCAGAAAGCGGGTCCTTTATGATGCTGATAATTCGAACTACAATAGAAATTATTACCAGGTAGTCAAATTAACTTTGATCTTTGGCATTTTCTTTTGGTGCAAGACATATTATTTCGTTTCAGATTGAATCTATTCCTTTTAATGTTTGTTGTTCCGGATTCAGTATCCACTCAAGTGCAGCATGATGTTTCAGGAATTCAATATCCTGAAAGCTAATAAAAGCCATTTGATTATAGATATGGAAGAGGCTCCTACTTCACACCAGCATCCCAACAGCCTAATTTGTTTGCTCCACCACCACATACTACTCAGTTTCCCAAAGCACCCCAGGTATATTTTCATATCATGTTATGTCATAAAAAAGGAGCAGTTGTTTTATATGTGGATAATATTTATGGAGTTATATCTCACTTCCTTTTAATATCCTACAAAGTGGGTGCTCTCCAATATCTAACAATTACAAGACCAGAGTCTGAGTTTTCCAGTCAACAAAGTTTGCCAATTTATGGCAAATCCATTAGATACTCACTGGACATTAAAAAGAATGCTAAGATATCTAAAGGGGACACTTTCTTTTGGTTTAGTTCTACAACCTACTAAGTGTTTTCCTCTACAGATACAAAGTTTTTCTGATGCTTATTGGGCAACAAACATTGATGCAGGAGATCTACATCAGGGGCCAACTTATTTCTAGAACCAAATCTTAACTCTTGGGGGTCCATGAAGCAGTCAGTGGTAGCCAGAACAGAGGCTGAATCCAGGAGTTCGGTTCACCTATCAGCAGAAATGCTGAGAGAAATATTAAGTTTCTACTGCTGTTCCAACTCTTATTTGTGATAACCTATCCACGGTTTCTCTAGCTCACAATCATATTCTACATGCAAGAAAAGAACATATAAATTGGATGTATTTTGTGTAAGAGGAAAAGTAATCAGCAAACAACTAACATCTGCCTGCTGATCTTCAAGTATCTCCAAAAATGCTGCTCATAATCTCCTTTAGCTTTGTCAGGTGCTAGACATGGTGATTTTGGCATTGAGATTGCAAATTGTAGTATTTAACTAATTCTGTCAACAACACATCAAACTGACATTGGATCTACTTCACTTGTATCACAGGTTCTACTTGCTACTGCTGAATTGGATGAATGGTACTGAAGCGAATGATCAAAAACAGGAACAGTTTTTTAGAACTGCTGTAGCTATGAAGATTCAGGATATCCCCTCACATATTCAATAATTATTCTCTTTTTCCACCTTTAATTAATAAAGATTAAAAA
Organism: Acmispon strigosus; assembly: GCA_030819835.1. Taxonomy (NCBI): domain Eukaryota; kingdom Viridiplantae; phylum Streptophyta; class Magnoliopsida; order Fabales; family Fabaceae; genus Acmispon; species Acmispon strigosus. The sequence goes on from JAUAMA010000004.1 coordinate 74,231,178, forward strand.
GGGGACTACGAGATTATACACCTCATGTGTCCTGCTTTAAAGTGGGAAAGGATGTAGTAAAGGAATACTAGATAAGTTCCACATAAAAAGGCAGAGTGTGAGATCTCCTTTTGGGAAATTTTCTAGCAGTAGTGATTGCTAATCCTCTCATAGTCATCAATGTACACAAGACTAGTGCCATATCAGGATTGCAGGTGCAGTTTTTTGCAAGAGGGAAGGTGATAAGTATTCACCTTATCTCTCATTGCCTTCCTTTCCCCGTCTTTCTCATTTATCAATCCAAGAATGTCAGAAGTTGATTTACATGCCTACTTTTCCAAACCTTGATAAGAGTTTGACGTTGAAAGGTTGTCCTGCGTATACATTATTGGAAGCAACACTAAGCATGGCAGCATCACCGCTTGACTTCACTCCTCTTTCCAACCTCAAATCATTGAACATTGGAGGACGACATATGGAAATTTTCTTCAAGGATGAGCTCCATTGTTTGCCTTCTCTAAAAGAAATCACCATAACTAAATCTTCATGCGATGGGGTCTTGCTGGATTGGATATGCAACATCTCATCTCTTCAGCACATCAAGCTTGACACTTGCTTTAATTTAGTATCTCTACCTGAAGCAATGTCTCGTCTTACCAACTTACAGACTCTAGAAATCATTGGATGTCACCGCTTAATTAGAGAATGCAAGAACGAAGCAAGTGCCACTAGGCACAATATTGCTCACATCCCAAACATAATCTTACAAAAAAGGTACGTACCTACCTAAATCCTCTTAGAATAAGTGCAGCTGATTTTCTTTAGGATTTGATTTTCATAAAGCTTTCAATATTTCTTTATGTTTAAATGCCTTGCCTCTTGATTAATTATCCCGTTTAATAAACAAAATTTCACATTGTTTTTTTTACCTAGTTTCTGTTCATTCGTAGTATGCATTGTACTTTCTATATCTAAAATATAATAAATGAAAATACAGGCTTGACATCTACGACTCTAGCGAAGAGGAAATAGAATATGGAAGTTCTGAGTGAATACCAAGTACATGCTCCAAATGATGCTACAAACTCTTGGTAAGCTTGCAATTAGAAAACAATTGAAAATATTAATTAGACAGAGGAAAATGTCGCTACTAATTGGCATAATGGTTAGTGAAATCTAGTATCATGATGCAATATGTAGAAACTTCTGATCTTTTATTTTTGTTTCTGAAACTAGTATTTCTCTTATATTGTAAATTAGAAACTCTGCAATGCATTATACTTAAATTTCAATGTTTGGGTTACTGTAAAACATCATATTATTCTTGTTATACACATTGACAGTTTGCTTAGAGAGATGAATGGACAATGCTTTGTGATACAATTGCCTCAAAACTCATGGGGGTTGTCATCGCAATACGCTAGCAGCAACTCTTTGTTATATATGTGCTGGAAATATTGATAAAACGGATGAAATAATGAGCATGAAGGGAAATAACTTGTAACCATGTGTAAGTATAAAATTTGCGCTTATATATATTATGTTAACTTAGAAGGTATGTTGTTTCCATTTTTTGTTCACTATTTGAAGCTTTATGGACACTTATATATATTCTTCATTTTTCCCCTTTCCAAGTTATGGTTGTAGTGAAAGATATAACAGCAACTGCTTTTGAAAATTCTCAATCAGAAAGCGGGTCCTTTATGATGCTGATAGTTCGAACTACAATAGAAATTATTACCAGGTAGTTAAATTAACTTTGATCTTTGGCATTTTCTTTTGGTGCAAGGCATATTATTTCGTTTCAGATTGAATCTCTTCCTTTTAATGTTTGTTGTTCAGGATTCAGTATCCACTCAAGTGCAGCATGATGTTTCAGGAATTCAATATCCTGAAAGCTAATAACAGCCATTTGATTACAGATATGGAAGAGGCTCCTACTTCACACCAGCATCCCAACAGCCTAATTTGTTTGCTCCACCACCACATACTACTCAGTTTCCCAAAGCACCCCAGGTATATTATTATTTTCATATCATGTTATGTCATAAAAAAGGAACAGTTGTTTTATATGTGGATAATATTCATGGAGTTATATCTCACTTCCTTTTTCAGATTCTACAAAGTGGGTGCTCTCCAATATCTAACAATTACAAGACCAGAGTCTGAGTTTTCCAGTCAACAAAGTTTGCCAATTTATGACAAATCCATTAGATACACACTGAACATTAAAAAGAATCCTAAGATATCTAGAGGGGACACTTTCTTTTGGTTTAGTTCTACAACCTACTAAGTGTTTTCCTCTACAGATACAAACTTTTTCTGATGCTTATTGGACAACAAACATTGATGGCAGGAGATCTACATCAGGGGCCAACTTATTTCTAGATCCTAATCTTAACTCTTGGGGGTCAATGGAGCAGTCAGTGGTAGCCAGTACAGAGGCTGAATCCAGGAGTTCGGTTCACCTATCAGCAGAAATGCTAAGAGAAATATTAAGTTTCTACTGCTGTTCCAACTCTTTTTTGTGATAACCTATCCATGGTTTCTCTAGCTCACAATCATATTCTACATTGCAAGAAAAGAACATATAGAATTGGATGTATTTTGTGTAAGAGGAAATATAATCAGCAAGCAACTACTAGGGAAACATATGCCTGCTGATCTTCAAGTAGCTGCTGATGCCTTGAACAAGCCACTTCCTACTTCAAGATTTATTGAGTTAAGAAGCAAGCTAACTGTGTGTGAGGCTTCCACAACACATCCCAATTGAGCTTGAGAGGGGAATATTGGAGTATAGCTCGGTTCTACACTCACTTGTATTTAACAATAGTTAGATAGACAATTTTGCTGATGTGTCATGTTTGTTATTAGTTGTTAGGATTCAGTACTTCTTTGTTATATATAAGTCCCTTGTAATCAGTTCATCATTAATTCAATCAATAACAAGACTTTTCAGCTTCTCTCTCTGATCTTCTCTCTCAGTCTCTCTATTTTTGTTTCTGGTCAATGAGTTTGATTGAGTTTTGATGAAGTTTTTGGGAAGACATAATCTGAACCATCAGAAGCACTGTAGGTTTATTGATATTATCATTTGGGGAAAATGTAAATTCTGTTCATTGTTATTATTGTTATTGACACTATCATTCTCATTCTTGTTACCAAAAAAATATGTCTAAGATCTCATGGGAAATGGCAGGGAAACTTGAAAATGGAGAAGCATTTTCAATTGCGCGCTTTGAGTCTAATGTCTAATCTTAGCCAACTGTCTGATTCAATTGGAAAATTGAATCATTTAAATTTGCTTTAATATTTCTATCCTCTAAATGCCTAGCTCTTGATTAATTATTGCCTTTATTTGGTTAACTAAATAACCTTTTTAGCTAGTTTCAATTCAGCAGTACATGCTCGGGAGGATGCTACAAACTCTTGAATAGGCTTGCTATTGGAAAATAATTAAAAACCAATCCAAAACCCTAATGGAGAACTGTGGAAACTGTCCATGATTTTTATTAAGTAATTGTATCATCTAAGTTTTTTCTGCTCAACAAATGATGATGCAAAAATTCAGCTCTAAGATCTAAATACCAGCTTAGCATCCTTCTATTCCATGTCAATAACCAGGGTAACTAAACCTCTCTAGCATTGTGTTGTAGAGTTGTTCAAATAGTGGCTCTTCTTTCCCTTGCCTTTAAAATAAAGTTTCTTGTAATATAAACTCCATTTCCTGCAAGAATTTGAGGGTGTAGACCTTGGCTCTCAGAATTGTGGGTATAAACTCCAAAACAGGTGAAATTTGGTCTAGGAGCTTCTCAAATGAGCATGAGGGGAAATCTTATGCTGACCTTCTCCAGGTAAGGCCATAAGATAGATACTCAAATTATAACTTGCAACTTCAGTAATATATAACATGCGCTTACCTACATTGCAGCTAGACAATCAACAGAGTTTGAAATCTACAGAGTAGAAGTAGAATGAATCCAAAGCAGGAGGTGGGTTTGGTTCAGCTTGGCTGCAGATAAAGAGGAAATTGGGTTTGGATTGTTAGGCTGGACTACTGCATAGTGCGACGCGGATCAAGGAGAATGCTTCCGAGTAAATAAAATATTTCTGTCCTCAATTCACATTGAGATCTTAACAATAAAACTATCTCAATGAAAATTTGTAGTTAGTTACTTTCAAAAACATATGAAACTAGCATATAATTTAGTGGCACTTTTAACAACAAACATATGCATAATAACTTAATGCATATTGACTGGGTATTAAAGTGTACTACAGCAGTTTACCATAAAATAAGAAATCTGCAGCTAAAAGTAAGGTTACCAACTAGAATAAAGAGTTCATAAAGAGAAATAAAAGCATCAATCTCTGATAGTGAACTCGGCTTTGAGGTGGAGAATACCGTTAATGAAAAAAGGACTATCCTCAGCCATGAATTCAGTCCATGGAACCCCAAACAAGTCACAACCACGACGCATCCCCCCGGTAAATGTTTTATGGGATTTTTTATACTGCCTAATAAACTCCTCCTCTGCTAGCCTAGACCTTGCAGCAAATTCACAGTCCACAACAATTCTTCCTGAGCACTTTTTCCTCATTCCCACACCCATCATAAAGTAATGGAAATTGCGTTGTATATCCATCATGCATACTCCTGCTAAACGAAAACTTTGTCCACCCAAATCGAATGACTCGGACTTCACACCTCTAGATGGGAACAAAGCGGCACACTCCTCTCGCTTCAGATCCAAGTACACCACACATTGTTGCCGGGGAAGTTCAAATTCTACCACCTTAACTGGGCGAAGCTTATAGTTATATGCCCTCTCCAAAAAACGACAGTTCAAAGAAGCAGATTCTGTCGGTGATTGTTGGGCCTTGAAAAATAGGGCTTCAAGCACAAGCTTAGATGCATCCTTATTTGTAAAGAAGACCTTCTCAAGCTTTCGGCATGTCATATATGGGAAGCGAATTAAACGCGCAAGCCGTGTACCCAGAACTTCCCGCCTTTCTTTCTCTTGCTTGTAATGTTGTCTAGCCCACTTTAATACAAAGTCATATACCACATCTTCTGATACAACTTGGAGATCATCACTAGCCAAAATTGCCTCTATTCCAGAAAGAGGCAAGGCCATAACCTCTTCCTTGAACCTGGTCATACGTTAAAAAAGAAAGATGACATTGAGATGAAAACAATGAAGAATGACAATAAAAGAAATAGGTCTTTGTCAAAAAAATGGATAATTAGAATCAATAATGGCATGGGAGAGAATAAGTTTTTTCAAAAGACACTTCATGGAATGCCATAATAGAAAAAGCCTCTCAAATGTTTATAACATGAAGTTGATTGACAAAAAATAAAAGTCTGTGGACCAAGATTCAAACATTAGATGCAACACACATCAGTCCCTTCTTTGAATTCATGGTCTGTTCCTCATTAAATAACACTTGAGAGAAGAGAAAAACCATAAAAAAATTGCAATGCTTGAACTTAAGATAATGCAACTGAAATTAAATAAAATGCAAAGACTTGCTTGGCTATATCCTTGTATTGGCCAACAAGATACTGCTTTGCAGCATCACTAAGTGGTTGGACTGCATCAGCCATTAAGACGGTATGTGGAAGCTCCAGGTAAAGTAATGCAGAATCAAGTGTCATGGGCAAATTTCGCAATAACTGGCTACAACAGTATCTCATGCATGAAGGGACTTCAAATTTATCAGCAGCCATAAGCACATCCAGCAAAGCAGGTGCTGCAGTAATATTCAAGGTATTACTGTACATAAATTTCAGTAGCTCCATGAGAGCAGCTTCTTCTGGAATGCAAAAGAAATGAGGCATTTAGGTGACTAAAATCAGTTCTTTCAAAATTAAAATAATATTTCAAGAATAAAGTAAGCTGTAAATAATAATCGATAAAAGTCATGTTTGGCATTTCTCATCATGGTGAAATGGAGGTAGCTTCCACCAGTCTGTTGGCCATGCCTGCGACAATAAAAAATGGAAAGACTAATAGAAAGCTTTGGGCATCGAGTTCGACGAGGATTAAGGATGTTTTGCGAAAACTTAAAAGGACAAGTATTGATAAGTTTAGGATAAAAAATAAATACCAGATGCAGTAATCCTGAGGGTGACATTTCTCTGCTCTGACTCACTCATCTCATTTGAGAATAGCTGCAAAAATAAAAAATGCTACACAAACATATTTTGGGCAGAACTATACATATTATATGCAATGTTAAACAGTTCATTTAAATCCTGAGGTCTTCATGTACCTTATAGAAGAAAGGGCTTTTAGCAGCCAAGATAGCAGAACTGATATGCAATGTTTTAACTCTGACAACTTTAGCTGCAGAGCAATCCATGGTCCAGTTTGAATCATTGTTGGTTGCAGCTTCATCACCTATATTAACATGCCAGAAAGAACATACTCTTATCTGTTGCCCTCACACAAGCATAATTACACAACTTGCACAACACACTTCAGACAAACATACACACCCATCATAAGTAGGAATAACAAACTCAATTGGGTTTTAACTTAGAAATTGGGTTTCCCCTTCCAACACAAGTTGGGAATATTATTACTATTATTTTCTACTACCAGTGAAGAAGCATAAGACCCAAGGATATGTGTGTATATATGCATACGTAAGAAGCCAAGCAATGAATGAAAGTCACAAGAATGGAGAGAGAGAGGGAAAGAGGGAGAGTAAAAGACCGTTTTCAAGTGGTCTCTTCTTGCAGTGGCGAGCCCAATCAGCGATGGTGGTGGGAGTGTCTGAATTAGGTGGCGCATCAACCGGATCGGGAATGATCTCAAGCCGGAGAACCGTGTCGGAGAATTTACTGTCATTGAAAGCGAAGCTAAAACCGAATTCAGATGAAGGGCCACCACCGGACAACTCAGACTCCATGACAACTTTGAGTGCACTGCAAGTCAGTGCGGCAACGGCTATTGGCTTGTGAGATGCCTAGATCAACAAGGAAAAGAAAAATGACTATCAAAATTATAGGTTAAAACTTAAACTCCTCGATTTCTAGAGGGTTTTTTCTTTTGGTCTTTTAAGGGTCTTCTGGTTCAAATAAGGGAAGGGAAGGGAAGGGAAGGGAAGGGAGAGATTTTAATACTTATTATTATGTTTGGTTCAGGGGAGGGGAGGGGAAATAACTCTTTTTTTTGTTTGGTTCACAAGGGGAGGAGAGGGGTTTTATGATTAAATTACTTTTGTACCCTTTATAAATTTACTTGTAATTTAAACATGTTTGCATTTAATATTTTTCTGTTATTGAATGGGATTATTTTTGTCCAACAAAATGTTTCCCCTCCCATTCCCCCCACTTTGGGAGGAGAGACAAAATTGAGTTATGAGGGATTTTGGTCCCCTCCATTTCCCTCCCCTCCCCCTCCTAAAAAATGAACCAAACAAGTAAAGTTTAAAAAAATCTCTCTCCTCCCCTCCCCTTCCCTTCCCTCCCTTCCCCTCCAACCAAACAATACCTAAAAGATATTGAGTGCGTTTGATTACAGTTTTTAAAAATTATTTTTTATTTTTAAAAATTTAAAAATCCGTTTTTGAAAACCGTTCTTGTTTTCAGTTTTAAAAATTAAAATATCAGATCAACTAAAATATGTTTTTAGTTTCTGCTTTTAGTTTTCAAATTTCAGTTTTTTAAATGTTGGAAAACATTTCGATCAATAGTTTTTTTCTGCTTTTATTTTGAAAAACAATTTCTAAAAACTCTTTTTAAATTTTGGTGGCTGCACCCTAAGTAGTAAACCGTGCACCACTCTAAATGACCTGCTACAACAAGTTTTTTTCACTGATTTTTAAAAAATTGAAAATAATAATAATTGGTAAAAACCATTTTTACACCTTCTTTCACTTAAAAAAAAGCCTGAGAAAGAAGGAGAAAGAAATTAAAAGAGCTTTACGGTAATAAACAAATTAAAATTGTAATAAATTGTAAAAGTTAAATAACCTGTAGAACCGGTTTCTAGTTTCTCACTGGACACTTGGCACGATCTCATTGGTCATAAGATGTCAGTGCATAATGCACTACTTAATTGGTAGTTCACCCTAAACAACACCATTTTAAATACAATTTTCAAAAACGGCAATCAAATAGTTGTCATCGATCCGGAATGCGGTTGCATGCTTCTACTAATAAATGTATTTTCCGAGATTAGAACGTGTAAGGGGTCTAATTTGCTTAGCACTACACTAATATCTTGTTTTTTTTTTATGAAAAGGTAAAGTTGTGTTGGGTTTTTTAAAAATGTTTAGAAATTTATTTATTTAATTTATTTAAAAAAAATTATTTATTTAATTTAATACATGGAAAATTGGTCACAAACTTTTTTAAAAGAGATATTTTTAACATATCCAATATTTTTTTAGTCACAAAAAATATCCACTATTTTTTTATGATGAATAATGTGCGCTAACGCGCGAAAAGAACCAAAACTAACTACAATTCTCTCCTATAACGAGTAGTGGCCTTATCTAACAAAAAGGAAACAAAAACAAAGATAGGGAGAACATCAAAAACATGAAGCAACGTATTCAGATCAAAGACCAAACTTAGTTAATGCATTTGAAACCGAATTGGAGTAAACCTCCAAATTAGTCCCTGATAATGTTCATTTATGACTCGTTGGTCCCTGAACTTTCGCCGTCGATCGGATTAGTCCCTTATAATGTTATCGTCGGTCAGTTACATCCTTTATCACATTTTCCGTTGGTCCTTGTTGACCCAAATGCCAAATAAGAAAGAGGTTTGCCACGCAACCTGCCACGTCAGCTCTAACGGTTATAATTTAAGTTTCTGAAACCAGTCAAATCAGTCCCTTCGTCTTCAAACATGAAATCCCCAATTTGAAAACCCTAAATCCTCCCCACACCTATCAGCCTCCTCTGAAGCACACCGCGCCGCCGCAGCCAACAAATCGCACCACCACCACCACCACCACATCCCACCCATCAAAACCATGCCCAGAAAGCAGAGCCAGCAGCACCAATCGGGGTTCAAGCTCTACGAGCGCAGAAACTCCCTCAAGAATCTCAAGCTCAACCCTCTTCTCCCTGTCTTCTCATCTTCTCATCACTTCGCCAGATTCTCTCCTTAGAAGTCGGAGGTTCTGTCGCCCAGCATCCTTGACTTCCCCGCGCTTGTTCTCAACCCCGTCACTCCCCTCTTGTTGGACCCCTTCCACCGCGCCAACGCTACCGCCGGAAACGGTTACCGGTGCGGGAATCAAAGCCCTAGTGTGGACACCGAGGCAGAGGAGAAAGCTATCAAGGAGAAAGGCTTTTTCTTGCACCCTTCTCCCTCAACCACTCCCAAAGACCCTGAACCCCGTTTGCTTCCCCTGTTTCCTACAACTTCTCCCAGAGCTTCAGGTTCTTCTTCATCATCTTGAATTCGATTTTTCCCTTTTTTTCCTTTTTTTTTCCTTCTTAATTTTCCCCCTTTTGCCCTATTTTAGATTTTATGTAAGACTCTTATATATAGTATCAATGGCATTGATGAGGAAGAGAGAGATAAATTTGTAATGGTGTATGCAGAGAATGCAAGAATCTTGCTTCAATTGTATGTAAATTGAAAAAATTATGCCTTTTTTCCCTTCAATTTTGCTCCTCTGTTTCTTTCTTTGATTTAAGTCTTTGACCATTTCATCTTTCTGTAAATGCTAGAGTAATTGTTGAGCATGCAGAAAGAAGAAGCAAGCTTGATTAATATTGATTAATATTCCACGCTCCTCTTCTTCTTCTTGTCTCCCGCGGCGGCGCTACCACCTTCCTTCGGGAGCTTCTTCCTGACTTTCGGCTTCTTCTCCGCCGGCGGAGCCTTCTCCGCCACCGTCGACTTCTTCTCCTCCACTTTGGCTGCGGCGGCGCGGTGTGCTTCAGAGGAGGCTGATAGGTGTGGGGAGGATTTAGGGTTTTCAATTTGGGGATTTCATGTTTGAAGACGAAGGGACTGATTTGACTGGTTTCAAAAACTTAAATTATAACCGTTGGAGCTGACGTGGCAGGTTGCGTGGCAAACCTCTCTCTTATTTGGCATTTGGGTCAACAGGGACCAACGGAAAATGTGATAAAGAATGCAACTGACCGACGATAACATTATAAGGGACTAATCTGATCGACAGCGAAAGTTCAGGGACCAACGAGTCATAAGTGAACATTATCAGGGACTAATTTGGAGGTTTACTCAACCGAATTGGCTTCCCGGCCCCATATAACATAGCTAAAGTCCGTATTTCAAACCCGGGTCACTAGAGGTGCACAAGAATGCATTGTTGCGCAACCGAAGCTTAAGAACTAAATACAACAAGTTGAGTCTGACTTAATGATCAGCTTCTGAAAACCTCCATTTGAGACAATTATATTCGACCTAGGTGTTGTAAATGTCAAATGTGTCTCCAATAATGCGTATTATAAGGATCAAACTTTTGATCCAAAAGGTTCAAACAATCCCTTTTAACCAATGCGTACGCATTAAGTTTTAAGTTTTCTAAACAAATTTATATGGTCAAATCAATCATTATATAATTTAAAATATTCAAATCAATAAATAACTCAATAGACTTAAAATTTTAAAATATATATTACCTTTAACAATAATAAAAAAAATCTAATATAACAATAATAAAATATAATTATATTTGATATATTTATTTAAATACCCCTATCTCTTGGGTTTAAAAGGCTTTTTAAATGGCTTAAGCATGTCATTTTTTTATTAAGTCATCTAACTCGTCCTTATGACACTTGCTTAATTGCAAGTTCTTTGAATAAGCTAAAATGCTATTGGGTCTTTCGGATTTGCTAGCCCGCTCGAACACTGACCATTACTTCTTCTTATGGTTTTGTTTCTACTTGCTTTCCTTCTTTAGTTTAGTTTTATGTTTCACCAACATTGACTGAGTTTATTTTGCCTTATATAATGAAGCAGGGTTTCGACCACAAATTTGAGGGAAAGGGTTATGGAAATGAAGTCTGAATTAGAGAGAGAACATTTGTGGGGTCGTATAAGCCTGTTTAAATATTGTTTGTAAATATTTTTTAATTTAAATATGATATGAAAAATTAATAGATTTCAGTTAAGTGGCTATGTAAAACTTTTTTTAGTGTGAATTTATAATTATTAATCTCTTAAATAAATTTAGAAAAATAAACAATACTTATATAGAGGAAGCATTAGAAAAACCTTGCTGGGTGTTATATTAAGCTCAGACAACAACACAAGCCATAATCAAATTAAAAAGGTGAAAAATCCCCAATCTCAGTGGTGGTGAGACAGCCATGAGAGGCATCCTGTGAAGCACGAAACTGATTGGGAGCAAAATCTAAACTCAAACCCTTCTAAATGCATCAACGTGTACCTCAACTCCCTTGGTGGCACCACCACGGTAGCTCCTGCCTGCCCCAAGTTTCATTATGTTCCATCAATCCAAATATAGTTTAAGGAGAATTAAGTATGCACCACTTGAACCAACAATTAAAGTGTTATATTTTTACTTTGGTTGATTTTAATATGATATTAATTATTAATTAAGTCATGAAAATTATTATCTTATTCATTTAATTCAACCATTTTCGCATTCATTTCTGCTTAATAGCGTTCAATGTCTACAAACAAATAATCTAAATAATTACATTTTTATTAATGTTCTAGGTCTTACAGTCACAAAAAAAAGGAAACTACTTTGTATCTTCCGTGTTATTTTCTTCCGTCGCTGTTTGTATGTGTGAAAGTTCTTCTTATTGCATTTTTCTTCATTTTCAAGTTCACAACCTTATAATTTGTGCTTATTGTTTCAGATTGGAGTTGCTCCTTTACCTTAAAATCTATGGTCCGTGCTTTACACCTCCACCCATTTTTAGTCAAATTTTTTTAGCCTTCTTGATAAGTAACTTCTCCCACTCTTCACCATTTTTTTTACTTGATCCCTTTTCTATTAATTTTTTTGCGCTGCATCATTACATCTATTGCATATTTAGGTCCAACAAATTGCAAAATTAGGGACTAAATTAGTTTATCTAGAATGCAATATTAAGTGATTAAATTGTGTTATATTATGCTATTATTTAGAAATATTGTTTGACTACTGAGTATATGAGTTCATCATTGCATATTGATTAGCATGTGACATTTAATTGTTGGTCTATGACACTTAGGGCCCGTTTGGTGGTCAGGATATGATAAGAATATGATAGGATAAAAGATTGGATAAGCACAGGATATGATAAGAGTAGGATAAACTCTTATCCTATCCTGCGTTTGGGGTGGACAGGATATTGATAGGATATGATTAAAACAATGAAAAATGTATCGAAATTTCTTTGAAATAAAAAATACATAATATTTTTTTAAAATTTAATTTTCTAAATAGTTTTTTTTAAAAAGTGATTATTCTATTAAATTTTTTTTTTACATTTTTATAAATAGCTTATTTTCTAATATTAACTAAAATAAAATTAGTTTTTATTAATTCGGCTATTTTAATTTTTTCGAAGTGAGTGCATTTTAATTAAAATTATTATATATGTAACCAATGGGTTTTAACTTAGTAAGGGTAAGTGATTAATGATAAAAATTATTAAAAGATATTATTCTTTCAAAAATATTTTATATTAAAATTATTAATTATAATTATATAAGTAGAGAAATAATTTTAATAATATCATATGATAATATAAAATTAGTCTATATTTACTATTAAAAAATTAATATATATATATATATATATATATATGTGTGTGACTAGCCTATTTTATTGTTAGTGAAGAATTATTTTGTGTATTTTTACTATAATATAAATAACGAAAAATAATGTTAACTAAATAGTAGTAAGTGATATTGAAAATTTAATTATTTTATATGAGTAAATCCAATATTTTCACTATTTATAAATAATTTTATTTTTTAATTAAATTTATTAGTAACTAAAAAACATTGATAAGTAATAAAATTAATATTTTATTAAAATAAAAAATTTATATTTATTAATTAGTATTATTATAAATTATATAAAATATAAATATTGAAATTAATTTTGGGTCATGGTAATAAACAAACAAAAAACTGATATCCTATCCTGTCAGTATCAATTGTACGCAATTTTGTTATATATTTCTTCTTATAAAGATGTTTATTATATATCAAATTTGTTGAATCATGCCAGTGGAAATTTGAATTTTCATACAGTTCATATGCACTTTAGTCTTGGCCCCTTAATTTAACTTACAATTCACATCGTTACTTCTAGCTTCGACATTGATTTCAAGTTGATGTATTGACGGTTGAATTTATTTTCCCGCTTTTGTGCACACAATGTGCTTCAAGCTACTCGGTTCATCTATAAATTTGCATTTCTTGATGGAGGTTTGTACCAGTAAAGAATGGGGTAGGTATTTAAAGCCCATTGATTAAATCAGACATTTTCTTATGTGTGCATGAAAGGTGCATAATTCGAAGTTGTTGTTAAGTTGTTTCTTCTAAATATGTGTTAATCAAAGTATCAATTATCTCAAAAACTTAGTTATTGAGTAGGACCAATGAATGGTCTTATATTATTATTTCTAACCCGCCCTTTCACGCAAGAGGTCGTTTGAGCTTGAAGCGCGGACAATGCATAGACTCACTGATCATGTTCATATTCAATTTTTTATTAGAAGAATTGGGGCGACAATGATATAACTCTAGGCTTTGACATCATATTAGAATTTAGGATGCCTAAATCAACTCAACAGCTAACTTATGAGCTGATAATTGTCTTTTATATATAAGGTTTATCTTGGTCATTTCTACGGTCAATGTAGACTTCTCGACACACACTTCTCAGCTAACTTATTTGAGCGTTGGATTTGTAGGAATGAAATTTGCGAGTGCCTCGTATACGAGTGATATTCACTTAACGAATCTATGATAGGCTCTTTTACCATGTCAAACAACCAATTATCCCAAAAACTTAAGTTATTGGGTAAATGTCACATGAATGGTCTTATATTATCATTTCTAACTCGCCCTCTCACGTAAGAGTTTTGGGCTTTAATTATGGACAATATGTACAATTCACTTACCATGTGCTAATATTCAATTTTTTATTAGAAGAATTGGGGGCAACAATGATCGAACTCAAGACCACTTGGTGACAGAGGTTAGAATTTGACGTTTAACTCAACTCAGAAACTAGCTCACGAGTTGAGGTTGTCTTCCCATATATTAGATCTATCTTGGCTATATCTCTAGTTAATGTAGGACTTTTCAACACACCTCTTCACGCCCAAAGCTGGACATCTGAAGCGCGAAATTTGCAGGAATGAAATCTGTGAGTGCGCCATATACGAGTGGTTTCCGCTTGATTGATCTACGATAAGTTATGATACCATGTTATTAGAATTTGGAAGGCTTAACTTAACCACAAAAACTAACTTGTAACTGAAGATTGTCTTTTCATATATATGAACTATCTTGTCTCATATCTTTAGATAATACCCCTCACGCTTAAATGAGAATTGTCTTATCATATATAAGAGTTATCTTAACCATATCCCAAGTGTGAGACTTTTCAACACATTTCAAACAACTAACTATTTAGAAAACTTAAACTGTTAGGTTATAATCACATGAATAATTTTATATTATTATATTTTATTTTTAACGATATGTATTGCTGATATTGTAGCAAACATATCGAATGCAGCTCTTGTGATCTCATACCTTGAATTAAATCCTGTATGGGGAGATTTAAGGTGGCTGCAGAGAGCACCTTGTCATTTTGTCACACTTTTTCTCCCATGGATTGTGCATGATGTTATATTTTGATGTTGGATTTGTTTCTCTGCAGCTCCTTCATAGCTATATTATACTGATGGACTTTGGAAGCCACCACACCACTTACATGAATCAGTAAGATTGAGCTCAAGATCAATTTTTAGTGGCTGAGGAAGTATGGCATCATGTTTTGATACTCATCCCACTATTTATTTAACACTAAAATCTTACCTTATGAGTAAATAAAAATCATGAAAACAAATCAGTGTAAAAGGGAATTTTTTTTCCAAAATAAGGATACATTTTTATTCATCATTCTTTGGCTTGCACTAGACGACAATTTGTATATTATTTGTTGCTTTGCTATCATGTTGTGTGTGTCATTTCTTTTTCCTTCCCTTCGACCAGGTGGACCATCAAATGATCTGGTATTCTTTTGACGGATCAATGGATCTAATTGGTTCGATTCAGAGAACAAAATTTTCCAGATAAATTTAGTTTAAAGGAAATGCATAATTATGATTTATAAATGTTGAAGACACTCTTTCCCAATAATTCGGTTCCTCTTGAAACTAATTGGATTGAGTACGTGTATATATTGAAAAAGTGAAAGAGACATGTTGACTATATTAAACTACAAGAAATATATCTATAATTAACTTAACCAACTATAAAATATGAATCAAAAGGAAAACACATGTATACTTTATTCAAATTAGTTTGAATTTTAACTTCAGAGAACAAAATTTAAGAATATAATAGACCATGTTTAATTTCATCTTTTCAAAAGTAATTATTTATTGCTTTAACTTGCTGTAAATTCCTACTAAATGTGGATCTACTGATATTTTTCAAACACAAACATATTTTTTTTCTTAAGAAGATAGATGCCCACTTTCAACTTTCAATTGGGTATAATCGATCCAATTTAATATGTAAAGTAGATTAGTAAAAGCACTTGATATATTTAATAGTTACATGATGTTATCTTTAAAATTATGATATTTGATTTAATAAGTAAATAAAAAATTTATTGAACAAATTCTAAAGTTATTCAAGCAAAATTTGTTTGTAACTAAGAGAAAAAAAATACATAAAGAAGCTGGTATTCAAAGTGAGAGTATAAAACGTATTTTTTCCTTAAATTATCCGGTATCTGATTACCATTCGAATGTTGACTATACCGGATTAGAAATTTAGTCGTAGTTAAAAGTTTAAACTCTTCATCCTTTTTCATATGTATTGTGCGTTGATCGAACTTGATAACTTTTTGTGCACACTCACACTTTTCGTATCAAGTGAGCTACTCTTATAGGAGAAAATATCAAACATATAAAGAAAATTTAAGGAAACGAAACGAAAATTAATTTCCAATTGAAGAAAAACCATGTGTTGGATTATGGAAAGAGCACTTAACTCTTATATATTTGTTTTTTTTTTAATAATAACTAAACTTATTAATATTATTTTATTAAAGTATCCAACCCCAACTTGACCATTAGTCCAAAAAAGTACTCACAAAACTAACTCAATCAAAATCATAGTTATGGCAACTATGACTAATGGTGTAGTACATTCATCTCGAATCTTAATCATGAAACTGAGGATTCAATTCTCAATTCTATGTGAATTGAATATATTTTGTCATCAACCATTTAACATTTAATATGAATACTCACGATTACGAAATTAGTTATTACTATCTCGTGTGAATAATCATAGCTAAGGCAAAGTTAATGAGAAGAAAAGAGCAGTGAAGAAGAAGAGTAATACAATAGTGTTGGTGTTGTTGTGTAGTGTGGAACGGTGCGTTTAAACTTTATTGGAATTAGGAGCAGGTTAGGTTAGGTAATGCGGGTGCCAGCTGTTACCACCATATCACTCTTCTCTTCTCTTCTCTTCTCTTCTCTTCACTCTCTCTCTCTTTCTCTGCTTTCTCTTTTGGGGTTAGGGTTTCCCTTTTCCGATCACTGCACCACCGTAACCAACCGCAACTCCTTCTGCTCGCACTCTCTCTCTTCATCTACGGTACGGCGCTTCTTCCTTTTCCTTTGTTACTCTCTCACTTGACTGCTTCGTGCTTTTACATCTTCACTGAATCGAATCTGGATTTTTCGATTGTGCTCGACATTGTTGCTTTTGGTGTGTGCGGAGGAGCGTGAACGTTGTCACTTGTAGGATTTCGCCATCAAACCGCTTCATGTTAGTGATTAGTGTGAAGAAAGATGAAAAAAGTCGCTTTTCTCAGCTCTACTACTTTCACTGTGCTGCGTAAACCTAGAAATCGGTCATGACTGTGAATTTAATTAATTATCCGAAATTATAGTGTCTCTCTTTAGATTCTGAGGTGCATGATGACTCTTTAGTTACTTTTCTGGGATAGATAGGATGAAAAATATTGTTGATGCTTTAGGTGAGCTGAGCTTTGTGGGAAATGATAGTGTGCAACCACTGTGTGGTAAATAAATTGAGTAACACTCCAATACTTCATCACCCCTCAAACCTTTTCCCATTGATTTGTATGGTTTCAATTTAGAGGGCCAAGTATCTTGTTATAGGGAATTTCAGGAAAAAAAAATGGGGTTTGTGAAATGACAGTTATTCTTTTTACATGCTAGTGCAATGCTTATACTTCTAGAGCACTTAGTTTGGCCTATTGTTACTTAAGGGATGAAAATCCTCAATGCTCAATGATATGAGCAATACAACTTCAATTTTGAATTGACGCCTTAAATGAATTCCAGTTAAGTGTATCTCCGATTTTTTTTTCTTCCAGACTATAAAACCTTGGAATATAATCTTGTTGATTTTGTCTTATGCAGTAGCATGTTTATGTTGGCCTTAGGAGTTGTGTTATTCTTAGAAACACTTGGTTCTGATTATCCTCTTTCAACAGACTAAACTATTCTCTTCCTTGTAACTGTAGATCTTAAGCTTGGAGGTATTGCCTTGTTTGCTGCATCGCTATGTGCTGCCATTTGTCTTATCACCGGCAACCACTTGGTTCTCCAGTGTAAAACTCAATGGTACCAGAGGGCTAGGAGTTATGGGTTGCTTTCAGGATGTTAATTGTTATAGAGGTAAGCACTAGTAGAGTTTGTTTTAGTAATCCTATGAACAACGCAGATAAGGAAATAGAAGAAGTAGACCCCATGCTGAGTCAAGCTTAAAAAAAATAAAAACTTGATCAGCAAAATACTTAGGCAATTGGGACATGTGTACTTATGAATACTCTATTTTTCCAACAGAGTTTAAGGATGCTTCGTTCTCAATGACTCGTTCTAAAATTGCAGATTGTATTTGTATATAAACTCTTGGTAGTTTTGTTTTGTGTACCCCATTTAAGGTAGTGTGGGTTATTGTTGGGGTATTCATACTGTAATATGTATCAAATGTCAACAAATTCCTAGTTTTATATTTTTCATTAGAGCATGGAATATGGATATGCATTGTTGGTTTGCATTATATTTGAATAACATTGTTCTATGAATTATACTTCTAAGTCAAGTTCTGATTAAATTGTTGCAGGTTCTTTGTGCTGTCAGTTAATTGTGCTTTTCATCTGGCTTCCTACCTTCCTAGATGTGACAGCACAAGCTGAACCTAGGCGAACTTCTTCTCTGGTAGAGTTAGCTAAGGAACCTACTTCTGGAGAATCTGGACTTTTTGACCCCATAGAAATATCGCCTGCTGTCATACCCAAATTCCCACATCCCAGTGAGTCTTTGCCTCCAATGTATCCTACTTTCCCAAGCAAATATGAACCAGTTTTAACTGGTAAATGCCCTGTAAACTTTTCAGAATCAGAAATATCAAGTATGCTTGATAAAACAGCATCTGATTGCTCTGCACCTTTGGCATCCCTTGTAGGGAACGTAATATGTTGTCCTCAGTTTAGTAGCTTAATCCACATCTTCCAGGGTTTCTTTAGCATGAAGTCCGGTAATTTGGTTTTGCCAAATGAAGCCTCTGATCCTTGTTTTTCTGATATCATTAGTATCCTAGCTAGTAGAGGGGCAAATAGTTCAATCCCCACACTTTGCTCTGTAAAATCATCTAATTTGACAGGTGGATCATGTCCTGTGAAGGATGATTCTACTTTTGAAAAAATTGTCAACACAAGTAAGTTACTTGAGGCTTGCAGCACTGTTGATCAACTTAAAGAGTGTTGTAGACCTATTTGCCAGCATGCAATAACAGATGCAGCACTTCAGATTTCTGGAAGACAAATGATGATCAATAATAATGAAAATGTAGCTCAAGAAGTAAATTATACTGATTATCTCAATGATTGTAAAGGTGTGGTTTATTCATATCTTTCCAAGAAACTATCATTTGAGGACGCAAATACTGCATTCCGAATACTATCTTCATGCAAAGTCAACAAAGGTACATTACTTAACCAATGGATTCTTGATGTAGTATATTTAAGTTCGGAGAGTATGTCAATGGATTGGGATTGGAATGCTGGCTATTTGTATTTATTTTTATATTGTTAGTCTTAGTATACCACTGTACCTCAGTCTTCACATTATTTAATTATTTTTTTCAGTGTTTTTTGCTTCAGATTCTTGTGTCCTGCGACTACTGTGTACTGTTTCTTTTATTATGTATATTTCCTGTTTGGAAAATGAGAAATTAGGTCATGATAGGAAAGAGTTGAAATACCTTAGTTTTCCATTGCGGACAAACTAAGATTGCCAGTGTATAGTAATCAAAGTCATATAAACCTTTAAATAATAAATTGCATTGTTTTCTCCCTTATGAATTTAACTGTTTTTGAAAATACATTTGTAATTATGAGATGATCTACCTACAAAAAATGTATCATGACATGTATTTAAAATTGTGTTCCACAATTGAATTATAATTGTTTCATTTTATTGTTAACTCTTGTGATGAAGTAAATCCTGCTTGTGTAGCTTGTCCTTTGACTTTTAAGGAGCCTTCAGAAGTAATTGCTGCATGTCGGAATGTAGCTGCCCCTAGCCCTTCCTGCTGTAGTTCATTAAACACATATATTGCGGGGATACAAAAGCAAATGCTAATTACAAATAAACAGGCTATAATATGTGCGTCACTTTTTGGGTCTATGTTACGTGGAGGTGGAGTTATGACAAATATTTATGAGCTTTGTGACGTTGATTTGAAAGATTTCAGCATACAAGGTATTTATCCTGCTCCGTTGATATCCTTATCTCCTGCCTATGACCATTCTTTGAATTTCTTTAAACTAATTCTATCTTTTTTTTGTGGCTCTGCATGGTGCTGGTGCAGCATATGGACAACAAGGTTTGCTGTTTTTTCTATCCTTGCATTTGGTTGGCTGCTGTTTCTTTTAATTCTACAATCTATTTACACTTTGGTTCAACCAAGAACCAACACTTGGTTGGCAACAGGGGCCTGGGAATCTTGACATACCGACGTCTGATAGCTGAATATGATCATGCTATTTAAGAATGATTTCACTCTTTTTAAAAGAATGATGGATTAGATTTTGGTAGTACTGACATGTGGGTATGGCAGATGCATAACTGGTTCATTAGAATACAATCTTGGGTTATATAATTTTTATTGAGTAGGAAAAAGAATGTCCTGTTCGAGAACGGTAAAGATAGCGTTATTTTTTCAAGGAATCATTTTATAGTTTGTAAGATTGTTAATATTGGCTTATATGCAGGTTGCCTACTTCGAAGCTTGCCCGCAGATGTGGTATTTGACAATTCATCAGGCTTTAGCTTTACATGTGATTTGAGTGACAACATTGCTGCGCCCTGGCCTTCATCGTCTTCAATTACATCCTTGTCACTCTGTGCACCCGGTATGTGTTTGGATAAAGCTACTCTCACTTGATCTTTAGTTATTTATTTTCATGTATGATGTTGATATTTAAATTATTGTTTGCATTTGCTTAACTTGTCTCTATGTGGAGTTCTGCAGAGATGTCATTACCAGCACTACCAACTTCGCAGACGTTGAAAAATATTGGTGAGGACCATTTTTGTTTATGTTCTGAATTGTTAAATGTAAAATTTCTAGCATTTTGGGTATCCAAGGTGAAGGAAGTTCACACGCACACGCAAATGTTATTGAGTTCTTCCTGTTGAAGATGACGGCATTGATATCTATTCATCTTGCCCCATCGTTTACTGAGCAATATATTGACTTGTGAATGTGGTGCATTTTGCAGGTTGTAATTCTGGTGGAGTGGGATTCCTTGTGATTATTTTTTCATTTTTCATCCTCAGTACATTTTTGTACTGAAGAGATTTTAGGTTTAAGATGTGTGTCGGGAAGGCATTGCAAAGTGTCTTAGGTGTTGGTTTTGCATGTATATTTTTGAATTGCCTCATTGTATAGCATCTCATTTTCCCCCCCTTTTCATGTCTTCTGCTTTGTATATTCTGAGCAGATGGTTCCTCAGTGAGTGCTTAGTTGATTTAGGATCCATAGTTGTGCTGTGAAGGTTTCGATTGTTGTGTTGAAATTCTGACGAAAGACAAGCAGACGCCAGAGAGTTCTGCTTACTATGCCAATATCAGGAGCTGGTTAAAGCAGTCTCGGTAAGGTAGAAAATAAAACTTGGTAAGATGATGACGACTTGGTGGAAAGCTATCACTAATCAAAAGACTTCAAAGACATAATTTACTCGATCTAAGTAACATCCATAATTGAGGGGGGTGATTTATGAATCACAAGTTTCTGGAAAACCTGAATGTTGAAGTATTTTGGGGTGGATTTCTTTAATTAACATCAAACTGTAAATCACGAGTTCATTTTATAATACAAGGACCGACTTGGAAGTTGACTACAAATAGACCGGAATGAATGTTCATTTTAAAACACCTAGCCTGTTACTTTTTTCTCTTGAAATTATCAAATACCTTTGACTGAGAAATTTGGAAGGGCAGGTTAAAATGATAGGTAGAGATACAGTGCGACTGCTAACAATTGACACCCTAGGAAGGAGTGGGATTGGATGTGGATTAGGAAGTTTGGCAAATTGTTGCTGGTGGTGCAGGTAGATGGCAACTAGTTTGTCTCTAGTTAAAGATCGATAATAAGATGTGCATTTAGTTAATTTTTCCCTCACCAATATCTATCTTATTGAGCTTAATTTTTCTTTAATATATTTTAATATTTGCACCAAAAATTTGTTTTTTTTATCATTGTTGTGAAATAATTACGCAAACTTCTCTTTATAATTTTAATAGATTTATTTGTTTTTTAATTCACACTTTTTAATAAAACAAATTAAGGAGGGTAAAAATGGTGTTCAAGATTAAATTAGTGTTAAAAGGGTAAAAATGTAATATCATCTCTCTCCCTACCTTGATCCTTCCCATTGTCTCTCAAATTGTTGCACCTTCGTTGGTCATTTTCTTGGCGTACGGGGAGAATCATTGAGAACTTCCCCATTCTTGTTCATTGCTTTGTTGGCCCGCTAGCGACACCCTTGAAGACAATGGAAGAGGAACAATATATGTTAGGATGTATGTTGGAACCAGGAATGATTGTTGCAGCAATGGTTCAGAAGGTGGGTGATGAGGTAGACAATACGACGTCGGTCAGAGTAGAATCTGCAGAAAACAAAAATAGAGGAAGGGAGATGTGGAGGATGGACTAGTCGTTGTGGCGGAGGGCTAGGAGGTTGACGGGAGGGAGTGTGGTGGAAAGGGGATGGAGGAAGGGAGGGGTAGTGGAAGAATTTGGGACAAACTACAATTTATCATTGATTTAGGGAAAATTAAAATAACTTTCTTTTCTTAAAAAAAAAACATACTTAACCTGATCAACCTATGATAGGGGTCATTTCAAGGTTATGCTATCATACACAAATTTTTTTTTGGTTTTGGCTCTCTACTTTTAGCTTTGAGTGATTTTAGCTCTTTTGCCATCTAATGTATAATTCTAGTCCCTATATTTATTCTAGTCTTTAGATATACAAATCAAATCATTTGTTAAATTGGTCAGCCCTCTACAGCTTCGTGCGTTGACCGTGGGGCGAAGGACTAGTCTCACGGCAATCGGCTGTAGGATACCTTAGTCAACACAAAAAAAAAAATCTTTTGTTAAATTACCATATAATTTAATGTAGTGACCCATGCAATTAAAAATAAAGAATAAGGAGACTGAAATAAGCTAAGACCAAAAGTGCATATAAAGTTTTTCCATAAATTAAAGTTTAAATTAAAATTTCTCCTCTGTACAGCATCTCTCACCTCATCTCATCTCATCAGAGTATCAGACAATACTCGTTAAAAATGGCAAATGCTTTGAAGGGTAATGTTATGCTCTCATCCCTAGTCTCCTTGCGGCGAAGAGCAACAACAACAACCCATTGCTCCCTTCTTCCCAATGCCAAGTTCCCTTTTTTCTCACTCTCATCGTCTTCATCCGCAAAAAAGCCTTCATTTTGCACACTTTCTTCTTCCTCTACAGATGAGGCGGTCACGGAAGCCACAGCTGGCGGCAACGCTGTTGATACTGAGAAGAGTTTCAGTATCAAGGATGCGGCGGCGTTGCTTGACATAAGGGTTGGGCGCATTCTGAGGGCATGGAAACACGAAGAGGCTGATTCTCTTTATGTGGAAGAGGTCGATATTGGTGAGCCTGAACCCAGAATCATATGCAGTGGCCTTGTCAACTACATCCCTCTTGAACATCTCCAGGTTTCCCCAATATTTTGTGGTGATTTTAATTCATTTTCAATATGTGAGTTTCTTTAAAATAAATTGCTTTTGGTGAAAACTGAAAACTATGTATTGGTAATGAAATATGGATTCTGCTGATGGAGGATGATTTCATTGGAAATGTTTCAGTTTGGATTCCATATGTAGTAATTGTGTGATTCACTGTATTGTTCAATAAGGCCTTTCTGATAGCCATAATGGTAATTACTATGGTGTTGTGCTTTGGCTATTTGCTGTTCTATTTGTTAAGTGATATATTATCTTCGTGCATGTAAGTGTGAATTTGAATGACTTATGACTGTGTGACATTTTAAGGTGCCACCCATCACAGAAGAATTAGTTGATGCTATTCTCTCTTGATAGTGTCTATAGTTTAAAATTCAAACTTCTATTCATTTGGATAGTTCTTGTAGTGTTAGCTGTGGATGAAATGTATCATCAAACTTAAAACTGCACCTTTTCGGGTTTAACTTAAGCTTCGATTCCTGATTCATTAAAACTGACAATGGAAGTCTTAGTTGCTAGACAGTTGAAATGCATTTTCTTTATCTGCTTACTTCTTAACATATGATTTACTAGAAGTAGACCCTGTATGTCAGCTTGAGCTATCAAATAAAATTAATTTTTGATTTTGTTTAATTACAGAAGTTTTTACATTTTTATGCAATAATCATTGTCGTTTTCATAATTTTCATTTGTTTTGTATAGGTACCATAGAAGGGATAGACTGTACCCCATTAGGGTTGGTGAAGAAGGAGAATTAGTTGATTTTACTTAAGGGATTTAAAGAGTCCCTTAAGGGGAAATGGGAGAATGAATTGTGTAGATAGTCATTGTGGACAAGTTAATTAGCTGCTATGAGGTCAATTGTTACTGAAGGAAAAAACAATTATGTATAGCTAACTGAAAAGGCAATGCATGAATCAGAGGAGTTAGAAACACATTGTGTAAGAAGATGAGAATGGTTAGATTTCACTGAAGTGGCTTTAAAACAAGAAATGAGGAAGAGTTGACATGGGAACTCTTCCGTACATGCTGAAACTTCTATATAGATTTTTTGCCTCGTGGTAGATTCTTTAATTTATGCTTATGTATTTAGTAGGGTGTATCGAATTTCTATACCAAGGAAGAATAGGATTTTGATGTTCGCATGATTAAGAATAAAATAGAAATAATTAATAAGACATGTGTTTAAGTCTAACATTATGGGTGCTATAGAGTCTTGTTCCAGGTGAATTTGTCATGTGGAATTGATCAATCTCTGGGAAAGAAACAAATATTGTATAACTTAACTGCTTTATGCATTTCACTTGACGCTTATTATAATCTGAATTATGTCAGCTAGATACTTTATGTGGTGCAAATCATGTATATATATTAATGCACTAGATGGACAAACATTTTTGTATGTCCATCTAATCCAAATAATGTATTGTACATAGTTGGACTTGTTTGTGTGTGTGTGTGTGCTTATCTCAACTTTGCAGAATTGGATCTGTTGGTGCTTTTCATATGTGTGTTTTTCTGTACAATTTAACAAATAGAAGGCAAATATGCAGGGCAAAAAGGTCATTGTTCTTTCCAATCTGAAGGCAAGGAATATGCGTGGTGTCAAGTCTAGTGGAATGTTGATGGCCGCATCTGATGCAAAGCATGAGAATGTTGAACTTCTATTCCCTCCTGATGAAGCAACCCCTGGCGAAAGAATTTGGTTTGGATCAGAAGATGAAAAGGATAATCAACCTGCTGCTGCCGCTCCAAATCAGGCAATAGCTCTTCTTGAATAGTAATTTATATGATTGCCTAGTTGAATACCAGAGTTCTAAAATTTAGATAACATATTCTTTCATAAGTAAAACTAAGTCTGTTTCAAACTCATCACGAGAATATATCCTCTCATGTTAGACTCTTACATAACCTTTAATTACAGCTAGTGATTAAAAAGATCTTAGACCGGGACACCGGGTGGCATTTTTCTTGAAAGAGAGGAGTGTTAGAAGCTTACTCTTTTAATTACACGTTTCCACGCACTCCCTAAATTGACCTATTTTTAAAGAAGTCACACACATGTCTTACTTTTTAAAAAGTATGTTAACTTTTTAAAAAAATTAACCAATCATATGGAGAGTGTTGAAGAGCATGTTCAACAGAGTATTACTAGCATTTCTATCTAAAAAAATTAAGGTGCGCAATATTTATGAGTATTGTGTACTAATCAACTCTAGAAACTAAACCCTCAAGTCTATAGATCAATGATTTTCCTTGAATGGGTGTTGTATGTAAGTCTTATACACTGTACTTTGGATGTCATTACCATTTATAGAGCACAATAATACTTGAACAACAACAAAAATCTTATCCCACTAAGTGGCTAGGCTATATGGATCACTTGATTCATATTAAAGATACAGTCAGTTTTACGTAGGTTGCGACAAGCCTAACACAACTTTGCTCCTTTAACCGGGCTTAGGACCGGCTATGACACAGCACAATAATACTAGAAGACTAATTATAATTGTTTTTTTCTCACATGTGGGTAATTTCAGACAACTCCGCTCACGCTGTGTCATAGTTGGTCCTGAACCTGGATAAAAGAGAAAAGTTGTGCTAGGCCCGTGGCAGTCAACGTAAAACTAATCTTATCTTTAATGGGGATCATGTGATCCATATAGCCACCTCGCCAGGATAAGGCTTTTGTTTATGTTTATGTGGGTAATTTCAGACAGGCTAATTGATCAGTTAAATTATGCAGATACAAAAGAAAAAGATATGGGAGTTGGTGCAGCCTCATCTAAAGACAGATGCTTCTTGCATTGCATTGCTTGGAGGTGTGCATGTCATGCGTACTTCTCTAGGTTCCGTGGCATGCCAGTCATTGCAGAATGCAAATATCTCCTGACGAACACACTGCGCACATGTTTGGAATTCCCTGTACGATTGATTCTAATACCATAATCAATTCTTAGAAGAAGTTTCTGTGGGTAGTTTTCTGCGTACGAGAAATGGTTTTTGGGAAATAGAAATTGATCCAAGCATGTTATGAATTTATTGCTCTTCTTGATAATGTAATTTTTTGTAGTGTGATTATTTGTTTTACTTGTAGCCAATTTTGTTTAATGATCTTAATTTACATTTAAGCAGTCTTCATAACAAAATGGTTCACATGAAATATTTGCTCTCTTCATTTTCTGATCCTATGTTTTACACCAAGAGTCCATTAGGATTATTAGGGGTTGACCAAAGTAATGAGTATATCATTTTTATCTTCATAAAATGAGAAAAAGGTGCAACTTTATTTACTTTTAATTTATTAATTTAGATATTAAAGATAGTTAATTACAATAGAAAAGGAAACTTAGATAGAGAAGTAGTTCTCTTTGATAAAAAAAGTTTTGTGAAATTATACAAATGAATTGGATTGATTGAGCATATTGAAGTGAAGTATGCAACTAGTTTGAAACAACTTTTCATTAGAATTTAATCCAAACAAGTTTCTCTTTTATATGCATCTCACTTATGTTTTGTTCAACATTTCCACTCTTTGCATTTTGCATAATAATTTCTTCATAAATCACTTCTTCTATTTTGAATTCCTACCATCACATGAGAAGCTCGTGCGCCAAATTTCCGTCATCATATATTGCCATCTAATCCGGCTTAAGGTCTACTATGTTTGGATATCAAAAGCTATGTCAAGACTTACACTGTTTGTTTCAGTGGAATTTGTGGGGAGGGAAGTTGGAAGAGTGGATAATGAATGGAAAATAAGATTCTTAATTGTTTGCAACACCCAAGACAGTAGAATCAGTGGAAAACCGTACAAGAACAAAGCTTCAAAAGTTTTCCACCCAAAGATGGTGAGAAAACTGATTTTCCGCATGAACTTTGATTTTTTCATGCCTACGACTTTAAAAGAATTATATAAAAATAGTTAAAATAGAAATTATATAAAATCACTCCCACTTTTCATTTCATCCTCTCTTCTTTTTCTATCAATACAAACTTAAAAATCCCCTTATTTTCCATTTATATTCCTTCTTCTCATTTTCACTTCTATATTCAAACAAAGCATTAATTATATTTCTGATCCCTCTGATTAGTTGATGTGTGATTTTTTATTTTATTTTTTTGTCAAAGATGTGTAATTTAACTCCTCTAGTAAAAAATTTCAGTAAATTTATTATATTTAAATTTTCAATTGGGTGGGTTGGGCTTAAAAGTTTAAAGTCTTGGGCTTCTTCGGTTTCCACATTCAAAAATAAAGTAAAAACAAAGATTCTATTTAATAATTTAAAGAAACACACCTGGTGGGACTCGAACCCACAATCGTTTGATTAGAAGTCAAACGCCTTATCCATTAGGCCACAGGTGCATCTCTGATTAAACCCTCACCTGTAATTATATCACTCTGAATTAGCATTTACATTTTCTAGTTCAATTAAGTAATATGGAAATTATTTAACTATACACACTTACCCCGATCAATCATATTTTAAAAGAATCTTGTTGTTCATACATGGTAGGATATAAATATGATTCTTTTTATCCCACACAATATTATTATTTAGCATACATGAGAGCTTATGGTTTAGACTTTAGATAATTGTAAGAATTAATATTGTCTTTGTGTGGCGGCAACAGTAAAATGTGGCAATAGAGGTCAAGGATAACAAACAGCAATGGTGGTGACAAGGAGTGTGATGGAGGTTGGTCGGTGGCAATCACATCAATGATGGTATGTGATGGTGGAGAGTATTAGACAATGAACATAGAGAGTTCCAACAAAGGTGGCAGTGATAGAGGGTAGCCAATAATGATGGAGGTGGATGATATCAAAAAAATGCCAATAGTGAAGGGTATCTAGTGGTAGCCGTGGAGGATGTCAGGTTAGGTTGACATGCAATATTGAGCGGTGTTGGTGGTGGTGAAAGGTGTTTGGTGCTTTTATGCCGATAAAGGGAAAAAAAAGCATAAAAGGAAAAGTAAATATACCAATTAAGTTATTTAATACAGAAAACTGTTTTGTTTTTCCTCATCAAAACAAATAGTAATAGTTGCTATGTTGTCCATGAAAGTGAAACCATCCATCCACACACAAAGATGTATATACGGATACAAATTTATATATTTAATTAGGTGAGTTCAGCATCTTATAGTGAAACATGAGGCCAGTACTGCTTCGGCAAATAACAAGCAAAGTGAAGTCATGGTAACCTATAACACCAATACTCTCTTTAAGGCATACATTTGCAACACTATCTTAGAGTATAATTGATTTAGAGGTTGGAAGACTCGTAATCACTTATATAAAGAAGCTTTAAAGTGTATTGGTGTTTTGTTGTGCTTTAAATTGTGTGCATACTGTCAATCCAAACACGCTAGTAGCCAGGCTTCTTTGCCAAAAAGAAGTACATCGGCGTGAAAATCTCTTTCCTGAAAAAACATATGATAAAGTTTAGTTTAAGAGTCCAATGATTCAGAGAAAAAAACAAGTCACAAGTCACATTTATAGTATGTTTGCATCTACTTCTTATATTCTTGGAATTACTTCTTTCCCTTGACAAAAAGCTACTCTTATTACCTTTTTTTCATAATAATTTCTCTTAGCATGTTTAGATAAGATTATTTTTCCTCAAAATCAATTATAACAGCAAGAAGCTACTCACAGAACCTTCTTCCCAAAATTAATTTTAGCTTTGAAACCTATTGTAAGATTTTCTAAATATGCTCTAAACAGGGTTTCAAAACACACTTATTTAGTTTATCAACATTTCCTTTGAGGCTTAGATGCTATACATGCAGAATATTTTGACCAGATTATGATATGGAAGAGAACTATACCTATAACCTAATACTAAAGAACACCCTGATTTCAATTCCAATTTTTTCTTCTACACCAAGGCAATTCTAACTCCACTTCTAATACTGATAGAAGCACCGCTTACAAGAGTTAATCAGATGAGGGATAATTTGATAGCTAAAAGATATAGGTAGACACAAAAACACTAGACAAAACTATTAACAGAGGTTTCAAGATAAATGATCTATCTTTAAACATAATTCATGACAGATTTATAACATAGCTGATTACACCTAGTAAGAAAATCCTTGGTTATTGTTGCATCAATTCTAACTCCACGTATTTTTTTTCTCCCATAAAGAACTCCTATTGAAACTATATTCATAACATTTTAGATGCACTTTGATAGCATGTTTGGTTCGACTGTGAAATACTCTAGAATCACTACCGGTTAGAAGGTACAAGTTTTAGTTTCAAAGGAAGCGTGTCTTGGATACTGTGCAAATCGTGAAACCAAACATCCAGTAAATATGATCTTGAAGAGTTAATGCAAAACTTACTTTCCAGCTTCAGTCAGTCCATCAGCAGCCTTCTCCAGGAAATCTTGGACCCTTAGGCTTCCCTCTGGAGCCATTCTAACAAATTCAAGAGCCTTGACCTACAATCAATTAAATTTAGAACCCACAATATTTCAATTAATAAAACAAACACATGAATCCTGAAGATATCTAGAGTGAAACTAAAGCATTGGAAGCAATATGATATGCAATAGCAATACCAGATTTCTTGTGAAAAGTCTTCCAACAATAGTTGCGCGGAAGCTGCTGAGTGAGAAGTGATCACTTGTATCAATAGGCAAGTACCACGGAAGAGGAGAGTCAAGTGCAAGATCTTTCTCCCAAGTTACCTTCATGCATGCACAAAAAGAATCAATCTCCCCTTAGCCCATTAGGTTGTTAATCTCTTGAATATTCAAAGAACAATTTTACTAGAGGGAAAGCTTTTCAAATTCGGACCGGTCATTGAACTGGTGAAGAAATCGATTCATATTGGTTTTATAGGTTAAACCCTGATAATTAATATATTTTTTTAATATTAGATAATATACTAAATAGTATATTACCATAAACTTAAGAAATTAAGCAAATTAAAATTTGATTTACATAAAATTGTCATATTATATATTTCATAAAATGAAAAATTAATTAGAAAAAGAAGAAATTTCTGCCTGTACCAATTAATATTGTCTATAGAATTAATAACTATGTTGTAGGGTAAAGATGTTAATGTTCACCTCAAAGCCTGCTTCTTTCAGAGCTTCAAGACACTTTTTGGTCGATCTAATATCAGGAAGTCCATTGCCTAGCTCAATTTCTGCCTGTACCAATTAATATTGTCTATAGAATTAATACAAACCAAGTTGAGGGAAGGGAAAAAGTACAAGATAATCAAGATATCATCCATCTAATTTCTTTTAACCTCTTTATCATACCTTTAGTTTTTGGTGTTCTTTGTTGCTGGGATCATAAGCATCAGTCATGCACCATTCATATGCAGCAAAATGTTGTCCAGGCTTCAACACTCTAAAAATCTCTTTGTAGCATGCATACTGTGCATAATTCCATGTCAGGAAAAAAAGTTTCAGACAATTGCAATTAAAAACAGAGTTTTGTAAATTCACTGTCATGCACTTAATGCTGTTTAGGCATGACCAAATTGAAATTTGGTCCAGAATACTCATTGTCAATTATATATGGTATTGGTAGCAGGGTGATAAAGATGGATGAGAAGTGAATTAGAGTAATTGCTTGTTTTTGAGATCCCTCTAGAATTGATTAAAAAGAGCCAAAATCAATTCTGAAAGAAAAACTTGTGAGAGTAGCTTCTGCTTTTCAGAACTGTTCTGAGAAAAGAGAAGTTGATCAAAACATGCTATAAGAAAAACTGCCACATACAGGATCTGGAGCATGGCAGGTGGCTTCAATTGCATACACTGCATCAAAACTTCGGTCTGGAAATGGCATTTTCATGAAGTCAGCCTGCATTATCAAATATCATAATAATGATGTCAATGTCAGCTACAACCTTAAATCATATCATTTCATTGTCAAAGTATCCAATGCAACCCCCTAAACTTTTCCATCACCCAAAGAAAAGAAAGAAACAATGCAATATAAAAATAGAATGGTAACAGTGGTACAGAAACTGAATTAATATATGCTAAAGACGTAAAAAAAAAGGGCTCACTCTCCCCAACAAAAAGTAAAATAATTTGTTTGCAGAAGATCAACCTTGACATAGCTGCAACTCTTGTCCACTCCAGCAATGCGATTGAGTTCCTGTTAATTGATGAAAACTCATAAATGATCTTTTTTTCAAGATTTTAATTACTCAATCTCAACTTTAAAATGTGGAAAACCAGCATAATTTACTCATCAACTAGAATTTTAAGAATTTAACACAAGAATATTAAAACATTCAAACTGTTCTGCCCATGCATTGCATATATATTCGTAACACATACCTTTCCTCTTGTTAACTGGTACTCATTGATGTTCAACCCTATGATTGATGCTGAACTGCAAGATGCAATTAAGTCCATGTTTGAATCAGCATTATCAGAATTGAATTTGGTAACATTGGGTAGAAGTGGGTTAAAAGTGAAGTGATTTATATTTGGAAAAATTTACGCAAAAATGGTTTATGTAGTGTAATATCGTTAAACCTAGCTATGAAATCCAACATTTGATCATGTCTACCTCAAAAGTTTGTTTTTGGAGCTTTATCCCAAAATTGATTTTAGAGCTAGAATCAGTGTGAAAAGAGTCAGACAACCAAACAAACACTCAAAATTAATTTTAACAATGGAGAATCAATTATGATATTTATAAATGGACATCCCTATAAGTCCATGAGTGATGCTATTTGGCTCAAAAAAAATCCATGAAAAGATGTGCAAACAGATCAAAGTTGTAATTTCTCGGGAAACATCAGTGGCGGAATCTCATGTCGGGTTTTTGGCTCTCTGCCATGCCCGAGACCCCGCCGCCATCATGGGTTTTTGGCTTTCTGCCATCTGCCATTAAAAACAGTGTTTGGGAAACATCGGTGGGTAAAACCACATCATAAGGATGACATATGCCCGTGCCATTTATCTTTCCTTAAGTTTATGAACCTAACCACTAGTTCCTTAAAAGAAAAAGATAATGCTTCTAAAATAAACATTGTATGCAATACTTGATACCAATGAAATACTAGAGGTAGAATGCTAGCATTACATTCCATTTACAATGCACTAATGCAAACTATCTGCATGACATTAGAAAATTAATCAAAGGGAAGTAAATCCAAATCTATTAATTTTAACTCAACATTATGCTTCATTTTTCCTCTTGATTTCCTTTAATAATAAAGCAATATCATGCATAGTATGTATGACGATTCCCTTGGAACTCAAGATGGAACTCCACTGTTAATAATAATAAAGAGCTCAATTTACAGAACAGAATATGCAAATAGGATATCTATCCAAGCAAAATAAAGTGTCAGGAACAAACAATAACAGAAGTTTTATAACACTAAGTGATGTCGGCAATATAGATCACTTGACGCTTTTGTGCTCGATCAAAAAACAAAATTTGAGGAATATTATTGACCATGAGGTCGCTTTTAATAAAAGAACGTGTCAGGAACATATATAATTAATTTTATGAATCAGCACATGAGCCAGGAAGGCAAAGGAAGAAAACATCTCAAAGAAGAAAGTTCCATTTACCTGAACCGAGCAATTTCTCTTAGCGGTCCGCCAATTCCACATCCAACATCCAAAACCTAAGAACATAAAGAAAAGGCTCAAGAAATTTCATTGACATGTAGTAAAACAGATATCAGTTAATTTACTACATTGAACATATGAAAACCTTATGCCCTGGCTTCAGGCCAAGCTGTAAAGCAAGGAAGTGCTCATGTCTTTTGATGCTCTCGCGAAGAGATTCCCCTTTCCATCTGAATGAGAAAAAAATTAGCAGCAATCCTGAGTGTTGTGGTAAGTTTCAGAGAAAATCCTTCAATTTGCAAGTGCAGAATAAAGCAAATGGATACCTGGGAGCAAAATGGAAGGATTCCCCCCAGCCAAACTCATAAAAGCTAGTAGAAAGATCATAGTACTTATTAACCTGAAAAACAAATAGATATCTTACAAATTATAATACTCTTTGTGTAGATTTAACCAAGATGGCTTATCAATTGCATCTTATAAACAGCATAACTGAAAACAAAGGAAGTGTGAACATGTGTTTGGAACAGAGTTGTAACAATTGGTTTTATATAAAAATTGATTTTAGTTAAATTGATGACAGTAAAAGTGAGTTATTTGGATACATTAATGAAAAAAGTGACTTTTATAGGTAATGTTGTGAAATTCAGTTGTAGAATCTCATAATTGATTATGTTCAACGCAAAAGTTACTCTCTCTAGCTTCTACCATAATTGATTTTAGGACTGAAATTAATTATCCAAAATTACTTTCAAACATCTATGTTGCCATCCAAAAATACTTTTACTCTATCAAAATTGATTGTGAGGGGAACCTAGCACACACTCGTAATAATAATACTAATAATAAAACAAACAAAAAAAACTGATTGTTAATTATGCATATGCCAACATGCACTTGGCTAATGAGTAATGACTATTTTAGTTAATCAGATATCCAAAATAATAGCTAAGATGTTGTTTCAAAGTCATATCAACCGAGTATCATCATAAAAGTTGCATTAACAGCACAAAATCATTCTAGAGTCAGATATACAAATGAGAAAGGCATATAGCACTAGCATGTAGCTGACATAAATATTTGGTTTCTAAATTAAGTTAACAATTAATATCTCTTACCATGTCAGAGTAATTAGCTTTCCTCTCTTCCTCTTTACCTCCATAATGAACATGATACTTCTCATACCTGAATCATAAGTTTAAATACACATTTGATCAGCTATAATAAGTTATATAATTACAAAAATTAAGATCTCTATATTGCCAAATGCACGTCCTCTCATGGAAACAATACAGAGCATGTTTGATTCCATGGTGAACTGTTCAGGAATCCCTTCTGTTTAAAATATAAAATTACTAGCTGGAGCTTCTGACTAAACTTGTTTAGATTATGTGCAACTAGTGAAATCAAACATGTCCACGCATGCAAAGAGGGGCGCGCACACACGTTGTGAGTATATATATATATCATGGTTCTAAATCAAGGTCTGTGGTTTTGACAGCGGTAGTTTCTGAAACCGCAACGCGACAATAATTCAGCCAAGACAGCCATGTTTATTCACAATTTTCCACCGCAATTTAAAACCTTTGATATTTATATTTATATATAACAATGCAATAGGCAACGTAAGAAGACCATACTTGTCAACGGCGGACAGAACTTCGGATTTGTCAATCTTTCCACCGACACCGGATGCCAAATTCATTGTCGCAGAATTCAAAAGGAACTTGCTATGATCTAATCTAAACACAAAAGAAAAAAGAAAAAAATAAGCTGTGCATGGGAATCATATTCATATATCGAAGAGAAAAAAAACAAGACTTTGAAAGATGGTGTTGAAGGGAATATGGGACTAATGAATCTTACATCGAACGCAGGGAAAGGGGAATCTTTCGGAAGGAGACGATTGGAGATTGAGAGCGAGAAAGGAGAGGGCGCGAGGGATGTTGGTTCTAAACTGCATTATATACACTCTATATTTTAGCAGTGGTCAATCAAATAGACAAATATGCCCTTTCCTAGTATATCAAACAAAATGTGTGTGTTCCTTTCAAAAATAAAAAGATGTCTAAAAATTAATGTTTCACTAATAAAGAACAGACTAATATTGTTGTTATTATATAAAAAAATTATTTTAATTCTTTTTAATTGACTATTAAATAAAAATGAAAATGAGTTGGTTCACGAGTTAGCTCGGCTAACTTCAGTTCCAAGTTCCAACTCATAAAGGCTTATCTAAATATAGATCTCTATTTTTTAAACTCAGTCCACCCAAAATGTAGGTTGAGCCGAGCTGACTCACGAGTCAGAGTCCATTATGACTTGCTTACCCCATTCCATATTAGTATCTTAAGCAAAGTAGGGTTGTGAGAATAAACTATGTTATAGGTTATACTTTGCATAAATAAGTTTGACCTGCTTAAATATACTTTACGGTTGGCCTAAGCATTGTATGTTTTTTGTCTAGTTCGGTTTAGTCTTTTTTTAAAGTCTCCAGTAAGTTGAGGTCAATGGGTAAACCTGATTAACCCACTACCCACCAAGCCAGGCGAGGTAAGTTGGGTATTTCAACTCATCAACTCACCCCACTTAACTCGCCAACTCAAGTGGTCAATGAAAGGGTGGGTCAACTCATTACTCGTTCTCATCTTGCCTTTTTTTTTAATGTAACTTTTAAAGCTTTTTAAGTGTTTGGAGGCAAACTCGCGCACCAATCCGTCAAAAAGATATCTTTTATGATTTATACATCATATTATTAATTTTTATAATATATTTTATTTTTAAGGTGGACCGACTCGTTAATCCGCCATTAAATGGGTTGATTAGCTTTCTCAACTCACATTTACTAGTGGGCCAATCCAGGCTCACTTAAGGTGGGTTGAAAGCATGTTGGACGGGTGAGACAATTTTAGCACCTCTAAAGTTTGGTATGACTTGCATGTCTATTATAGGTAATGTTAATCGAACCAATCACTAACCTCACGGGGTCACACATTTAAGATTTGAGAGTTGAATCATGATTAAACTGTTAATAATTAAATAAATTTTTTTATAATATATTTAAATGTTTAATAGTATTTATAACAAATATAATATTATACAAATAAAATAAATTTAATTATAGTATAATAATCGAAGACATAAAGGGTTTGTACTTTGTACCAATAAAAAGACTTAAAGAGTCAAGCGTCAACTCTCAAGTCTACCACTTCAGTTTTTTGGGTTACAAGTCTACCACTTCAGTTTAACGTGAAAGAAAAACGTGTGGTGAGCAACTGAAGTGAAAGAAAAGTTAAGATTTTGTAGAAAAAATCAAAATGTAACGTGTGGTGAGCAACTGAAGTGAAAGAAAAGTTAAGATTTTGTAGAAAAAATCAAAATGTAACGTGTGGTGAGCAACTGAGCGGAATTGATAAATTCACCATATTGGTTTATAATGTTTTTAGCATGAATAATAACTTCATTCACAAACTAAATACACCTTCACCTAATGAGATAAGAAAAAAATAAGAGAGAAATTAATGATATGATATGTGATGTGACAGAAATGTAAAGAGAAATAAAAAAGAAAATGAATAAAAATAAAATAGAAGAAAAATTAAAGTGTGAATGAATTATTACTCGAGATTAGCATCCGATTCCTTTCTGCACGGAAAATTGATAAATTCACCAACTTGGAAGGAAAGGGGAAGAAATTTTGGCCCTAATTTCCACAAGGTCTCTCATGTGATAAATCTATGCGGCAATAAGTTGTGCTAAAAGATGGGTCATTGTGACAATTTGCAATTATAGCTTTAAATTGCATTTTCGAGTTTGAAATTATGTCCTTAAATTGCACTGTGGCAACTCAACCATATAATTGCATTGAGAATGCAATTTTTTTCCTATAGAAAATTGTAGTTGAATAATAAAGTATTTTGTTGAAATAGTGGATTAGACTAGGTATGCCAAACCACGTTAAATTTATGAGATTCTTAATTATTTATTTTTCTGGATCTTATGGGCGTGCTTTTGCAAGTGTGGAGATTTCATCTGATAGTTCCCAACAAGATACACGACATCTTCTTCCACCCTCATAATCCACACCTCCTCATCTATGAACCCTCCATTTTTGATTCAAGCTCTCCCAAATTCTTCGCCAATATCTCTTGGCGTGGGCCTCAACTTCACTTCGGAAAGACCACAAAAAGTAGTGGATCCAACCAAACTCTCTCTACTTTCATTGCAATGCATCATCAAATAAGGGTGACTCGTGATTAACCCTTTCTCTATTATTTCTATAACTTACATCTCTCTCCTAACAAACATACCCTCGTGCCTTTTTTTTCCCTTCAAAATTGTAGCAAAAAATGAACATTCAGGCTCTTTATTTCTCAATCTTCCCCGAGCTCTCAATCAAATCAATCAAAATAAAATAAAATAAAAGTGGGCTTTTTTTCTTTGTATGAAGAACGAGACTTGACATTCAGGCTTTTTTGTTGGGTGTGGCCCACATCAGGCCCATTCTGAATTCCTCTTCCATATTCTTTCCTCTTTCAGAGTCTTCAAACCTTCTTCCATTCCATACGCGAACACTGCCCCAATTCCATTGCTTCTTCTCTTCTTCGTAAAAATTGTAAGATACCCTTTACTTGATTGCTTCATATTCTATCGAAAAGAATCTTCTTTTTCTTCTTCAATCATTGGTTCAATTCTGGGTCGATTTGTATGATTACAAAGCAGCTTCAATTTTTGCTGTGTCGCTTATCATGATAATAATTTTTTTAGCATAAACTTAATCGGAATTCTTCATTATTAGGTACTTCAATTGCAGAAAGTGATATATTATAGAATCTCTGGTTGTGGTCCGAAATGGACACTGATGATGATTTCACGTTTTGTCCGGTAAGTAAGATCAATGCCACTTTCTGGACAGTGAAATTACTATAGCCGTTTTTCATTTCTTTTAAAAAAAATTATAGCCACTTTATTTTTGTATGGTGATGTTGATTTGGGTGATTTGCACTTTGCAAACCATGCTTCATTCTAATTCAGTATCATGATTGTATAGGTAAGTTCATCTGTGGATGGGGATGGTTCTGAAACAAACAAGCTTGTTTCAAATATTGCTGATATTTCCATAAAAGAAGAATCGTCAAATACAAGTAGTAGTAGTACTAGTAACAGTGGTGTATTGTGGAGGGATGGTTTGCCGAATGATTCCAACTCTAGAAAGGAGGGTACAATTGGTTCTTTGTCTTTCAGTGTAGTTAACACAGCTTCAAATCAGCCAAGTGAATTGACTTCAAAGTTGGTACCGAGCAATACTGAGAATTCGCCGCCTCGGGAGTCACCGGAACAGATGATTTCTGCTAAAAAGCCGATTGTCCGGACCAAAGTTCCTTTTGAGAAAGGATATAGTCAAATGGACTGGCTCAAGCTCACCCGAACACATCCTGACCTTGCAGGTTCTCATGCTGAAATTTTATTGTCGATCATTCTTAGCGTGTATGGTTCCATGGAAAAATGATATAGAATCAATTTTGGTCAGAAGCTATTTAGTAAACTAAATATCCATTAGCTTTTGTGTAAATACTGAAACTAAACATGCTATTATCGGCTCCTTTATGGAACATTTATTCTCTTCAACTCTCTCTGGCTGGCTCCTTGGACTTTGTGACCATAACTTAGTTTTGCTTCAACCAGACCTTTTACTTGCTGGTTACGATTCTTCATATAGTCCGTAACTAGTTAACTTTGAGGTCACACAGATGAATATGACATCTCATGAGACTCATGCCTCACTCTATTTTTGGAAGCATGTTTTCTCCAAAAGACAATTTGCTTAGATATTGACAAAAACATAAAAGGAACTTGGACTATGTCTATGGATATATCTGTTGACACCCCTTCAAACGGATGTGTTACGTTGGCTAGCAAGGCCTTACACAACTCTCTTTTTTTACCCGGGTTTGGAATTGGTTATGCAGACATAGATGGAGTTTGAGACTCCCTTCAAGATAAAACATGAATAAAATGTTGTGTAATCTGACGTTTATCTCTTCACTTTTTGTCATCTGAGTTTGCACTCATAAGTCATGACAAGGGAAATCGATAGATAACTTGTTTCCAAATAGACACTGATACTTGTTCAATCTAAGGGACTAGCAGTCTGACACTGTTTCTCATTCTCAGCGCTTGCAAGAACATGGAGCATTTTACAAGCTTGGTAATTTTTAAATTTGTCTAGGGATATTTTTGTCTAAAAAATTATTTCCCTCCCAATCCCCCCACTATTGGAGGGAATAAAAAATTAAATGAGGAGGGATTTTGATCCCTTCCATTCCCCTCTCCTCCCCTCCAAAAATTTGAACCAAACATACTCTGTTTTTAAAAACCCCTCCCCTTCCGTTCAACCAAACAATACCTTATCTTTTCAACTCACAATCTGATCCTCTTCTTTCTTTTTCTTTTTTTTTCTTTCTTTTCCTTTATTATTTATTTTCTTTTTAATAACAACTGTTATTTAATTTTTTTAAATTAGGATTTGGGTATTGGGCCTTTCAACCCAATGAGTTAGTGTTTTTTTTTTATATCTTAAATGTTTTTTTTCTTTTCTTCTTTTAAATACACATTTTCATATTAAAAGAATAAAAACTCTAAAATATTTTCTTTGGCAAATCAACAATGATGATAGAGTAACATTTTTACTCATTATTCATTGAAAATCATTGACTATCCATTTGGTAGCATGATATTTCAAAGTTAAATGGATATTAATGTTTTCTTAAATAAACCAACGATGATAATAAAGTAGCATTTCTATTCATTATCTCATAAAAATCACTGACTACCCATTTGGTAGCATATCTCAAAATTAAAATGAATAATTTTTTTTTTCTCAAATAAGTAAGCGATGGTAACGGAATAGCATTCCTATCATTTACCTCGTAAAGTTTCTATGACTACCCACTTGATAGCATGAACAATCAAAAATTTAAAAAACTAAAAACATTCAAATATAACGAAATCTTCAAATATATTTTCTTCAAGAAAATCTCAAGTTTCAATCACTTAAATCAAATCTCAGCTTCTTGGAGCTTTTCTCCCATCAACTCCATCTTCTTAAAAGGTCATCACCTCAGACCATGCTCTTTGCAAATTAATCAAATTAAAAGAAAAACACAAAACAATAAAATATAAAAAACACAAAATATCAAACCTCTTTTATCGATAACTACGTGGCTTTGAATTCTCCATTGCACGAGGGGATACGTAGGAGCGGACATCAACAACCGTCAAGCCAATTTTATAAATAATCTTTTTTAATCCAAACAAATAATCAATATCTTCTTAAGGGTAAAATAAATATTATAAAAAGCTAACATTTTTGCACAGTTAATTAGAGGTACCGTCTTTCGGACGGACTTTTTAGGGTGCTAATATCTTCCCTATACGTAATCGACTCCCGAACCCGCTCTGGTCTCGCAGACCATTCTCATGGGTTTTCCGATGTTTCCCATTAAAATAATATTGGTGGCGACTCTATTGATTCCATTCTTTTTACGAGGTAAATGATAGGAATGCTATTCCGTTACCATCTCTTACTTATTTGAGAAAAAAAAATTTATTCATTTTAATTTTGAGATATGCTACCAAATGGGTAGTCAGTGATTTTTATGAGATAATGAGTAGAAATGTTACTTTATTATCATCGTTGGTTTATTTAAGAAAACATTGATATCCATTTAATTTTGAAATATCATGCTACCAAATGGATAGTCAATGATTTTCAATGAATAATGAGTAAAAGTGTTACTCTATCATCATTGTTGATTTGCCAAAGAAAATATTTTAGAGTTTTTATTCTTTTAATATGAAAATGTGTATTTAAAAGAAGAAAAGAAAAAAAAAAAGAAAAAAAAACAAAGAAAGGAAAAAACACATTTAAGATATATAAAAAAAAACACTAACCCATTGGGTTGAAAGGCCCAATACCCAAATCCTAATTTAAAAAAATTAAATAACAGTTGTTATTAAAAAGAAAATAAATAATAAAGGAAAAGAAAGAAAAAAAAGAAAAAAAAGAAAAAAAAGAAAAAGAAAGAAGAGGATCAGATTGTGAGTTGAAAAGATAAGGGAAAGTGAAAGAGAGAGAGACGGCGAGGAAGAGAGAAGAAAGAGGGGCGAAAACGAGAGAGAGGGAAAGAGAGGAAGAGAGCAGAAGGAGGAAGAGAGGTTGAAACAGAGAGGGAGCGAGGTTGAGATTGAGAGGAAGGTCGAGGGAGAGAGTGGGAGAAGAGGGGGAAAGCGGAGGGCGCGTGAGACGAGAGGAAGGTCGAGGGGAGAGAGAAGAAGCGGCGAGAGAGAGAGAGTGGAGCAGATTGAGGCGGAGGAGGAAGAAGGAAGCGACGGCGGACAGAGCGAGGTCGACGGCGGCTCTGGATGTGACCGCGAGGCACGGCGGCGCAGCGAGGACGCATGCACGGTGACAGGGTTGAAGCGGCACGGCGAGGCGAGGTCGGCGATAGTGGCACGGCGAGGCCGGCGACGGCCGCCGGCAACCGTGAGGCTCGAAACTTAGGGTGTGTTTGATTGTGTTTTCGATTTTTTTGTTTTTAAAATTGTTTTCTAAAATAGTTTTTAAGAACTACGTTTTAGAACAATAAAAGAAAAAAACTTGTTTGGTAATATGATTTTAAAAACATTTTTGAAAATAAAAAAATAAAAAACCCTTACTTTCTAATTCATTTTAATTACAGTAATGTCATTAATAAAACAAAGCTGAAAAAAAAAAAACAAAAACAACTTTTTTCTGTTTTGGTTTTTCTGTTTTAAAAACAAAAAAAAAGGAAACTGTTTTTAAATTAATTTTAAGAAAACATGTTAACCAAACAAGTTTTTATGTTTTTTAATTTTATAAAACAGAAAACTGTTTTTAAAAACAGAAATCAAACAGGCCCTTAATCTTTGGTTTTCTCCTCGTCTCCTTCCATCTTCCTCCTTTCTATTTGGTTAATTGTTAATGTAAATGCAGAACTCAAAGTGGGCTCAATCAAATCAATCAAAATAAAATAAAAGCGGGCTTTTTTTCTTTGTATGAAGAACGAGACTTGACATTCAGGCTTTTTTGTTGGGTGTGGCCCACATCAGGCCCATTCTGAATTCCTCTTCCATATTCTTTTCTCTTTCAGAGTCTTCAAACCTTCTTCCATTCCATACGCGAACACTGCCCCAATTCCATTGCTTCTTCTCTTCTCCGTAAAAATTGTAAGATACCCTTTACTTGATTGCTTCAAATTCTATCGAAAAGAATCTTCTTTTTCTTCTTCAATCATTGGCTCAATTCTGGGTCGATTTGTATGATTACAAAGCAGCTTCAATTTTGCTGTGTCGCTTATCATGATAATATTTTTTTAGCATAAACTTAATCGGAATTCTTCATTATTAGGTACTTCAATTGCAGAAAGTGATATATTATAGAATCTCTGGTTGTGATCTGAAATGGACACTGATGATGATTTCACGTTTTGTCCGGTAAGTAAGATCAATGCCACTTTCTGGACAGTGAAATTACTGTAGCCGTTTTTCATTTCTTTTTAAAAAAATTATAGCCACTTTGTTTTTGTATGGTGATGTTGATTTGGGTGATTTACACTTTGCAAACCATGCTTCATTCTAATTCAGTATCATGATTGTATAGGTAAGTTCATCTGTGGATGGGGATGGTTCTGAAACAAACAAGCTTGTTTCAAATATTGCTGATATTTCCATAAAAGAAGAATCGTCAAATACAAGTAGTAGTAGTACTAGTAACAGTGGTGTATTGTGGAGGGATGGTTTGCCGAATGATTCCAACTCTAGAAAGGAGGGTACAATTGGTTCTTTGTCTTTCAGTGTAGTTAACACAGCTTCAAATCAGCCAAGTGAATTGACTTCAAAGTTGGTACCGAGCAATACTGAGAATTCGCCGCCTCGGGAGTCACCGGAACAGATGATTTCTGCTAAAAAGCCGATTGTCCGGACCAAAGTTCCTTTTGAGAAAGGATATAGTCAAATGGACTGGCTCAAGCTCACCCGAACACATCCTGACCTTGCAGGTTCTCATGTTGAAATTTTATTGTCCATCATTCTTAGCATGTATGGTTCCACGGAAAAATGATATAGAATCAATTTTGGTCAGAAGCTATTTAGTAAACTAAGTATCCATTAGATTTTGTGTAAATCGTGAAACTAAACATGCTATTATTGGCTCCTTTTTGGAACATTTATTCTAACTTATTATAGGCTTGTAACGCTAGAATACTTGAATGAGTTAATAGCTAATGGGTGGTTGTCTTATTCTTCTTGTGCTTCTGTGTAAATATCTCCATTCAAATGCCAGCATGGTAGTAATTCCTTCCAATATCTAACTACGTTTGGAAATACTTCTATAGTTGATTCTAAAGTCATAATCAATTTCGGAGTGAAGCTTCTGTGAGTAGCTTTCGGATTTCAAAATTGATTATGAGAAAAGAGAAGCTGATCCAAACATGCTATTTGTTGTCTATCTAAAAGCAAGCCGACCACATGTATATCCATATATTAGAGGTTACTAGATCTCCTAGTTGCTTTTATTATGTAATTTGCCAAAGATGCCACTGGCAGGTAGTATTTTTAACATTTAGTTTTCGGTTGCCACTTGTTTCTGTGAACTGGTTATTTATTTACCTGTCATTACTACTTCTTTTAAGAGTAAGGAGTGATGTGATGTATTAATCTCATATATCTTGTTCCAGGTTTAAAAGGACAGTCAAACAGGAGACTTATATCTAAGGATGAAGTTAAAAAACACCAAACAGAGGGCCATATGTGGACTGTATTAAAAGGCCGTGTTTACAATATATATCCATATATGAAGTTTCACCCCGGAGGTACAGCTATCAACTCATTCTGCAGCTTTATATTGAATTTTTTATATTTCTTATTACTATTTTCCTTAAAATTCTATATGCATTTCCATTTGCCAAAAAAAAAAAAAAACAGGTGTTGATATGTTAATGAAGGCAGTGGGAAAAGATTGCACATCTCTATTCAGTATCCTTTTTGTGATTTCCCGACTGTAATTATTTAAGTTTGTGAAGTACTTCATTCATCTGTTTCTATTAATTTATTGTTAACATTGGATATCTAGCTCTTGTTTTTTTCACTCATTATGTCAATCTTTCTCTGTGTGGATTGCATTTGACATGCAAATGCTAGTTAACTTCGATCTCGTAACATGTTTTCTTATATGCTAGCTATACTCTATCTGAGGAATTGGAGTTATGACAAAAATTATATTATATGAAGTTGGAGCTATGACTATTTCCTAGAGATAAATCTACCTATTTAAGAGCTGTTTGGTAAGTGACGACGGAGATCTTAATTTCCCAAATGCTTGGGGTCCTACTTCTATGATATTTGGGTGTAGAGATAGTACATAAAAGAGACCCTGATTTTCATGTCTGGTAAATCATGATCAGCAATCAGTATGGGGATCTTTAATGTTTTGTGTATATCATAATCTAATAAGCGCTAAATAGGATTCTAA
This sequence comes from Acmispon strigosus, assembly GCA_030819835.1. NCBI lineage: Eukaryota > Viridiplantae > Streptophyta > Magnoliopsida > Fabales > Fabaceae > Acmispon > Acmispon strigosus. The sequence goes on from JAUAMA010000004.1 coordinate 74,275,767, forward strand.
GTGCTTGGAATGAGGATATATTGATTATTCATATTTTACACTGAGTGTTCTTTTTGTTTTGTTCATGTACATGTCATATGCCAATGATTCAAGTTGGAGCTTAGTGGCCATGGGCATGTTCATTTGTTGCTCATAATTTATACAGTTTCTGTTCTTTAAGAATTGCTTGCAACCTTGTCCTTAATCATGTATCAGATAAATACCATGCTTGGGTTAATGCTGAATTCTTATTGGAGAAATGCCTTGTGGGCATCTTAGATGAGGGTCAATAAAGAAAGATCAGTTTTATTCTTATAGTGAATAATCACATGAAGGTAGCCATGGCTGAGTCTGCTACTTATACCTCTTCATGGTCCCTCTTCAATTTACTGGTGAAGGACCATCATGCAATGAGGAATATTTTCTATTCATAAACTTGTTTCCAGTTGAAGAGCCCCAAGGAGAGTTTACCATACAGTTTATTGTTCAGTATAGTTACTCTGTAAACTGGAAATTTGGATTAACAATGTAACATTTATACTTGATTGTTTGAGCATGTTCATTTATACAAAATCAGACTTCAACGTTAAGGTGCTATTCCATGTGCAACCCATTGCTGATTGTTTTGTTTAGATTAAGGATGTTATAGGCTTATAGCTTAAATCACTACTATGCAAGTGGATTTCATGCACTTGCATCATGACAACTTTTGAAACATGAGATGCTAGAAACGCCCTTGAACTTCTTGAAGTGTTGGCTTTGTATGATACGATTACATGTAGTGTATTCAAGAGTGAACAGGGCCTGCGTAAAATGCACACTCCGCTAGCATGCTTGATTTCACGGTGAAATGTTTTAGAATCACTTATGCTTAGAAGCTTTGGAGTAAACGTGCTTTAGAATATTATTGATTTTACACGCTTGCCAAATTAAGATCAAACCAATAGTCATATTATAGTATATATTTTAATCAAATTGATTTTAACAAAGTTCAGTGTGTTTAGATCTTGTATGCCACTCTATTGAGACCATTAAAGCTGCAACAGAAAACAAATGATACTTTCATTACTTTGGCTCATGAAATTTATGTAGTTTTAGATAGATACTTGCAATCTTCCTTTGTTATAATTTTCATCTTTTCAAATTGACTTGTATGAAACTTTTTACTGTGGTTCTATATAAACTAGTATATATATTATAATAAATACATGCATTTTAAAAATCAACTTGAGCCAATTAAACTGTTCATCATTGTAGTCCAACAAGACGGTGTAATGGTAAGCATGTTAGATCTTTGTAAAAGTGATGATACAAATTTAAACCTCAAATATCATTTGTTGGAAAAGACATGCTTCTCAAACAGTTAGGAATATATGTCAAAAGTAAAAAAAAAAAATATGTTCATTGTACTAACAAAACAAAAACAATTGTACAGAGACTGGTGTCAGGTTAATGGTACCTAGCTAGCCATTTCCTGAACAGTAATAGTGGAGAAAAATTGTCATCCATACAGTGTATGTTTGTATTTTAGGGGGTCCAAAAGGTAGTTTTACTGTTTTTGTTTGAATGTCCAATAATTGCCTTCTCAATATGGAAAAGTAAGAAATTCCATCCACAGGCAAATGTATTTGATTGAAGTGTGGCAATGCACACCATTATGTACCTTAATTTGTCATAGCATGATTGGTTCTGCGTAAGAAGCCACATAATCATTTCTATAGAGAAGTTGTAAAGTATAGCTTCAGACTGTGTGCCACCACTAATAATTTGAGAAAAAAAGTCCTCTAGGAGGATGAAGTGCTCTGTGTTCCTTCCAATCAACTTGTGACATCTACTCATATATGGTTAATTATTCATACTATTTAATTTTTTAGATATAGTTTTTATTTTAAAAAAACTGTCAATTTAACACTCATTTTGTATTTAAAAGGAGTATTAAGTGCTCAATACTCCTATAGCACCGAAAATTTTCTCTACTAAATCACACATGCAATTAGCCATGAATTATTTGAATTGAATATCATGTAGTGCATATTGGGAAACTTTCTAGAATTAATTATAAAGTCAAAATCAAGTCTGAAAAAAAAAATATGAACAGTTTGGATTATGAGAAAAGATATAAACTATAAATTAGTTTTTCTAATATCATGGAGCATGAGAGAAACCTGATTGAGTTATATATATATATATATATTTATTCATGTTTCCTTTATTTGGACCCTCTCTGAAGAAATAAAGTGTAGATAGAGATTATGCTGCCATGTCAAGACAAAAGTCCCATCCACCTGGCCTTATAACAATGGAACAATGGCTGCGTAGTCTGTACCATAAATAATAAAGATTTCCATTTTGTTTGGAATGGTGCTAAGAAAATGATTTTCCAAGAGATGTAAATTAAAGCTTGAAATTTGCAAACACCTTTCTTGAAAAAGAAGAATATGCAATAGTAATGATATTCAACTTAAATTTCTTCCAACAGATAATGTAATTTTTCATTTTTCCCATTCTCTCTATTCTTTTCTTCCCACTTGAAATTCCCCCTTCTCATTTCCTGCAAACAAAAGCTTCAAGTACTTCCTTCTTAAATTGTCAAAGAAGTTCTGATTGTTTGAGTCTAGTGAGATAGTCCTTGACTCCATACATTCTTCCTCTAAAATTATGTAACAAAAAAGATAGAAGCATGAAAGACAAACTTTTATGACTCTTTTTGGCACAAAAGTCTTCTTTGAAAACAAATTATATTTGCACTTTAGAAGATAAAATGTTAAGATTATAATAAAATACATTTATATGTAATATAAGTTATTGAATTGTTAAAATCTACTACATGTATAACTTTGTACTTGCACTTGAAGAGGCTGGTTTCTCTTTAAGATTGTCAAATTGAGCCAGGATTTATTATAATATTAAATTAAACAAGATATAATTTGTGAATAATTTGATATATGCCTTCAGGTTTGGAATTTCAACGGTGATATAATCACTCGAGAGAAATCTTAACCATATAAAAAATATGTTAGAAAAAAAAGTGTATGGCTGAGGTCTCTCTCTAATATATGTCACTAGAGATTAGAGAAGATCCATTCACCTCCAATTCAAAATACCTGAAATTAGGCCTACAATTTTTACTTTTTAAAGCAACTATATATGAAGTGGTTGTTGCTAGGATGAATAATACTACTACTATAATAAAGTTGCTCCGGATAAGTGGTTCCTTAAGCAGATTCTACAATTCGGTGCAATTAATTATTATCTGGTAAGTGATATCCAGAGAGAACACTTTGAAAATTACAGCAAGGGAGAGTTTCATCTCTAGGGCAAGTAATATATAATTATTAGCTTGTATATTAGCTTAGTGAAAAGAAAAACTCAGATCATTTTGACGCAAAATTCATCATTTCAATCTTCATTTCTTTTTCCTTTTCACTCATTTTGGCGAAAAATAAAACAAGAGGAAAGACCATAGTTAGAGTGCCATGTCAAGGAAAAAGTTCAACCCAAAAAAGATGAAATTAAATACCACAAATAGTTTTAGTACTAATTGTGTATTTAGTTGTATATTGGTAGTCTCCAAAATTATGGTTTTGACAAAAACTAAATTATTTATAGCTTGTATCGAAATCATCATATTGTGAAAAACTTAAGGTGATACCAAACATGCACTGAGAATGTCATTTTATCATGAAAGAATTTTTATGTTAAGGGAGTTTCTTTGAGATAAAAGAAAAAAAAAAATTTCATAGGAAAACCTAACCACCATGATTCATGTCATGTAGAGAAGATGCGCAGACGATTTTAATTTTAGGATAATAACACAAACAAGATCATGAAGAAAGTTGGAAGGGTGGAAAACATAGTTACTTGTTTTATTTCAACTATCCAATTGATAACAACTTCCCTTCTCTTCTCTTTAGCATAATATACAAAATATATTACTAAAATATGAACAAAACTTAACTAGTCTTGGGAGGACAGAAGCATTATGATACATCTTCTAAGAATATAAAACCTTCCTCTACCTTCTCTAAGAAGAGCACTTATTCTTTTGCCCATGAGCCTTCCTTTTGAAGCTCTAATAGTCTCACTGTCTATCTTCATCTTCATCTTGAGGCTTTGCTTGTTTCCTCTTTGTAATTCTTTCTCAAACATGTAGTGGTAGTGTAGTTTGAAGGGCACTTTGTGATATGAGAGTAGAATATATATCACTTTTTTTAAGTGCAATCCAGTTTGAACATGAGGTGAGGGTGATGATTAAATTGCATGAAAAGAGAGGTGGGAGAAGGGTTTTGTTAAATAGGAAGAAAAAAAAGGGGTTTGTGGTAGTCCTGTGCTCCTAGCTTAATTTCTCTGGTCGCCAATGAAGAAACCAAACGTGGGGTTTGTGGTGGATCATATGATATGTCCCAGCTATCTCACCAGGGAGATACACTTTGGGTCCCAACACACTTCTGGCAAGCTCCAATAATAAAAAAATAAAGGAATGTTCAAAACCATACAAAACACACCCTCTGTCACTCTCGATCCTTCCTTTATCTTTTCTTTGGGTTCCTTAATTTCTTCATTGGGTAATAATTAACTCACACCAATTTTCTCATCTATCTTATTTTCATTTATTTTTTTCTTTTTTTATGCATATCTTATCACATCATCTATCAAATTACTTGTTTTTCTCTCATCTCTTCTTATATTTTATTCTTCTTTTCTTATATTTCACTCTTGATGTGAGTAAAATTTAAATATGAATGAATTATCATTCCTCTTCTTTTTGTTTTTTTATTTATCCTCTTAAAATAAAAGAATACAGAAAAAATGTATTTCAAACTCTAATTACATCCAAGTCTAATAACATCCACATTTAGAGAGAGAGAGAGGAATTAAAAATTTTCCTCACACCTCATTTCAACTCCATGAAAAGATATCAACAGAATAAGGAGATATGCATTATATGATAAAAAAAAATAGAAATAGCAAGAGCGTGTGAGTGAAAATGAATTGGAAGTAAATGTGAATGAATGAATCAAATTTTCAAAAATAAAATACTTAAATTTAAAAGGATGTTTAGTCTTATCTCAAACAAGTACTTTTAATGACTAACTATTGGTTCAAGTGGTACCTTTATGATTAATGAGTTCGAGTTTTGTATATGAAAAAAAAAATCCGCTAAAAATGTTAGACTCACTAAAATATGAATATATTTGACTCGAACATGATTTCTTTTAGAGGATATCAGTCTTAAGAAAAGTACTTCAGTGTACGAGATACCTGTTATTCCAAAAATTGAGAGAGGAATACCTTTTCAGCTCTGCTCGAAGTGTAGTGGCGCACAACCTAAGGCGGAGAGTTTGGCGAGGCAGTGTAAATCCACAAAGATGGATATACATACAAAAGACGCTCTAATGCTCAAGTCAGATCAAGATCACAGATAATATCTCAAAGTCTTAGAAGAGCAATATGTAAGCAAATGAGCAATGCTTGAGTAATGAAATCATCAAACATGTATTTATAGAGTTCGATATGAATGACAATGAAGGTGTTTAACATTTTTTAGTCATTGTAAGTACTTTTATTCGATCAACTGATTGGATGAGCTAAGACCTTATACTACTCATCTTGACTGACTAATACGACGTTTACTTTAGTCGTAAATTCTCTGGACCTACCAAATGTTGAGAAAGCTTTGCCTTTTTTGCTACTTGACTCATATTAATTGAAATTTAAAGTGAGATTTGGTTACCAGAATTGAAAAAAAATGTACGGTCAAATACAATCTTTTGTTGCATGCACGTGATGTTCACGTGATGAACATGGTTATTGCCTATGACATGGAAGACAGTGTTTATTTGTTGTCGAGTCCCTGATTTCAATCTTGAAGCCATAAACACCACAAACTCCTCTTCTTGGCTATGAGGGAGCTTCCTGTTGTTTTCCTTCTCTTGGATCCATGAGTTTGCACTTTGCACTTTTGACTTGGAGTTGGAGGCCATTACTAGCCATTGGCGCTGCTGTACATGTGTTATCACTTTACAACGATTGGAAATTCAAGGCCTGATTGATACTATGACAATACTTATTGATGGATCTAGGTATCGATCTTGTATATAATTAACATAATTAAAACTAATTTATAATGTATGATTAAATGAAGTAAAAGTGGTTTCAGAAGAAAAACAAATGATTGTTATAAGTCAGTGTTGTTTTTCATTTACAGCACAAGTGAAAAAATAACCTTTGGCTTAAGTTAAAAGTTTTAAATTGAAATTTACTATAATGTCTCTTATAAAATTCAGATATTAAATTCAAATTCACTTAATTAAAACTAATTTTACAAAATTAAGTGATCCAAAATCAATTTTACATCCAATTCATAAAAAAACTAGGCATTAGTGTAGAGTTAAGCAAACTCGATCCACATAACATAAGAATGAAGAATGAAGATATAAGTTCAAATAATCATAATCAGGATTGATTACAATAATTTTACAATCAAGTTTATATCTATTAAAAACATATGTCAAATTTTTAAAAAATCACCCGTTATAGTTTTCTGGGCACTTCCAATAAAAAATTCACTTACCCGCTATCTTAATATTAGTTTAATGTGATAACTTTCTCAACTAGATATGTTTGCTTTAACCTCGAACCGCATTCAACTCTAACCCTTCAAATTTCTTGGTTTCAATCTCAACCAAAAGTGCTCTAAGTATAACTATAGTTAAGCAAAATAAAATATAAACTGAGACACTTGAAAACTTTGTTTGAGTTTCAAACATGAGGAAATTGAATGAGAAGTAAAACAGTAAACATGACGTGAGAAATTCAATTCAAGTGGCGTAACCTTGTAAGTTGCAGCGAGCGAGGGTTGGCCGTTGCTGAAAGCTCAGGTTTTGTTACTTACTGTAACTGGCACATTGAGGTCGAAGCAATGCAAGAAACCAGGGCCCCCCAACCTGAAATGGATAGCGACACAACACACACTATTGCGTAGAGGGTGGTCAATAAGCTGCAATGTGTCCATGATTTAGAGCCGGACCCCTACTCTCAAATGAGCAGCACCATTGTCCGATTTAGAGAGCTTGACAATGAAATGAGAGTGTCTCTTTTCAGGTACGAACAAACAATGTCAAATTAACGCCCCCTAAAAGGAAAATTCTATAAATATAAAAAAGAAGGAAATGACAAGATTTCCTTGTCGTACAAATTCAAAACTATCATATATGCAGTCTGTATGTGCGGGTGAGGACTGAGGCAGCATAATCCAGAGAGCCAACTGTAGCCAAACATGGAAAAGCTGCATCACCTCAAAGAGATATTTTGCTCGGAAAGTTCATACCACTAGAGAGAATATAACAAAAGTGCTATCTTTCAGGGACCCACTTGCAGTTCTTTATGCCAATTTCAATGCAGCAACTGCTTCATTCTCTTCAACACTCTCTGGCTGGCTCCTTGGACTTTGTGACCATAACTTAGTTTTGCTTCAACCAGACCTTTTACTTGCTGGTTACGATTCTTCATATAGTCCAGTCCGTAACTAGTTAACTTTGAGGTCACACGGATGAATATGACATCTCATGAGCCTCATGCCTCACTCTATTTTTGGAAGCATGTTTTGTTTTCTTCAAAAGACAATTTGCTTAGATATTGACATTGACATTGACATTGACAAAAATATAAAAGTAACTTGGACTATGTCTATGATATCTGTTGAGAGGTATTCGATATTGAAAATATCGACTAGTATGAAACCGGCTATACAAAAATAGATGGAGTTCGAGACTCAACTGTAACAAAAAATTATTATGTAATGTGACATTCATTTCAATCTATAAGAAAAACTCCATTCACTTTTACGGTAACATCTATGTTTGCATTCATAAGTCATGACACCGGAAATCCATACATAACTTGTTTCCAAATAGACACTAATACTTGTTCAATCTAACGGACTAGCACTCTCACACTGTTTCTTATTCTCACCGCTTGCAAGAACTTGAGAGCTACAACACACTTACTGCTGAGCTTTTACAACATTAAGAGATTTTATTTCATGTTTTAGCTATCATTTGTTTAATTGGCATGCTTATGACTTGTTTTATTCTAGCTACTATGCTAGACATTTCCAATCAATGTTTTAAATCTGAACCAGTATGTTCGTGTTAAAGAAAACTTATAACTTTGGCGTACATATGCCAAAATAAATCATGCATAAAAATTTGTGGTGAGTAAAATTACCCATACGTACAAATATTTATGGATTTATTTAATTGATATTTTATCTTCTTATTAATTAATGGGGCGGGTATATTAGTATATTCATACCCATAGATACCTAATATCTAATATGCCTCAAAATATATATAATAATTTTTTTAATCTATTCTTTATATGTAAATAATTAATAATTAAATAAATATATATAAGTTAAATAATGAGAAATTTTAGTATTTAATATGTTTGTGTATGAACATTGGTATAATTTAAAATAATTTATATTTCTTAAATTTACTTTTAATTAATTTATTTTGATAAAATTTGAAGCTCTTGGAGTTATATATGGGCGTGCAGACTTGGGATCTGGAAAAGATTTGTAGTTGATTCATTTGCTGTTGCATATCATGGGTTACTTGATATGGCCAAATTCCATAAACCTCTCTTAGCTTTGGGGGGTTTTTGGAGATTTCGATAGGCCCATAAAATTAAAAGGAAAGAAAAAACACAACCTTGATCCATATTGGGCCTAATGACCAATGTGACCTATCGGGCCCACATAGTCGTGTGTAAATGGGTTCATGACCGATAAGACTTAATGAGTTTAATAATTCAAGCATATTTAGTGTAAAAGAACTTTACACAAGCAATTAATAACAATTTAGATTTTTGACATATCATATAATTAATTTTAAAACATGCTTAATTAAATACGAAATTAAATTATGATGTGGCAAATTTAGAAGTTATGATTGGTTATTTATGTTAAGATGTTTTACATTAACAGTGTATGAGTATTAGACTCAACTTGAGCCTCCTGATCCTTATTATTTCTAGTTAGTTTTAAAACTTGGTGTGAAGAGGAGTATGGATGATTAATGTTGATTAAAGTTAGATGTCTTATATTTCGGGTGGCAACATCTATTTTTTTTTTATGGTGTGAGATGACCCATAATTATAGCTTGCATTATCAATTGTGATTGTAAACACATTTTTTATTCCTCGTTCTCTTAAGCATTTCTGAATTTTTCTTCCAATGATTTTACCTTTGTGGTTTTTAACTAGGCTCAACTTTATAATTCTTTTATGCAACCTCCATTCCTCATCAATAAAACGTGTGGTCAAACACATATAGGATAAGTTTAAACATAAAGGTCAACAATTAGTTATCATACAAACATGGATGCTTGACTTTATAAACCAAGACTTTAGCTTTTTCTTTTCATATGAAAAGAGTTGGCAATAATTTCTTACAACCGTCACCCTAGATGGTACAACAACTATAAACTCTAATATAATTACATTCTACGATAACCATGCCCTTCAAAAACCTTAAAGGACATTTCTTCGCATATTACAAATTCAGCCAAAAACCACTTGCAATCCTCCAAGTTACTCTCTACAAAATTTGTTCCACCTAAGACATCTTCTTCAGAAATTTTTGTCATATATCCATGAAATGTCCCCTTTTACCAACTTTGTTAAATATTCACTTGTGGGACCTATGCAAATGTTTGTTTAAACATTTTTTTCCATGTTTGTTTGGATGACAAGTATACATTGAATGATAATGATTGCATTTGGTCTCATGCTCACCTTTAGTCTCAAATAAAGGAAGTTTAGCGAAATGATCCCATGCAATAAATTTCCTACTCTTAGTACCTCGTCCCTCAATTTCCTTTTCTTTATTTGAAATTGGTAGGGTGATTTGTGGGAAGCAGAGGAAGGAGATGGAAGGCTGGGAGGTGGAGATGCGGCGGTGGATCTAGGAAGCGGAGGAAGGAGATGGAATGGTGGGAGGTGGATATACGATGGATGTAGACGAATGGAAGGGTGGTCGCGGCGAGGCCCGTCGTGATGAGGACGGTGATGGTTCCTTATTAGGGTTTTGGAGGAGGAAAGAAGAGAAAGGACTTTATTGTAATTAACAAATTAAAATTATAATAAATTATAAAAATAAAATAACATGTAGAACAGGTTACTGGTAACCTACCTGGACACTTGGCGCAATCTGATTGGCCAAAATTCAGAGGTGCACGGTGAACTACTTAATTGGTAGTTCACCTTAGACAACACCGTATTGTTAAATGCAAATGGAAGAAGTTACTCCAAGTACTTTACTTGAAACTTGTAATCCAAAACCTCCTACAAACACAAACCTGCCAACTTTTCCTTCTACAATGGATTATATTGTAGCAGCTAGGGGTGTACAGGACCCGGCCCTGTCCATTGACCCGTCTCGGCCCATGTCCCTTAAACCCGCATCTCTTCAGGTTTCTTCGGGTTTAGGGACGGGTTCGGGTTTAAAAATTGAACCCGGACAAAATTTAGGGCCGGGTGAAAGTCAAGTTCAACCCGTCCCACAAACATTATTTACAACTAACTTCAAAATATGGTTTTGTATATCTTTATTTATAGTCTAGTTTCAACTGAATATATTTTGTATTCTTTTCTCGAATTAAGTATATTGTTATGAAAAACTTCAATTCTATATAGTTTTTTCCATAATTCATTGATAGGATAGAAATTAGTATTTTTACAGAATGATATATTTTTATAATTCTTTGGTGAGATTTGAAATTGATATTCAATTTGTCCTTCGGGCCAACCCGGACCCGTTCTTTTGTGGTCGGGTCTGTGTTAAACCCGCACCTCATCGGGTCTCTCCGGGTCTAGGGACGGGTTCGGGTTTAGATACTGACCCTATCAATACTGACCCAGGTGGGGCTTCCATATACACTTCTTCTTCCAGATCTCCATGTAAAAATGCATTCTTAACATCAAACTGGTGAAGAGGCCAGTCCTTATTTGCTGCTATTGAGAACAACACCCTGATGGTGTCAATTTTTGCAACTGGGGAGAAGGTTTCTGAGTAATCAATCTCATAAGTCTGTGTGTAGCCTTTGGCAACCAACCTTGCTTTGTATCGCTCAATGCTCCCATCAGCTTTATACTTGATGGTAAAGATCCATCTACACCCAACTGGTTTCTTCCCTTTTGGTAGTACACATTTTTCCCATGTACCATTCTTTTCAAGAGCTTCCATCTCTGTATTCATTGCTTCCTGCCATTCAATTTTCTTGCTTGCTTCCTGTGCTGTTTTTGGAATATCTTCTGAGAGGAGAGTAGCTGAGAATGCTTTTGCAACTTCAACAATTCTCCCCCTGGCTATATTTACTGGATACCTCGACGCACGGGGCACATGCTCAGGAGAGTATCGATTCGGAGGCACACCTCTATTTCTCCGAGGAGGTAGGACGCACACTTCTGGCTCTGGCTCTTCTGGTTCTAGACTGTCATCATGAGCAGTGGCATCATTTAAATCAAGTGACAAATCATTAGAGTTAGACTCATTTACCTCGTGCTGGACATCTTCCGAAGTCGGGACACTGGTTGTGTGTACTGGTTCGTCAGCCCTGGCTACGTTGATAGGAATAGGTTCAGTGGCTCCATCTACCTGCTCTGTTGGAATAGTTTCAAAACAACTTAGATCATTTAACCAACTTAGTGATTCACTAACAGTCTCCCCCTGAGCACGAAGTTGGTGGTAGAAAAACTCAGATTCTAAGAAGTCACAATCCATAGTGACATGAATGCGACGAGTGGTAGGATTATAGCACCGATACCCCTTTTGGTGCATGGCATACCCCACAAAAACACATTTTTCGGCACAAGGGTCAAGTTTGTTTCTATCAATTTTGGGAACATGGACGAAAACAGAACACCCAAAGACTCGGGGAGGTAAGGTCAGGATTGACGGGATAGTGGTTTGAGTGGCTAGGGCTTGTAAAGGGGTTTTGTGGTTAAGAATTTTGGTAGGAAGACGATTGGTGAGATATGCAGATGTAGCTAGAGCTTCGGGCCAAAATGAGGAAGGGACTTGGGATTCAAGTAATAGGGCCCGAGTCATCTCAAGGAGAATCCGATTTTTCCGTTCGGCTACACCATTTTGTTGGGGAGTGTTTGGGCACGAAGTTTGATGGATAAGACCATTTTCCTGAAAAAAGACTCGCATGGATTGATTCACAAATTCTCCCCCATTATCAGAACGAAGGATTTGGATTTTCTTTTGAAACTGAGTATGAATCATTTTGTAAAACATAATGAATTTTTCAGGAACTTCTGATTTATGTTTCATAAAATATATCCAAGTCATGCGAGAAAAATCATCCACAAACAACACAAAATACTGAAACCGACTGTTACTAGAAGTTGGGGCTGGACCCCAAACATCAGAATGAATTAATGAAAACACAGAATCAACTCTAGTGTTGTTTTGAGGAAATGAAACCCTATGACTCTTAGCACGAATGCAAGTTTCACATTTCATATGAGTGGATTTATTGGGAAAAAGACTAGGAAATAAAACCTTGAGATACCCAAAGGAGGGGTGGCTAAGACGTCTGTGCCACAACCAAAGTTGTCTGTCAACCGTTCCGTGAGCAAGCATGGCATGTCCCGGGTGAACCACCTCATCAACGTAGTAAAGGCCTCCTCGCTCAGTACCACGCCCAATGATCTCATTCGTAAGAATGTCCTGCAGGAGACAAAAATTTGGGTACATTAGCACCACACAGTTCAGTTCCTTTGTCACTTGACTAATTGACAGTAATTTTGATGATAAAGATGGAACATATAGACAATTATTCAATTTCATCTTATCAGAAAAAAACAATAGGGCCTCCTCCTTTCACATGAATGAGTTCTCCACTGGCCGTCTTAATATGAGTCTTAGGCGGTGAGGACAAATTTAAAAAATCCTCGCGATCATAGGTCATAGTGTCTGTGGCCCCACAATCAAATATCCAGTCAGTTGATTTTTCAGAATTATCCTTGGCAGCTGATTGGGCTATGTAAGCTTTGGACTCTGTTTTATCACTTCTAATTAAAAAATCAGAATCAGAACAGAAATTAGAATTAAAAACAGTGTTCAGCCCAATTTTTTGTGGCCCAATATCTGTCAAAAAACCTGCTTTAGAAAAATCAGTGTGAGGGGAAATTGGGCTTGGGTCATGGATCCCCAACCCATTACCATAGGTTCCTAGGTCAGAACCTTTGTTGGAAGCTTCAAGTGATGCAGCGCCGCTACTCCATTTTTGACCGTGACTGTTCTGCTCGCGTTTGCTAGCGTGGCCGGCGGCGGCGGTGCTGGCGGACGGTCCGCCGCCGTTGGCCCTGTTGCCGGCGCGCTCATCGTCCTCCTTCTCTCTACTTCGCGGCGGGTTTGGTGGCTTTGACATGGCTGGTTCGTGCTCGTCGAGGTCGTGGGTGGCTATGGCAGCAGCGACTTTCCCTGTTTTGGTGCCGGATTTCTCCTTCTCCCACCACTCTGGGTAGTCCACAAGTCTGAAACAGGTTTCTTTGGTATGTTTCTTCATCCCACAGTGAGTGCATGTGAGATGTGATTTGTCCTCTTTGTTCCTATTCTGCTGTGCTCCGAGGCTGTTTCGCAGTAGTGATGCGATCTGGAGCACCAATTCATCAGGAATGTTGATTTGTTTTTGGGTTGTAATTTGGGTTGTATTGTTGTCAGAGGTTTTACTAACTTCTGACATGGTTTGGGTTTGTTGATTTCGGGTTGTGGCCATTTCTGGCTAGTTCAGGGAAAAGAGAAGAAAGGAGAGGTTGAGGAAATGGTTCTGAGTTTCCAAGATCAAAGAACGCTGCTTTGATACCAAGTTAAAATAACTCATTGTATTTCATTGATTCAATAGTTTGTAGGCAGAGCCTATTTTATAATACAATTGAGCTCACTAAATAAGGAAATAAAATAATTACAAATATTGTGGTATTATTTCCCTAATTGCTGCTGATCTCCTCCCTGATTATTTCTTGATTCTTTGACCAAATCTGATTTGATTCTTTCCTGTAATAACTTAATATTTATATTTTGACAACTATATTTAAATTAAATATAATAGGTAAGAGTATGGATGCATAAGTACCTAATAAAAAGAAGATGAGCATTAAAATTCCTACTCACACAGGTATAGGTTTAAGTACAAGTAACTTTTTTTTTTTTTTTCAAAATGTGAATATAGAATCCAATATTATTATATCCTATCCAAATCTTACCCATTATGCCATTATTATTCATACCTTCGTATGAGATAAATATTGTATATCAATGAAAAACTAAAGATCAAATGTCAAAGTTAAATTTTAAAAATATCTACGAGTATAGATAAAATAAAGTATATGTGATCATTATATAGAAGATAAACCAAGAATAAATGGAAGGTTATGCACAGCTTAGTGAAGACTAAAGCCAAAGGTGAATTAAATTTATCCCTTAAGCAAATTACACAGTTCTATCAATTGCCAAGGTTAGGTGCCCAGGTTGACTGACATTGGCGGGCCATGAGAATATCTCCACTGGTCACAGGCTGAGCATTTGTCCAACTTCACACTGTTTTCCAACGTACAGAATTTACAAGACCAACTGCTGTACTTGGTGGTAACATCTTTTGGCTGTTGAGTGCCACACAACTCACATATAGGAGCAAATGTCTGCATTGGTCCAGCAACATTCACATGCATTAGAAAAGGCAGTATGTTACACAGCCATAGCTTGCGATCATTATATACTTTAGAAGGAATATAGCCACAACACAACACTTTAAAGAGGAAACTCAACACTGAAATATTTATGTATCATCCGATGTAAGAACACAAGAAAGTCTGCAATGAATGAGTGCAGTATATTTGAATGCTTACTTTATTCAACAGAGTGCACATCAGACACTCCCACATTGCAGGTTCTTCAGAATGAAATGTTCTATTATCCCCAGAAAGTGGCCTCGGCAGGCTTGACAAATTTCCAGAACTAGATCCAGCCTCAGATTCGGATTGAGAATTTGAAATGCTTTCTAATCCAAAACTTTGTTGTTGAGGTCCAATTTGATGTTCAGTGATAGATCCAATTTTATGTGCATCCGCAGTTAAATCTACAAATATTGAGGCACTAGATGAATGAGTGGGGAAACTTGAATCCTTAGAACGGCTTCTTTTTCGAGATAATTGATCCGAAGGTAGATTTGAATTGTCTGTTGGTCTTGAGCTTCCAACAATTTTCGGCTTCTGCACAATGTTCTCAGCTGATTCATAGTTAATATCTTCATGATCTGAATGTTCACAAGATTGAGAACCACACCATAGGTCATCCTGTAATCTCCTTTCTGCAGCCATTGCAGCAGCCTGCATTGGACTAAGTGCCTCCATTATAACGCTATCACCACCAAGTCGTTTTGGTCCAGATGGAAGAAGAGATCCCAATCGTGACCTCTTTTCTGCAGCTGCCAGTGCAGTTTTACGTAGAGATGAAAGTGGAGGTTGCCGGGAATAACCACCTAAATGCCTCCCTGGAAGGTCAAACCCGTCTCCAGAGCCAGTTATTCCCTTAGTCATCAACTCTTCACATTCCTATCCATGATGAGTAAAATGGATTGATGGAGAACAAATAAGCAAATCTAACAACTTGATGAGAAAGAAAAACACAATTTTCTGCCTAGAATTTACATCAGTAAACAAGTATTTTGAACAATCATAAGCAATGGTGAACCAATGCTTTAACTTACAGCCATTATTCTAATAAAATTTCCCTATTGTAAGATATTGCCTCAAGCTCCCATAAAATTCAAAAGGAGATTGTCTAAAGCAAAGAGACTGTATCACAAAAGGCCAGTAATCTGATAATGAACATTTTGCTTAGTCAATAACAAAATCGATGGTATAAGGAGCACCTTTCTAAGTTCATCCCAGAGCTTGTAGAAGGCGGCATTATGTGGACCGTGGGCATTATGGCAAAGCTCATGAAGCATTGTATCCAGAATTTCATCATATGGGTAAAAGTCAGTATCCCTGTTTGGTCTCCGTAGCCGCAACTTCACATTTACACCAGCTCCAACATTCACCCCCAGAAGAGACGGATTGCTTGGGCTACAATCATATGGGCAAGTACTTTAGTCATTCCACAAGAAATAGGAAATTATAATAGATTTGCCCAAGTCAAAATCAAAATTCACTTGATCTTTTCATTAAGCAAAAGCACACAGCTGCATGAGTAGCAAGACTAGTGTTTCTATTCAAAATAATCTTCTGTTTTGATTAGCAAAAAACAAATTAAAAAAGTTTTTTAAAAAAAAAGAAATGGGTCTGAATCTGCCTCTGAACAAATTTTAGCTACATCAACCCTTCTAAAAACAAATTCATCTCCATACGCACAGCCCAGAGATTGAACAAAAGCTGCTATTATTGTACTAAAATATTATCAATGGTTGGTTTGAACAGTGGTTTTTAACTCAAAGTTGAAAACTTTCCTCTCCCTAACTCCATTGCTTCCTTTTCCCTTCACTACCCATTAAAGGAAACACAAAAAG
Organism: Acmispon strigosus; assembly: GCA_030819835.1. NCBI lineage: Eukaryota > Viridiplantae > Streptophyta > Magnoliopsida > Fabales > Fabaceae > Acmispon > Acmispon strigosus. The sequence continues at coordinate 74,292,329 of JAUAMA010000004.1, forward strand.
GAAGTGAATTGCACGGTTGATAAATAAATAAATAAAATAAAATAAAAAAAAGAGGAAGTTTTGTTGGAACACCAGAATTCAGAGAGAAGCTTGACCCTCCAATTGTGTTTGCGCATGATGGGCTGGACCTGTTTGGCGATCTTCTCAAGCATTTTTGTGGCTTCTTCTGTCCTTGGCTTCCTCTTCAGAGCTTGGATTTCCCAAACCTTGTTGAGGTTGCCTGAGTTCATCGTCCTCCGGAACCCTAAATTCCCAAAATCGGGGGAAATTAATTGAGTGAGACGGAGGAGAATCAAGAGTAGAGGTGTCAAAACGGGCTGGCCCGTCACGGGCCGGGTTGAAAACGGGCCAACCCGTTTGGACCCGTTTCTAAAACGAGCTAGAAAACAGTGAACCCAGCCCGGCTCGCGGGTTGGCGGGCTGGCCCGTTTTGTATGTGAAAAAATTAAAAAAACTAAAAAAGGGAAAATTTATTTAAAAAATGTTGAAAAAGCAATCACAGCATGCAATATCAAGTCTAGTAACAAAAATGACTACCAGATTTCGGCCAATGCTGAAACTCATTAACTTGAGCTTTCAGCACTGAAGTAACCACAAAACTCACCCCTGAACTTCAGGAATCACCTAACTGCTTTGTTGTATAAATATATCTGTGCTAAAAATAATCACAATTTAAAACTGCAATGGTCATTATCCTAACAAGTTTTTAAAACTGCAATGCATTAGACTAACATCACTTGCTTATTCTGTCTCTTAACTTGTACATATACTGGACATGATTCATGATTTTTAGTGATGGGAATTGTTGACTTATCATCAACATCTACAAATAAAGTAGCTTCATTACAATTTTGTCCTGGTTTAGTTGAATTTTTCATTTTTCTTAGCCAAATAGCTTGATTTACTTCTGGAAATCAATTTTACTTCACCTCTGCACTAGTTTTTGTTTGTCATATTAACTATCATGTTTTGACATAATGCATGACTTGTCAAGACAACGGCACAATACTTTTTTTATTTTCCAGCATTTGTTTCACACTCAACAAATTGGCTAACTTCAGATACTGAAAAAGCATCAATATTAGTTCCTTATCTATTGAAGTGCCAACTGCCAACTACAATTTTTCTGTCCTTTGAGGATGTTTAAGTTTTGAGGGAAATCACACTCAACGCACACCAAAGGTGCCAAATGAAAGTGTAAGTAAAGTTCCTCAAAAAAATTGGCAATAGTTTAAATATTTTCCAGCAATTCTAAGGTACACAATTTTTTTCAAATACACTGAAATTTGAGAAACCATTAAAATTAAAACTAAACCAACCTAAACCACAACCACAAGAATCAAGATGGAAAAGATGCGGCGGCGGACCTTAGCAGTGAGCATGTGGCGCGGCGGAGAGGGAACCAGAAAGGGGGGCGAGGGGCGACGCTGCGACAGTGGTGAAGCGCGAAATGGCAGGGGCGACGTTGGTGATTGGTGGCGTGTGCGGCGACCGAGAGGGATCAGTCAAGCAGGGCGACGGTGGTGAGGCGTGTGCGGCGGCGGCGGCGGCGGCCTTCTCCTTCTCTCTTTCACGCGGCGTCGGCCTTCTCCAATTCTCCTTCTCTCTTCACGCAGCTCTCTAGTCTCTAGTCTTGGTGAAATTGAAAAATGAAAACCCTAGCATTTCCCCCAATCAGTTGGGCCACTCAGCCACTGATTCACATTTCACTCCCTGTCTCCCTCACAAGCCCAAAAAAAAAAAAAAAACTGCCAACCCGCGGGTTTGCCCGTGTGACCCGCGGGCTGACCCGCATTGACCCACGGGTTGCGGGGTGCGGGTTGGTCTAGCCCATATTAGAAACGGGCTCAATTTTAGGCAACCTAACCCGCCCTCGGGCCGGGTTGGCCCGCGGGTTGCAACCCGTTTTGACAGCTCTACTACTACTACTGCCCCCATTTTATTTTCTTTTTAAAATTCCCCCTTTTATAAATAAATTTTTATTATACAAACATATAAAAAAACAGGTCAAGTAATTTTGAGAGAGGACGAGTGAGTGGAAGGGGAGGGAGGGAGGGAGGGAACGATCCCCTAAACACGAAAAATTGAAATCTAAATCTACAACTCAATACAACATGGCAGCATTTCACCTAGCTTGTCCAATTACATGGTATGTATCGTTCCCTTCGTTTTTATCTTCTCTTCTTTTCTCTTTATCTTCTTCTTCTTCTTCTTCTTCTTCTTCTTCTCAATTACACAATTACAATTATTATTTATATATATCATTTTCATTCTTGTTATCTCTTCTCTTCTTTGCTTTCTTTCTCACAATCTCATTCTGTTTTTCTGTTTGTTAGTCGCCGAATCTGCTTCTGTTCGTTAGGGTTTCCGCGCTCTCTCCACGCTCCCGAATCCAATGCCTTTGTCAACGACGTCGCTTTGCTCACCGACTTCATTTCCGCCGGTACCACCGCCGATGACGCCGCCACCGTGCAGGTCGCTGTCCCCAAGGTTGTGCCGCCGCCGCCCGAAGCTCTTCCTGTGGCTGGTCTTGACGCGCTCGATGAATCCGCCTCCATGAAGGCCAAGCGCGTCGCGCTCCAGCGCAAGGGCGCCGCCGCCATGATCGCTGCCGAGGAGTACGCTCGCCGGTTTGAGTCCGGAGATGTCCTGGTTAGTTAGCTCGCAACTGCCACCTCCTTGTGTTGTTGAGTTATTCCTTCTTGTTTCGTCTTATAACTGATGCTGTGAAATTGTGATGCTGAATTCAATGCTTGCCTTGAAAGATGAGCTTCAGGCTGAGCCGCTCTTAAGATTGTTATCAGTTTGATCGTTATTGTTATTATTCTGTGTGCATGGTGTTAAATTGGATGCAAGGTTTTCAATTCCGGCAACGGCAGTCCTTTGTATTGTGAGCAAACGTGGCTGTTGTGGCTGAAATCACAGACTCGTTGAGGTTTTGGAAACCTCCAAAACCTTGACGTTGCCGCAGCCGTGAGATTTAAAACCATGATTGGATGTAGAGGAAAACATTTATCGAGTGAATGTCTTTTCTGGACCCTTGAAAATTGGTTTTTACGTGATGAAAATTTTAGTTGGTTTTGGTGCCGTGTCTTTGTTACTGACCTGTGGTTGTGTGAGCAGGATACGCCAGGGAATGTTAATGGAGAAGAACTCGGTCAATCCAGTGTTAAGGTCTTTTGTCGGATGTGCAATCGTGTGGAGAACGAAGGGAGTGAGAGGGCGAAAAAGATGCTGTCTTGTAAGAGTTGTGGTAAGAAGTACCATAGGAACTGCTTGAGAAGTTGGGCTCAAAATAGAGGTGAGGAGGTTTATCTGCCCGTGCATGATATTGTGGTCTGAGTGCTATCTGTTCTCATATTTTGGGCCTTATTTTTGCAGATTTATTTCACTGGAGCTCGTGGACCTGTCGCGCTTGCCGAATTTGTGAGGTAATGAGTGATTAGGGATAATAAATGTACTTGTACTTTTTTATGTGCTGCTTGCCGAAGTTTCTCTTCTTTCTAAATGCTCGTGTGGAAATGGTTGCTGGCCTCATAATTAATTATACTCTAAATCTAGCTATTCTATTTTGTAAAAGAATATTCACATTGCACTTGCTTTAATGAAAACAGTGTTTTAATACTTGGAGCGTTTCGTTTTATTTACTCGATTACGTGTATCACATGTCGGATGCTTCCTAAAATTCCGCTTGACTTCATAGTTACATCAAGATGTGCATTTTTAATTGAATAAAGTTGGACATTTGTTTTATTTTGAACAACGGCGAACTCTCTCTCTCTCTCTCTCTCTCTCTCTCTCACACACACACACACACACACACACACACACACTCACTCACTCTCTAATAATGACTGGAAGTCATATTACACATTCATTCAGGTTCCTATCTAAGTTTTATTTGGAAATTAAATTGATTTTGGTGACCATAGAGCAATGTTGTCAGGATCCTGATCTGGATCACATGATCCCACGATCTGTGCAAGGCAGTATGACCTGAACCGGTGAAAGGATCGGAAAAGGGTTAGGATTGCAACTGGATTGCGATTCAGGGGATAAGGAACGCACGGATCGCATAGATCTGATCCTGAAGATTAGGGTTTTGGGTTGGGCTTCCTGTTTTCGACCCAGTAGTGCGAACCTTGCGATAGACCAATATAAATGAGCTGTATTTGTTTCACAGCTTAGCCATGAACTTAGAAGTTAGAAACAATATACTCTCTGGTGATCAGTTGGCTTTTAGTTGCTTGTCGGGGTGTTTTTTTATCCCCTCATTGCACTCCACCTCTAAATTTCCTCGAAAGTCAGATTATTTCTATGTGACGTGTTTATATTTACTTCCCTTGTTCTTCACCTTGAAATTCCATTGTCATTAACATACTTGACCATTTACATTTTGAGTATATACAGTTCTTTGTAATTCGATTGAATGTTTTTGATTGTTGGTAGAAAAATCGCTAAATACTGGTTAATGTTTCATTAGAATTATGCTAGCCTTATGCTTTATTGCTTCATCCAGGCATGCAGAAGGACTGGTGATCCCAGTAAGTTCATGTTTTGCAAAAGGTGTGATGGGGCTTACCATTGTTATTGTCTGCAACCCCCTCATAAGGTAGAGTCTGTATCACTTACTAATGAGCTTAATGATCATTTCATTTTATGCATACCATTTCATTTGTGATTATGCATGTTGTAGAATGTTAGCACCGGGCCCTATTTATGCCCAAAACACACCAAGTGTCACAGTTGCGGATCCAATGTCCCTGGAAATGGACTCAGTGTGAGGTATGAATCCTGGGCAATTTAGCTTTTATTGCCTTGCAGATTTTGTGTATTTTAATTGATCGACGAACTTACCATTTTCTTAAATGCAACTTATAGGTGGTTTCTGGGATACACCTGCTGTGATGCTTGTGGAAGATTATTTGTGAAAGGGAATTACTGTCCTGTTTGTTTGAAGGTGCTTGTCTTTTCTCTAAATCTCTTCCTAATCTTCATTTAGCAAATGGTTGATAAAACTCAAGCCAATGTTATTGGGGCAAGGACCTAGAAAAATCTTGAAAGGGAATTTCTTTGATATATTTTCTAATTTTGGAAGGAACATATCTGCAGCGATCTTATTTCATTTATGATCTTTTGGACCGTCAACTTAATTGATGGATATGGGACATTTGTTGTTTTTTTAAATATTGTCCAGAACTGACACAGGTTTTTATAAAGTCCCATGTCCGTTCTGCCTGCATCTCACATATGCCGTGCTGGCATGCATAACATGATATCTTCAGTCAATTTCAGTTGCCCTTGTTTCCATATCTATTTGTGTCCCCTGAATAAATAAACAATGTGGGGCAGCAAAGGAATTCCAAAAGTTCATTGTATGTTATTGGGTTATTTTCTAGGTATACAGAGATTCAGAATCAACACCAATGGTTTGCTGTGATGTTTGCCAGCGCTGGGTACATTGCCAATGTGATAATATTAGGTTAGTTTACCTCTTCTCTTTGTGAAGATGGATTACTTTTACTTTGCCCTTTATACTGCTTTTATCTGGAATCCCAGAGTACATATGTCGAGGAACATTCAAGTGTTGTTTTATCATGTATAACCATTGGTAGCATTCTGGTGTTTATTTCTTGTCCTGATTCTTTAATGCCTCGTGGATTAGTACTGGGGTTTCAATCATCAATGGTATATTTGGGATAGAGGATATTCTCCATTTTAAATGTTACAGTATACAGTACTAGTAAATTGAATTAGCACTTCAGTGTAGTTTATTGCATTCTATCTCCTTGTGAGGTACAGATTGATGTTCAGTGTTGGTAGATTAATTTCTTTGAGCAAGTTTCTGAGGAAGTTTCTGTTTTAGTGTTTTTTTAGTTATTTTATGGTTATGTTTGTTGATTCCTGTCCTAGTCTTTGTAAATCATGTGACACTCTCTGTTTTGGTTAGTGGGCCTATTTAGTTTGCTTAATATGGTGGAACTATTTTGCAGTGATGAAAAATATCACCATTTTCAAGTGGATGGGAATCTGCAGTATACATGTCCCACTTGTCGTGGGGAATGTTATCAGGTATACAGTCTGCTATCAGTATAATAGCTGCCTTTGTCCTCCATGGAAAATAACTCTTCTAATTGAGCAAATCTAGATGTTATTCTCGGTAACCACTCTATCTGTATGCTTCAGGTCAAGAGTCTTGAGGATGCTGTTCAAGAGCTTTGGAGGAGAAAGAATATTGCTGATAAAGATTTGATTACCAGCTTGAGGGCTGCAGCTGGTTTACCAACACAAGAAGAAATATTTTGTATTTCACCATATTCTGATGATGAGGATAGTGGACCTCCGAAATCAAAGAGTGAATCTGCGCGTTCCTTTAAGTTCTCTCTAAAGGATTATTCGTCCAATAACTCTCCAAAAAAGATGAAGGATTATGGGAAGAAATCTTCCAGCAAAAAGACTTCTAAGAAAAAGGATTCCCAGTCCATGTTGACTGGTAAAATTGACGCATACCATAGTTTTGAAGGACATAGTGATGTTAAATCTTTACATAGCTTGGATGATGATAAGAATGATGATATACAATCCCTGAGAAATGAAGGTCCTGATGTTTATTCATCACCTGCTACTGGAAGCCTGAGTCAGACTGAAGTATCTTGCCCTATCAGTCAGCCAGGGATTTTGAAACATAAGTTTGTTAATGAGGTGATGGTCAGTGATGAAGAAAGGAAACCCAGAGTTGTTCGTATTAAAAGCAATAAGGCACATATTTTGAATAGTGAAGAGGAGAGTAGAAAGCATGGTGATAAGACCCAAAATGTGAAAGGGAAGAAGTTGGTAATAAATTTGGGAGCACGGAAGATTAATGTGGCTAGTTCTCCACGGTCTGATAATTCAAGCTGCCAAAGAGAACAAGATCTGGTTACTGTCAATGGTATACATCTAGATGATGTTTGGTTTGTTTATTTATATGTTTCCCTTGTTACCATATATTTACTTGAGAAACGGGGAGGTGTTTGATTCCATTATAGTGGGTTATGGCTGTTTTTTCAGGCAATATCACTTCTTTCTTCCCATAAAATCCGTGACATGTCTTGTACATTTTTAGAGAAAATATATGTAATTAGTCTTTCAAGTAACTACTAATTTGCAGCAGCAATCACATTTTCTATATCTCCATCTAGTGCGTGTGCATATGTTCTTCACTGGCTTTGATAGCATTCTTCTTCTTCCTTTATCTTTCTTTGTGTGACTTTCCATTTCAAATTTTCTCAGGAAATGAAAATAAAAGCCATTTGGGGAAAGGAGACAAGTATGCATTAGATAGACCCGATGATACAGCAAGACATGTTGATGGTAAAGGTAGTTTTCTTTTTAATCTGTAAGACTGTAACAATGTTAGGCTATTTCTTTTCATTATACTAAGCATTAACATTTGGAGATGTATCTGGTGTTATATAAATTGCCCCAGGAAATAATAACTTATGTTCATTTGATTTTCAGGAAACAGAGTTGATTCTGACCAATCAAAAATTTCAAAGGCTTCAGGGAGAGAGGGGAATTTTATTAAGCTGGGAAAAGTTAAGCCAGGTGTTTCTCAATTTAACTTGACCCCCAGTAGAGGCAAAATGTCTGATGGGGGTGAAGTTGTTCCTTTAGAGCGTTCTCACATCTCGAGGGGAAAACGTAGTACTGATGGAATTACTGGTCAAGTTGGAAGAGAGGCTACATCAAGAGGTGAGAAGACGTATTTGGGCAAGCAGTCCGAAGGCAGCTCTGATGCATATGATGAGACAGATGACAATAGCAATCAGACACCTTCACGTTCTTTGCCAAAAGATTGTAAACCTTTACTGAGATTTAAATTAAAGAAACCTAGCATGGAAAGTCAAAATTCTCATCAGGAGGAGGAAAAGACTACAATCAAGGGCCAGAGGTCAAAAAGGAAGAGACCTTCACCTTTTAAGGAAAAAATATCATTTAATGGGTCTGAAGATATAAGTCAATCACATCAAGACAGTGTAATGGATGAGATCATGGATGCAAACTGGATATTGATGAAGTTGGGTAATGATGCAGTTGGAAAGAGAGTTGAAGTTCATCAGGCATCGGACAATACTTGGTTAGTGCCATTTTATAACCTTCTTTTAATATTATTAAAAGCAATGGGTATGAACTGAACATGAAATAGTTTCATGCAAGAGGCAACAATGCATTATTCATTTTAATTTTTATAAAATGCAATTTCATCAATTGCTATGTTTGTCCCCAAGTATTCCATTTTGAAAAAAATAATCTGGTGGATGGATGTGTGCATTTTATTTTTGTACGGAACTTGTCAGTGCTAAAGAGTTGTTTTATTTGTTGCATTACAGCACTGATGAAATGAACTGTGTCTGTTGTTCAAAATGATTTGAACAATGCACCCTTTTTTTAAGCCATTGTGTAGCAAAGTCGTTCTAGATTTTGTAATGAATTACAGTTCATGTGTTTTTCTTTCCCATTTTTGTCCAGGCACAAGGGAGTAGTTACTGAAGTAGTTGAAGGCACTTCGAAGTTGCAGGTTACCTTAGATGAAGGTAAAGTGAATATCTGCGATCTCAAAAAGCAGGGGGTTCGTTTTGTTCCTCATAAGCAAAAGAGATCAAAGACATGAATAAGCAAAAGAGATCAAAGACATGAGCTCAGGTTATCCACCCTTGGGGAATCAACTTATGTGGGGACTTTTCATTCATTGACTTTGAAGATTGTTTCATCTTTGAGGCCTCTCTTACTGAATTTATATTCATAGCCACCCACATTCATGCTGAATTTTGGGTGAAGCATCCTCGATTGGGGCAGTTCAGTTTTCTTTGAAAGAATTAACAGTATCCACCTGAGTCCTTTTCTGGGCTGCAGGTTCAATTAGATTTTTTTTCTTGTTTTCCTATATGTATCTGATTTCATAAAGTAGATTTATGTCAGTGATGTATAGGTCATCAATGGTGTAGAATAGAGAAGGGCGCTAGGTGTTAGATGTATGGTTAACGCTGCTATTAATTTTGTGAATTGCAGGCTTCATGAGTTGAGATGTATTGAAAGTTGAAATTGCTGACATTTCCTTAAAGGATATGGTAGTTTTACTTCTATCTTCTCACTCATTGTTTCCTTGAACGTGATTCCGCACCTTTACCATGGTTTTACAGCATTCTGTGTACATTAAAATGTGTACATTTGTCTTGAGGGGGTTACCAGTGCTTGTGGTTCTTTAACCACCTTGATGATTCTTTATCGCGGGGTGGCCCCGGTTGCATAAAGCTGTGAAGAGAATAACAAAGATGATGTGAGTTTAAAACGTTAAATTTACATTGATTTTGATTTTAAAAAAATTGTAATTTATGTCTCAGTTTTTGTAACTCATTTAAGAGTCGAAACCTTTTAAAATGGTAGTGATTTAGTGATGACATTTTCCATTTGAGTATAAATAGTGTAAGACTCAAACTCAAGACATTGGTTAAGTGAATTAGTATCCTATTTGCTTGTGCATACATGGGGTTATTTGTTTGATTTTTTAGGTAACAGCTATATATAGCCTGAAATGAAGAGTTTTTATTATTTATTTTTATAAAGATTGTTAGATTAAAATATGGAGGTTGATTAACTATACTTACATCGAAGGAGAATATGAATCAGTGTGTTTGCAATACCACAATGATTGAACATACACATACGAAAACTAAAAGAAAGAGGAAAACCCACTGCATTCAACTCTGCAGCACAATACTAGAGACATGTGGAAGACAAAGGAAACAAGTATACTCCACCATCAATACCTTCCAACCAAAAGAAAGGGTGATTGACCTTGCACCATACTGGAGATCGTGGGTGTGGTGATTCGAGTGAAGAAAGAGCGAAAAGAGGCAGTTGAGGAAGAAAGAAGAAGGATAAGAAAATAGAGGTGGTCACTGGTCATGGAGTTGCCATAGATAAGAGAACGCGAAAATGAAAAAGTGGATGAGAGAACCCTCACAAAGCAGAGGGGAGGACCCTAAAAAGAGTAGGGATGTCCATGAAGAGTTTGGATATTTAATTCATACCATTGAATTTGAAATGGAATGTTAAATAGAATAAAATAACTTTTTTTTTTTTTGAAATATCTGAGAGAACGAAACTTTAATTTAATTACATTACATATACATATGTATTTTGTACCCAAAAAAGAACACATATATGCATTTGACGACGTCGTATTCGTGGGAATTGGCATTATTTTGAGAGTGGAAGAGAGGCAGCAGTACTAGTACTAGCGCTAGCAGAAGAAGAGTAGAGGGAAGCCATGAATGCACCTGATCGTTACGAGCGTTTCGTCGTCCCTGAAGGCACCAAAAAGTATCTTCTTTTTCTTATTCTTCTTCTTCCATCATCTCTTTTTTTCATTCTTCTCTCACACACTCTTTTTTGTTTGAAAATTTCAAATTCTGATTTCCGATAGGGTTTCTTACGAGAGGGACACGAAGATCATCAATGCGGCTTCTTTCACCATCGAGAGGGAAGACCACACCATTGGAAACATCCTTCGAATGTACCCTCTCTTCACTCTCTCTCTCCCTGGGAAAATTCTCATTCTGCAAACCCTAATTTGTTGGCATTTTTCTGATGTTCAGGCAGCTTCACAGAGACCCCAATGTGTTATTCGCTGGATACAAGCTTCCTCATCCTCTTCAGTACAAAATTATCGTCAGGGTTAGCTACCCATCCATCTTTTCCTCACTATTATACCTTCTTCTGATAATGTTTACTTAGTTTGAGATAATTGCATGTATTTCCTTTTCTTCTGGGAAATGGGTATTCCTAAAGTTCCCATTTTTTTTCCATATATGTGAAATCGGATTTCATTAAGCATTAACTGTTTTTATTGTTATTTGTGCAGATACACACCACTAGTCAGTCTTCGCCTATGCAGGCCTATAACCAATCTATTAATGATCTGGACAAGGAACTTGATCACTTGAAGAATGCGTTCGAGGTATAATCATGTGACTCTTTACTTCATTGATACTTGTTTTCTATCCTATCTTGTATCAGCCATTAGCAAATTAATATCACTCCATGCTTCATTATCTCTACTTCCATAACCTTGAAAGTAGTTGTAGATTTCTGAAATTAGAACTAGAATATATACCATTCTACACCTTGCGTTTCTAATGGTTCGTGGTATTCCTTGGAAGGAATTGGAGATTGAATGGGGTTCAGCATACAGAGCTTCAATTTATGCATTAGAACCCTGCTTTGCCTTTTGGTGGTGTCTTCTCTTCTATGGCAATGTATTTTTCGTAAAGACATTTAGAACATTATATGTATCCAAATAAGGACAACATCTACGTGGGCGTTTGGGAATGTAATCTCTTATCACATAACTTCTAATGATTCTCTGTCTATAGTTGATTTAAAGCATGGTGCCAAATACTTATCTATTGGTGGCTTTTCTGGGGTAAAGTACTAGATCTTTCAAGTGGTGGACATCATTTTATCATTCCAGAAAGAAAGTGTGGAAGTCTCTACCATATTTTCTGGAACCGTGTAATTCTTAAGGATATTGTAGGATATTCTATTTATGTGCTGGGAAGGGATAAATCCTTTATGGAGGATGGATTCTATTAAGCTTTCTTATCTTTTTTTTTTTTTTTTTTCCTGAGAACACCATTAGTAACATGCTCAAAATTTTAATGGCAGGCAGCGGTGTTGGCAAGGACCTATTGATTTACTGTCAAGATGGCAGTTGTGTGTGTTAGACAAGACAGCTTTGCAGATATGGAGATAGCTGATCACCCCTGCTAAATGGAATTTAAATAGAATGTTTTTGAGTGTTTTAGGAGACTTGTTAAAGATGGTTGTGCTGGACTAAGAAATTCAGTTGTGAACAATTTCAATGTGAAATGAAGATTTGCAAAATATTAAGCTATACTGATGCTAGCAACAACTAGTAAATTCCTGTCTCATGGATCTTATATGTCGTGGATTTCATGTAGAATTATTTACTGTGCCAAATATACTCTTCTGAGAGCGTGAGAAACCGGTTATATCATTATAGCTTGGATTATTTTAGTGCACGTTTGAATACGCGGTGGGAAACCATGAGGAAGCCAAAATCTCAGTAGCATAAACAACTTTCTTTCATTTTTGTGACTGTCCACTATGATTTTAGCCTCACTGTTGTTTCTATCGTGTATCCTTATATACACTTAGTAAGAGTGTGCTTCTGTTGTTAAGATGCAATGATCAGCGATTTTTAACTGGTTTCCACTTAAAAGTTAGTCTCTTTCATAGTTGAAGTCAGCATGATAAGGACGGTGTCAAATTTTACATTTATCTTTACAATTTGCACAAAGCAGTTCTAGCAATTTTCTGTTTCCTTGCTACAAATTAGTATCTACATCTGCACTACCTATCCATCTACACTCCTACATGATGGAGAACTCATCATCAAGCCCATCTAGTTCTCCTTTAAGTTTGTGTTGTTGTATTATTAACACAGAGACTGTCTTTGCGAAATCTGGTCCGGAAAGAACATCCCCTATTGGTCCCAATTCTGGGCACTGTTGCCAGTCATTCATACCCTTTGTCAATATAGAATTCACCCCACCTTCTCTTCCTACAATGACGAGTGAGTATTGTCCTTCAAACGATCTAAGAGTAGTGAAGGTCTCAGCTGCATTAGCAAGATGCTTCTCTGTATAGGAAATTCGACCTCCAACTACATGCTTCTCATAGAACTGTGCAAAGCATTCATCATCCAGCCCCGACTCATCCTCTTCTGGTAGACTAACCCTGTAAGCTGCTAATCTTGATGATTCTGCAGTGGTATCTACCAGGAATCTTATAACTGTGAGCTTCACTCCTGGATGCTGCGCTACTCGGCTGGCATAGACAAGTGCTTCTCTGTCATCTTTGCCACCTATGAATATTGTTGCCACATTGAGTGATACCTGAGATCTTGATATCTTTGCAATGGATCCTAAGCCTCTGTTCACTAGAATCCCCACGGAACAAGGAGCATTCCTCAATAACTGTTTATCAAAACATCTATTATTGAAGAACATACATGCTGGTTGAGCTATTAAAGTACATAAGATAACAAAGCATATTGATTTTCATAAGACAGTAATGCATAGGTTAGACAGTAACTGCTAAGTTAAACATGCTGTCTAAGATTTTCACATAGAAGGACAAGATAACTATGTTAGAGTGTATATAAGTGTTTTATATCTTTGATTTTCATAAGACAGCAATGCATAGGTTAGGCAATAACTGCTAAAGTAAACATACTGTTAAGATTTTCTCTTGGTAGGACGAGTATATAAATTTGTTATATGTATCTTTGATCCATCTGCTGCAGTTCATAAGGTTGATATTTCTAAATTCTAATTTAGTGTGTATGGATTTCCGTTAGCAAGATTTAAAAACACTTTTAATAGAAATCCATGTCTTTCCATGGATTGGATCAAAAGTGCTTTTAAGTGAACGTCACAGAAATCCAAACACACATAACATTCTGTTGTCTTTTTGTTTATAGTACCAAAGATGAATTGATGCACTCACCAGAAGATAATTTTTGCATTTGTTAAAAACCTGAAACTTTATTTTGGATAAGAGATCATAGGTTCAAGTTCATGACATTACCTTTCGATTCACGTATCTGAAACCTTGATTGCCACCATCCAATTTTCCATCCTGACGCTGGTTCCGGTGGAAGGGCAGTATGATGAGGGCCATCATCAAATCCTCTGCCAAATTGCAGATGTCCAGTGCCATGTTACTGATTGTTGACACTGCCACTGTTCTTTTGAGTGTGATACCATCACCATCCTCATCTACATAGGATTGAAATGAGCTTGTTATTTGGTCCCTCATCTCAATGACTGCCTTGTCTTTTACAGTTGCCGCTTCTACTCCTTCATTCTTCTCTGCTGTGCCTGTGGCTACTAATTGATCAGTTAGTTCAATCATTTCAGCGACGTAAACCAGAATGCCGGGGTCTGCTAACCCTCTTGACATCTCCATTAAGTTGATGGAAGCAGGAACGTTGTCAAGTCCATGAAGACACAGGAGTATCCTCAGCTCACTTGATGGATCAAGCAATTGGAGGGCCATGCGGTGAGTAGGTGCCCTTTTCCTTGCACGTTTGATGATGTGTGCCACAACACTGGGAGCATGCACCACTGTGAAAAATATTGCAATTATCAATCCGATGCCGGAAGAAGTGCTGGAGCCACAACCAATCTGCTAATAAAAGGACAATCTATGAGAATTATTTCTTAAAAGTATAATATAAAATTATTTGTGTGTCTTCATTCAACAACTCAAGTAAGAGATAAGAGATAGTTTGTTTATGACATGATATCAAAGTCTATAACCACGTGGTCTAGAGTTTGATTTTTTTTTTTGCCCACATTATTAAAAATTTAAAAAGTTTAATTTCATCACACCCTATGCATTGTCCATGTTTCAAGTCTAATTGGCTATAGTGTGAAGGACTTGTTAGAAGTATAATATTATGTCATTCATGTGTCTTCACCCAACAATTTAACTTTTGGAAAAAAGTGCAGTTACTACAGTTACTACTGAGAGTTATTGCTTTCTGCTGCATGCATTTTTAGTTTAACTAAAATAATTTATATGTGAGACTATCAATCCTTCATAGATTCTTAAGATCTTCTGTGTATGCAGAAATGTCACTTAAAGAGAGAGATAGACTCCAAGTAAATATCTTTGCAAGGGCTACATTCTCTGTTTTTTTCCTACTTAGTGGTCATGTCCTGTTTTAAAATGACTTGGATTTCTAGAAGTACAAGAAGCAAGATTCAAATGGTGCATTTTGCATCCGGTGAAGTCAGGGGTTCACTGCCGTCCGATCGAGAGCCAATGGTTTAGATTTAAAAAGGCTAGACTGTACGATTTTGATCCGATGACTATGAACTCGGACTGTAGGGAATCCAAATTTGAAAGAAACCAAGAGAATACTTGCCACTTTGATAGCCATGTAGATATGAAAATGCCCCTTGATGGTGAGAAGCAATCCTATTGCAATTGATTCAGGCCAGTGAAAGCCAAGTATTGCCCCATAAACAACTGTTCCAACAACTTTACCTCCTATAACTATCCCAATGGATGCAAACAATCTTATCCATGTGTCCTTTTCTCCAGGATGGAACTGCCTGAAATCAGCTGCATACCCCATCCACAAGAAAAAGATGGGAAAGAAAAGGGTGCTTAGC
This sequence comes from Acmispon strigosus, assembly GCA_030819835.1. Classification (NCBI taxonomy): domain Eukaryota; kingdom Viridiplantae; phylum Streptophyta; class Magnoliopsida; order Fabales; family Fabaceae; genus Acmispon; species Acmispon strigosus. The sequence goes on from JAUAMA010000004.1 coordinate 74,307,580, forward strand.
ATGTAGTTGATTTTGCTGATAACCCATTTGGAAACTCTTCCCTCCCTGGGAAAACATATCCCTGTCATGAATGCACTTAGAATTGGAGTATAAGCATATAGGGTTGAGGAGGCACAAATCATGACCATGAAGGCAATTGACAGCACCAAGTGTGAACCTTTCATGGGTTTCCCTTCAGGGTTCTCATTGTTAACCCAGTTGATGAAAAGTGGTGACACCAGTGCTGTAAACAAAGTCTGAAAAAGAACAGCAAACCCCATCGTGATCGCCTTCTTAATGCGATTCTTCTCAGCAGAAGGAGTGCACATTGTGTCCAATGGCATGGAAATGTAGCCAACTGAGAGAAGCAATGAGCATAGAAAATCTGAGTACATCCCTGCTCCTATGACAAGCTTCCCAATATCTGACTTCCCTATCCTGAGGCGTGTTATTAGGCGCGTGAGAACCGGTGATGCTGTACTAGAGAGAAGAGTTGAGAAGGCCAGGGTGAATTGAATACCATGTTGGTCTGAGAAGTAATAGAGAAGTGGGGATGTGAAACATGCAAGGAAGAATGTGGTGATGATTCCTGCAATCGAAACTTGTGCTTCCTTTGGTGGTCTTTTAAGGAGTATGTAAGGATCCATTTCTATACCCAAAGCAAACATGTAACACATCATGCCAAAATCAATGATAAATCCAAAGGTTTTGTTGAATCTGTCATATGGGTCACGTAAAAAACCAACATTGCCCAGAACTAGTCCTACCTGCATGAACATGAGCATAACAGCTAACATCAGAAACTTTATCTTCAGCCTTCTAGGTACCATTGCTATTTAGTTCATGTTTAGAAATGCTCTTATAACTTATTCTAAAGTCACAATCAATTCTGGTGAGTAGTTTCTGGGTTTTAAAATTCATCCTACAAGATGATTTTGGGTTTCAGAATAGCTTCTATAATTGATTCTAACGTTTGGAAGCTCTACATGCTTCCAATTCTATCAAAGTCGATTTTCATATATAACTAATAGCATGTTTGGATCAACTTATATTTCCTCATAATCAACTATGACATTCTCACAAAAGTTTGAATTCAGATTCTCTCCGGCCAACAATCATCATAATTCATAAACTCGATAAGCTATTAAATATTTAGATTAGTGTTAGCCATTGATTACAAGAATCAATGGCTATAATTGTGCTGGAGGGACTGCGGAGGATCCAAATACAAGAAGCCAAGAAGGTCTTCTCCCCAAAATTGAATTTTTTGCATGTTTGATTTCACGGCAAAATATTTTGAAATCACTTCTGGTTAGAAGCTGTGCAAATAGTGAAACTAAACATGCAAAAATTAGTGGAGGGTTTTCCTTCCTAACATGCACTGAAAATGGTTTTGAAGTTGCTAAAGCAAATGCAAACATGGGAATTGTTGATTGTGTGACGGGAAGCTTACAATTATGTCAGTAGCAATGCGAGGTTGTGAAAGAGGCCTTAGTATGAAATGCAAAGCATTACATGCAATCACCATCCCTAAAAAGATAAGGAAATTTAGGCCTAGTTCAAATATGAGGTATCCTAGCTTCTGTGAACATTGGGTCATAGCCGAAGGCATGATTGAGATTTGATATTAGATACGTGTGTTTGTGTCTATTTTGGCTTTCTTTCTCTTTAGCTTGTTACACACCCTGTAATAATCTTTCTTCTTCACATTCTCATCACCATTTTGGCAAATTTTCCTTCTCATTTTTTGTTTTGTTTTGTTTTGATGATGATGATCAATTGTGTTGCCAAAAGCTTTTGGAAGAAGTGGGTGGTTGTGATTCATAGCTTACTTTCAGGAATGTTGTTTCTGAATTGGACACTGCATGAGGAGGGTATTCAACCGGAAAACATGGATTAATCACAAATGTTCTATAAATCTCCATCGCTAATAAATTATATAACTATAAGCATTATCTATTATAGTAATTTTCTGTAAAATTTGTTTTTTTTTTCCTATTTTCTTAGAGTGTAAGGTGTTGATTTGAGGCAAGAGGTCATTCTAATTTATCAAATTTGGAAAATTTACTTTTAGCTATTTTTATCAACTTCATAAAAATAAAATTCAAATAAACTATTGAGTTAATTCAATTTATTTCATCCTATTTGTTAAAAAGAAATTTCCATTTATATATTTTAGTTTTGATCATTTTCATGGATTTAAATCATTCAAAAGTGTACGTGCACCTTACAAGAGGAGTTGAACTTGAATCTATATTTTACATTTTTTTTTAGTGTATGACACGTATTCTCCATTAAAGACAATCTTATTCGAGTCAGGAACATATACATCCTGATTGGGCTAGCTCTTTAAGCGATTCTTTTTATCTACAAGACTCAAACTCGAAATTTTACTTGAAGGAAATTAAATAGGTTGAACCAACTACCGTTGCTTATATTTTACATTATACACAACACATGACTATAATGTATTTATTTTTGGTCTTTTCATCAGTGTACATGATTAAAATATATAATGAGTATGTGGGTTACCTTCCATGTAATAGACCTCAAATAATTGAGGATTGCCAAAGCTAGAGCCTAGAGGTTTCTCGAGGATCTTAATTGAATCTTACTCTGAGTTAGCAATCAGTTAGCAATCAGGTTTATGGATCTTAATTGAATCTTCATCGCAAATGCTTTTGCTTTTGCTTTTGCGATGAATGAATTATCCCTGCTGGTTAAGATGAGGATTTATGATGTGCTCTCGTCATTTTACTGGTGTTCCCTTCATGTTTGACTCTTGGTATTTAAGAAACTAGTGTTCCCTTGTTCCCTGGGATTTTATACCCTTCTTTAATAAATAAAAAAATATAAAAGAGAGAGCTCAAATAATTAGGAAAATTATGTTTTCACACTTCACACTGCTTTTTCACCTTATGCCTAGAGGAAATAAAATATACAATAATTGATGTACAGGAAAAAAAAATGAGTGAAAATAAAATGATTAAAAAAATAAGGTGTTAAAATTGAAATAATTACTCTCATCTCTTATATATAATATATTTAGTATTTGTTTAGTTTTGTTTTTTCTTAGTGTTAATTAAGGTATTCTACGAACAATAGCTGTGAGACTAATCTCTCTCATCTAGAGGCTGACCTATGAATTTTTTCTATTCACATGAGTTGAGAATCGAACCCCAACAACTTGCTTAAAGGACAGAGTACTGAACCACTACACCAACTCACTTACCCACTTGTTTAATCTCTATCTAGCTAATTTTAACTCATGTGGTTCCTGTGTTTTTCCACCATTAGAAAAACATAATGAAGAGTCATGATTGGCTTAAAATATATAAATATATAGTACTATATTTGTGTATTTGAAAGTTTTAAAAAACGCTTGTTGGGTGGGTTGGCGAGAGGGAAGAAAAGAAAATAAAATAAAAGAGGTTATATATATTTTTATAGGCGTTGTTAATAAGCTAGGACAAATTGGAGTTGAACATTAACCCTTCACATATAATTACCGTAAGCTCTATACCCAACCCCCAAAAAGAGGTTATATATGTTGGTGTGTGAGGTGTCATCACATCACATCTCATAAGAAGGAAGCTGTTGTAATAATATAATCCAAAAGAGAAAGAGAAAGAGAAAGAAATTTGTACATTCATTGATTGTATATAAATGAAGAGAATGAAACACGAACGAGGTGAGGAGGAGGGAGAAGAAGAAGAAGAGGAGGAGGAGGGTCACCTCTGATTCGGAGAGTCTTTCATTCTGCGCTTCACATTCACATTCACATTCACATTCTCATTCTCATTCTCTCTCTCTTCTTCCATTTTCAATCGCAAGCTCCTCTTCCAATTCAATTCAATTCAATTCAATTCAATTCATCATCATCATCACCATCATCATCATCATCATAGAAGAAGAAGAAGAAGAAGAAGATGAGCGTGATATCTCGGAACATTTGGCCGGTTTGCGGAAGCTTGTGCTTCTTCTGCCCTGCCTTGCGAGAGAGATCAAGGCATCCTATCAAACGTTACAAGAAATTGCTTGCTGATATCTTCCCTCGCACACAGGTCGCTTTTTGAGATTTTTCATTTTTTTCATTGCAATTGTAATGTAAGGACGAATGTGAATGTTGTCATGTATCCTTTTGCAATGATGCTAACGGATATTCAAACATGATCTAAAATGAATGAATCAGATGAGAGATATCAGGAATTGATGATTTTGTTATGTTGTTGTTGTTGTTGTGAGACAAGCGTCTGCACCGGTGACAACGAATATCCATACATAGCAATATATAATGAATGAATGAATGAGATGAGATGAGAAAGCTCAGTAAATGATGCTTTTGTTATGTTATTGTTGCAGGAAGAGGAACCTAATGACCGGAAGATTAGTAAACTTTGCGAGTATGCCTCAAAAAACCCTCTCCGTGTTCCCAAGGCATGTATATATAACAATATGAAATGTTATTTTCTTATGAATGAATGAATCAATCAATCATTCAATGAATGTTCATGTAATGTGATGAATGAATCATTTTATTCGTTTGTTTCAGATTACTAGCTATCTCGAGCAAAGGTGTTATAGGGAGCTGAGAAATGAGAACTACCAATCTGTCAAAGTTGTCATTTGTATATACAGGAAGTTGCTGGTTTCTTGTAAAGACCAAATGTGAGTAATTGATCATGACATGATATTTAGCTTATGAGTTTCTCATACTTTAACTTTGATAGTCTAAAAAGGCCATTCAGATTAGTATCCTATATATCATGAAGATTGACTACACATAGAAAGTTTGGTCAGTCAACTTTATTGTGAAAATTGCAGAAATGTATTTCTTCTCAAGTGTAAGAGCTTGATTGTTTTGGATGCTCTAGTCTCCTTGATTTCACATGTTTTTTGGAAAATAAGTACACAATAGAACACGATTTTCTGTAATACCTTATATATGTCACAGAAAAGGAAATGGCTGGAGTGCCCAATTTTTTTCCAAACAATTTAGGTTCACTCATTTTAGTTATCGATTCACATATGCATAAAAATACAATTTTTTATTGACGAGATACACTATTATGACAGGCCTTTGTTTGCAAGTAGCTTGCTTAGCATTATACAGATTCTTCTTGATCAAACACGGCATGATGATGTGCGGATTTTAGGCTGCCAAACCCTGTTTGACTTCGTGAACAATCAGGTGGGGGGTAGGTTCTTTGTTTGTGGATTTACTGCTAGCTCATATTTTACTTAAATAACTAAATGTATACAACATTGCAAGTTTGTCTCATGTCGAAATTTGAAGCGTGTAGCATTCTCTAATTTGTGCAGAGGGATGGTACTTACATGTTTAATTTAGATGGATTCATTTCAAAACTTTGTAATCTAGCTCAAGAAATGGGAGACGATGCAAAGATACAGCATTTGCGTGCTTCTGGACTTCAAGTCCTATCATCGATGGTAATATAATGTCTCCTTTGTCATGTCTACAACATATGGCATAGATGTTCATATGCTGTGTCCTGTTTCAAATTCCTTTCAATGTAAATCCATTTTTCAACGTGCAGATAAAGTTTTCAAATGAAGAGGATAATGTATTGCTGAAGTTAAATTGATAAAGATTCTGTGTATGTTTTGCAGGTTTGGTTCATGGGTGAATTCACTCATATTTCAGTTGAATTTGACAATGTAAGTTAGTAGTCTATTTACATTTACCTTTAAGGTATCTGCGGTGCATGAGTTATTGATCGTAGTTTTTTTGGTACTTCGCAAATCAGTGTTCTTTCTTTGACCTGGAACTAGGTGCTTAACAGACATGTAAATAATAACTCTAACTTCTGTCATAATCAACTTAACTATCGTGCTAGGTACCAGCTATGAACAAAGAGAAATGCTGAATTTTATTGAAAGAATGACATGAAAACTACACAAATCCCTGGTATTTGAGAGACCAGGAGCCTCACTAATTTCCCTTACGACAAACTAGATACTTTAACTATTACCATCTCCCTGTTACTTATAATCTCCTCACTTTTCTGTAATCTCTAACAAACCACACCATTTCGCTAACTGACTAACCAACTAAAGTAACTAAGGGGTTGTTACCTATCATATTGACTAGAATCGCTTATCAAGTTATCATCTAGATTTGGCTTTGCCATTTATCAGCATTATGATTTTTCATAACAGTTTCCACTGGACCCTTTGTCTTACCCTTCTGTATACTTCTTGCCTTTGACAGCTTTATGCATCTCTTGTTAACTCAGGTTGTTACAGTTGTTTTGGAAAATTTTGGGGATGTCAAGAAAGATTCTCAAAATGAGCATGTGATGAGGCTTCATTCATGGAAAACGATAGTGAATGACAAAGGAGAAGTTAATGTGCCTATGTAACTATCCTTTCTCATTATATTAGCTTATGTTTTGAGTTACTCATCAATCATAATTGATGTTAACTTCTTTGTCTCCTTCATAGGGAGGATGCCATGAGCCCTGGATTTTGGTCACGAGTTTGCATCCAAAATATGGCAAAGTTAGCCAAGGAGGGTACAACTGTACGACGTGTTCTGGAATCCTTGTTCCGTTATTTTGACAATGCCAATCTCTGGTCTCCAGAAAATGGGCTTGCTCTTCCTGTCCTATTTGACATGCAGTCTATAATTGAACATGCTGGTATTTATTTTCTTGAGTGCTCTGAGAGTAGCTTTCTATCAAACTTTCTTTACCCTTTCTGAAAAGTAGGTAATTGGGTTCCTTATATTTACAGGACAGAATACACACTTGTTACTGTCCATTCTAGTCAAGCACCTTGATCACAAGAATGTCTTAAAGAATCCTAATATGCAACTTGACATTGTTGGTGTTATTACCCATCTTGCTCAACAAACAAGGGTTCAACAATCTGTGGCTATAATTGGTGCATTGAGTGATATGATGAGACACCTGCGGAAAAGCATACACTGCTCTCTTGATGATTCAAATTTAGGGACAGAAGTAATAGAATGGAACCAAAAATATCGAACGGAAGTAGATGAGTGCCTTGTACAATTAACCATTAAGGTGACGATAAATTCCCCACGTTTTAAGATGATTTTAGTTAATAATGTAGCGAACCAGATAAACACATGAATTTGTGTGCTCATTTGGATGTAAAGCTTGGACAATTTTAAATCATCTAACATTCTGTTGTGGTTACTGGATTCGATGATATTGCAGATTGCAGATGCAGGTCCTGTTGTTGATACCATGGCTGTGCTGCTGGAAAATATGTCTAGCATAACTGTTATGGCCAGAACCTTGATTTCTGCAGTTTATAGAACTGCTCAAATAGTTGCTTCAATACCAAATTTGTCATATCAGAACAAGGCAAGATTACTTAAATTGCTTGATTGACTATCATTGTAATATTTGCTTGCTTTTTTCTGACTTTTTCTCGTTTTTTCTATTTGTGTGCTAACATGAAACTCTACTCTTTAGGCATTCCCTGAGGCATTATTTCATCAGTTACTCCTAGCAATGGTCCATGCCGACCATGAAACCAGGGTTGGTGCACACCGCATATTTTCTGTTGTTCTTGTGCCATCCTCAGTTTGTCCCCAACCTTCTTCACAACCCACCTTGACCCCCTTGACAAAGGCAACTGATATTCAAAGAATGCTCTCAAGGAATGTCTCCGTGTTTTCTTCCTCAGCTGCACTCTTTGAGAAATTGGACAGGAACCAACGTTCCTTGCTAGAAGATAGTCATTCAGATGGAAAGAACAACGATAACACCATTTTGAACAGATTGAAGTCAACTTATAGTCGGACCACTAGTACAAGAAAATCCAGTGAATCTCTAGATAACAGGAACTTAAAGAATAGTTCTTCTGTGATGCATAGATTGAAGTCAAGTTACAGCCGAGTTACTAGTATGAAAAAGCCCCAATTAAACGTAACTAGTGAAGAAAATACTACAGATAGTTCAGATAAACAACAGGTATATACATGCACTTTTTTTTTTCATTTTAATTTTACTATAATACAACTTATCAGCATCACTTCTTCTTTCGACTACTATGTCGCAGGTATTACCTATTAGGCTGAGCAGTCACCAGATTACCCTTTTGCTATCATCAATCTGGGCCCAGTCTATCTATCATCTGAATACGCCTGAAAATTTTGAAGCAATTGCTCATACCTACAGTCTTGTCTTGCTAGTTGCTCGGAGCAAGGTAATGTTACCTTTCTATTCATTTTATAATCTGCAAATAGATTAAAAAGTAGTTTTCTTGTATGAACTTATTATCTTTTAGTATACCGACTTTTCTATAAAAGTAATTAAATAATTTAATTTTTTAGCAAGAAAAAAGATTATTACTTTTATATATGATTGTGAGTATTTGCAATAATTTATCCAAGTCTAATTATATTGCTTTTAATATTCCCATGAGTTCCGGTATTAGCCATAGGAGTACTTTTACACCTTTACCTACATTTATCTGCTTTTATTAGTGGTTTACAATCAAAGTTTTGGTCACTGTGGTTTTGTTTCTTCTTCTAACTTTTTGTAGCAAAAGCTATTTTCAAGTGTTTCTTTATTGTGTCCTCATATCTTGTACGTTTTGGCTCCTGCAGAATTCCTCTGATGAGGCTCTAATTCAAAGTTTTCAGTTGGCATTTTCCTTGAGGAGCATTTCTCTCAATGAAAAGGGTAGAGCCTTGAGTCCATATTATTTAATTTATATATTTTACTGTGCCTGCATATTGTTGTCTATACTCTATTGTCATTTTGTCAGAATGACAAGCTCAATATTAGTAACGTATGCTATGGATCGATATCTTTAGAGTCACATGATTTATTTCCCATTCTGCCAAAAATTCTCTATTTTGTTGTTCTCTAATCAGAAGATAATTTTCTTTTTGAGTTGATGATTATCCAGGGCTTACTTAATTTTTTTCTTGAGTGGTCATGAGATGGTGATTTGTGTTTAGATTTATTAGGTGGAAGCCTTAAACTTTTGTCAAGATTCATATGCGTAATAATATATGCTGATCTAAAAAGTTTGCACATGAAAAAATAAATGATAATCGTCCGTATTAATTTTTAAGATTGTAGTTAATGTCTTGTACTCAGTATGGCAATGCAAAATTCTAACATGGCAAGCCATGTAACATGCTTCAATAGGGAAGCTACGCAATTAGAATTTTCCATGACATACAAAATTAATCAGATTACTTCTTACATACTAAACCAAATAGAACTTGACATTATAGCTTATATTTTATTTATTACATGTTCTAATATTAGATATATTTTATGCTTATTTATTTAATATTGCTTTTGGGCAAAATGATTTAGAGTGCAAAGCATTATTAAGGTGCCAATTTTGAAACACTGTTGTTTTTCCCAGTTAAACTGCCACCATCGCGCCGCAGATCTCTCTATACACTAGCAACATCCATGATTATCTTCACATCTAAGGCCTACAATGTTGTCTCTCTCATTTCTATCGCTAAAATGGCACTGACAGATAAAACAGTATGTACTTTTATTCTGTACAATGTTTCGCGTTTAAGCTGATCCATTTTCCTTACTTCGTCAACTTTCTACCTACATTCTATTTGGTATTCTATGTGATAAAATTACTCTCCTTTGTATCTCTTATAGTTTTTTATGCTTCATGTCAGGTTGATCCATTCCTGCAGCTGGTTAATGACAGTAAGTTACAAGCTGTTGTTGATGCAGTTAGACAGCCAAGTAAAGTTTATGGGTCGAAAGAGGATGATGAGGATGCTTTAAAGACACTTTCATCCATAAAATTAACTGAAAGCCAGTCTAAAGAATCATTTGCTACTATGATAGTGCAGAGTCTGGGAAAACCTTCAGATGTAAAGCCAGATATCACGTAATGTTTCACTAGTTTATCAGGATCAGTTTACTAATTTTGAGTTCTTTGTGCGGCAGGAATCATCTACCTTAAGAGAACGGCTGCTTAATGATTTTTCACCTGATGATGCTTGTCCATTGGGAGCTCAGTTATCTCCTGAGACAGCAGGAAATATTTACCAGTCTGGACTAAAAGATGATAAACATTCTGATATGGTAACTTGCACAACTCTGCTCTTACTTTTTTTTTTAAATTCCATTTTATTTTAAATTCCATGGTTTATAAGCTTGAAATTATGCAGGTTGATATTCCATTATTTACTATTGATGATGACATTCCAGCTTCTGGTTTGGAAATCCAAGCTAATCCTGAAGCACAGCAGCAGCCTTCATTTAATCCAAGCCTGCTGAGTGTTGATGACATATTGGGTTCAGTAAGTTTTCGTGTTAACTGTTATGCACACACTAATAGCATGTTTTGTTTGGTTTTGATTAAGATCTAGGAAAAGATATAAAATCACTTTTTCCAAAAGCTTTCATAAATAGATTTTGATTATAAGCTAATCTTAGGGGTAGAATAAATTCCTTGGTTCGAAGAAAGAATCTCTTGAGCACTCCTACCCGTTTCTTTCTTCACTTTCTTCATCTTTTTCTAATGTGAATGGTAGCTTCTGGATTTGCTGATTAAATTATATTTCTCAATAAATTATGAATTTTATTGTATAAATATTATGATCCATCTGTAGGTTTTGGAGACCACACATCAAGTGGGAAGGATTTCTGTTTCGACACCTTCTAACATGCCTTATAAAGAAATGGCTCTCCATTGTGAGGCCCTTCTCAGGGGAAAGCAGCAGAAGATTTCCACTGTGATGGGTGCCCACCCATTACAATCATTTAAAATTCCTGCTCCTGACCACAACTGGGAGAAGGAGGAGTCCTTAAATTCCAATGTTCAACTGAGTTTGCCTTTGGTACCGCTTTACTTCATTTGTTTTTTTAAATATAGAATAAGCGTTATTCGCTTTGAGATATCTGCCTTTTGTGTGTTTGAATTTTCGTTAACAAGGCCCCAAAACACTTTCAATGGAAACACACTTATAACATGTCAGGTTCCACTATGAAATGGTTAGAACCACTTCTGGTTAGAAGCTACAAGTCTTAGTTTTTGAGTAAATGTGCATTGCATTCTACGCTAATCGTCAAATCAAACATGATATTCATCATTGAAGTCTACACTAAACAATTTGTTGAGTGTCATCAAGTTTAAAAAGCTGAAGTTATCTTGATTCCTACAATAAACAAAAAATATATAATTCCTATGCCATTTGAATTGCAGAATGGAAATCCGTTCTTGGATGCAAACTTAAGCTCCACTTCACCCAACACATTGCCTGACACTGGTCCAAAGCTTTGTGCAACAGCATACCAGCATGAGGCTGCCCTATTTCAACTACCTGCATCTCGCCCGTATGATAATTTCTTGAAGGCTGCCGGTTGTTGATTCATGACAGAAGCAATGGGGATTCTTCTTGATAAAGCTATCCTCAGTATTAGTTGATATACAAGATGCTCGGCAAAGTTGCATTAGTTGCTTTCTTAACCATGGATTGCAGCAATAGTTATGGTTGGATCAGTGTGTTGTTTAAGGGCACAATTATCAATCATACAGTTTGCAGAATCATGTCTCTTCTGCATTGGTTTGCTTCCAGCAAGGAGGTGTATCTTTTATTAACGTCCTTGCCAATTTTTCAGAGCTGTGTTTATATGTTGTGCATAGGTTACTGCTCATGTGAGTGAGTATGTATTTTTTCCTAATCTTCATTATTCTTTAATTTCTCATTCCATTATTGAGGCGTGAGAATTTTGTAAAAACAATTATGGTAGAGAGATTCCAAAATGCAAATGATCAAATGAAACCACATGAGAACCATTGCTATGACCTTAAACTTGGTCATCCTGGAAGGCAAGTCTTGCTCTGGTTTACATTAGCATACACCACTGGAATTCAGCATAGGGGATTCATGTGATGAGAGATACACTTGGGAACTTGCAAAAGCAACTAATGCAAAAGCATCTTCCTGTTTACACATGCATCTCAAATGGGATAAGCAAAATCATGTCACAATTGTAATGACCAAATAGTTTTATTACTCAATTGTGTCTGCAATATAAGCCACATTATTTTATTTTATTTTGGATATAAATTTAGAATGGTTTGAGGTAAACGTTAAGTTTATTGTATTATCAAAAAAATATTTTATTTAATAAATTCTTATTTATCATTATGAAAATGACACAAACATGATACACAATGAACAAATAACTAACTATAGTTACACGCATATGCCTACAAAATCACACTAATATCTACAAGTCAGTAATATATACAACGCACATCACCCCATAGGTGTGTAACATAAACTTCACAAGTCAATAGTTCAAATACAATTTAACTCTATATATAAAGCAGATACATTTTTTTTTCTTAAAGAAAGCAAAAATATGATTTTATTGAAAGTGATAATTTTATTGACCATGCTCTATATATAAAGCAAATACATAACAGAAAAATAATAAATCTAGTAATAAAATGATATAAGGTAAAATATGATTTCTAAAATTAAGTGATAGAACGTATTTCACATGCTTTTATATTTAAATATAACCAGGATTTTAGAAATAACTAATATTATTTTAATCTTATCTTAATCTAAAAACAAATTGTAATAATATCTTAAAACAAAAACCAAACCTTAACTAAATATTTCCTTTAGCTATTATTATTATAAAGACATTCCTAACAATATGATGTGGATAAATTAATGTAACTAAACAAGTAAAATACAAGTAAAATACTTTCAGCACTTCGTCCCTTAAGCAAGTGGTTGGGAGTTTCTCAACTCTTGTGAATGGAAAAAACTCATTGGCCAGCTGCTTCGTGCGCTGACCGTGGGGCGAAGGATTAGTCTCACGGCAATCGGCTGTGGAGATACCTTGTTCAATCAAGAAAAAAAAAAAGTAAAATACAAAAAAGCAAGCAATTTCCTTTCTCACTTTGTAAATTGTACAATATCATATCATTTTCACTATTCTCTCTCTCCCTCTCTCTAGAATCTTCTTCTTCGATCGAGTGCCACAGCCACAGCCACAGCCACACCAACAAAATCCGATCTGGTCAACGCCAGAGAGCTCCAGTGTTTTCCAGTTCCGCAATTTTTCTCTCTTCTCGAGTAAATTTTAAGAGCCTGATCAGTGTTTTCATTTCTGGTTAAAATTACACATGCAATAACAATTTTTTGCAGAATGGAGGAAGTTCAAGAGTCTGAAACCCAATCATCACTCGGTAATTCGCATGCATTCCTAAGAAAAAAGGTTTTTTTTTTCAATTTCTTTCAATTTTATATATGCTTGAGAAAACTGTTGTTAATGGTTGCAGATCAAGAAAATGGGGATGAAGTGATCACTGAAAGTTCTGCTTTTGTTAAAGGGGAACCACCACAAGAAGAATTGAGTAGCCCCCCGAAAGTTGATTCTGAAGTTGAGGTCCTTCATGAGAAGGTCTCCAAACAAGTAACTAAGGAAGGCCATGGCCAGAAACCTTCCAAGTATTCAACTTGCTTCAGTAAGTACCTCAGCTAATCACAGTCTGAATCTGACATTTAGCTGGCAATGAGTTTAGTATTATAGTGTCACTTTGGTCGATCCATTTAGCTGGCCCTATCTAGTGGGAAAGGATTTGGTTGTTTTTGTTGCAGTTTTTTAATGGAATTCATCATGTCTAGCTAGGTATTGCAACTTAAGCTATATTTTAACTGTTTAAGCAATTTAAGGCAATGTTTTGATATGGAAATGTAAAACGTTTGAACATCTAGTGTTGTTTTACAATAAGAAAACCTTATTATTTATAGAATAAAAGCAAAATTCAATCAGGCACTAGTTCATCATATCTATGCCTGTACTGTACTCTTCTTATGAGCCCTTTCTTGCATACCCTTTTTTCCCCTCTTGTCAGGTCAAAATTATGATTGTGACCTAAATGCTATTTGGTGGCAGTCCATTACAGGGCGTGGTCTGAGAGCACGCAGCACAAGTTTGAGGACACATGGCAGGAGCAGCGACCAACTGAGATGATATTAGGAAAAGGTATGTTCCTGATAAAAGTTTAAAGTATTGGATTTCTTTCATCCATTGGTTAATAGGACTTGTGGATTTTCATTGTCTTAGATTCCTATATTTATTCTCTAAATCTTTGATTTTCCTATTTGTGCACTTCTAATGGAACGTGATTCCAACTATATTGTGTTAATCTTCTGCTATGTTAGTTTCTGACCATTACCAATGAGTTTTGATTAATGAGAGGATGATTTGTACAAGTTTGTTCAATATTTTGTCTTGAACATTCCATTACTACTTACACATAACTAGCTTTCTGTAATTGTGATGTCCAAGCATAATGTGGCCAACAGAAGCTATGTTAGACTCCCAAAAAAAACAAAAAGAATTAAAATGTGTTTTGCTGTGTGCATTGTTCTGACAGTCTTGTTATTTGATTTTGATGGATTTCTCTAAAACAGAGAAGAAAGAAATGACTGGCTTGGGCATTGGCGTGGCAAGCATGAAAGCTGGGGAGCGGGCATTGCTTCATGTGGGCTGGGAATTAGGATATGGAAAAGAAGGGAGCTTTTCTTTTCCAAATGTTCCACCCATGGCTGATATAGTTTATGAAGTTGAGCTTATTGGCTTTGATGAGACAAAAGAAGTAAGTTGGCAATGAACTATTATATGGCCAAGGACTTGGCAAGATGCTGATAGCTCCTAATTTTGCAGGGAAAAGCTCGCAGTGATATGACTGTAGAGGAAAGGATCGGCGCAGCAGATCGTAGAAAGATGGATGGAAATGCTTTGTTTCAGGAAAATAAACTTGAGGAGGCTATGCAACAGTATGAAATGGTTACACACCTATGATTCTTGTGCTGTTCTACATAGTTCTTATTGTTCTTAATCCATGAAAATTTCTTTCTTCTCACTATTTATATTTCATTATTTTGGTTTTGATAAATGTTGATTGTCGTTGTACTTGTCAGGCCATCGCATATATGGGAGATGACTTCATGTTCCAATTGTTTGGGAAGTATAGAGATATGGCTCTGGCTGTAAAGAATCCATGCCATCTTAACATGGCAGCCTGTTTTATTAAGCTGAATCGCTATGAAGAAGCAATAGGACACTGCAGCATTGTAAGTATATGACTTTAACTGTCAATTCAGCGTATTAAATTGCTTTTTATTTGTTGTATTTTTTGTAAGCCAAACAATTTATTAGGTTACTGATCATTGTTACTTTCCCTTTAGATAGAAAATAGCATTATCTTTTTGGCAAGACACTTTCATCAAGTTTTGGGTTGACTTGTGAATGGAATATAAATATCAAATAACAGTCATATTCTAATAATATGCTACTTTTAGCATCACATAATAGGTAGGCCGGAGGCAATTGTATTATATCTTTGAAACATTGAAGACTGCTAATGCTTTTTGTCACCAGGGTTCCTTTAATCTTAATGAAGGGCAATTCCAAACTTTTTTTTTATTACTTGCATCATTTGCCCTCAAATTATTTTTAGATAGAAGAGATGTGGGTTTTATCACTTCTAAGTATATTATGTGAGTCAAGGAAATATATATAGCTCCTGTCATTGCAGAGCTGTTTTCACAGCCAGTTTAGCATCCAATTGTGGGCACTGCATCTAGTTTATTTGTTAAACATTGGGATGTTTTATCTCATCCAGAAAACAAATTTAGCCATGTCTGAAGTCTCTTTGCATTCAAACTATAGATGATGAAACTAGTGTGGATTTGTGATGCTAGGAAAAACCATGTATTTCTGTCTGAAACAAAAAAAAAAAAAAAAAAAAAAAGTACCTTATACTACATACATGAGTCATTGGTCATCCAGTTTTGTTTAAATGCATCATGGAACTCGCAGGTTCTCAGTGAGGATGAGAACAACGTTAAGGCATTATTCAGGCGAGGTAAGGCTAGAGCAGCACTAGGGCAAACAGATGCTGCCAGAGAAGATTATCTAAAAGCACGAAAGTTTGCCCCTGAAGATAAAGCAATTGCAAGAGAATTAAGGTTGCTTGCTGAACATGACAAGGCTGTGTACCAAAAGCAGAAAGAGATCTATAAAGGAATATTTGGACCAAGGCCTCAACCAGTACCTAAGAGAAGGAATTGGCTCTTGCTTATTTGGCAGTGGTTGCTTTCACTATTCTCTGGCCTTATCAAGCTCTTCAAACGTGAAAGACACAAATCTGATTAATTTAACTGTTGAAGGAGAAGACTGTGGTGTGTTGACAATTGTTTACATGCATCCTGTGAAAGGCCACTTCTTCTGCTACCGAGGAATAATTGTACTTTTTCTCTTGGATAGTGGAACAATATGTTTGAAAAAGCAATTTTACTCCTTTATAAATGTTTGACAATACTATCAACCTTATGTTAAAAAGTTTGATAGTTTTGTCTAGAACCATTTTGTGGTTTAATTTAAAGTGTGCTAGTGTGATTTTATTTTCCACAGTAACTCTTTTAAAGGTTTTTAGAATGTAGGTCCTCCCTTGATTGGTCCTGTCTCTGATAGCCCTGCTTGATAATAGCTATGCTGCAAAATGGAAATAGTGTGTTATTAGTTTTTAGTTGGTGTAGAAGAACATGGTTTAATCGAGGTTAATTAATGGGAAATGGGAAATGGGAAATTATGCTCTTCTTTTGCAGGCTGCTCAAAGATAAACATGATTATTTTCTTATGCGCGTTATCTACATCAACCCTCAAACGCCCAGGTGCCTAGAAAACATCCATTAGAACCCTTCCCACCCTAAACTAACAAGCATCCTCTTTCACTTTAAAGGGTGGCATAGATTTCTTTGTCCTGGGTTAAGAACTCTTTCCCAACTTTAACTTCTTTTCATTTAATACAGGTTTCCTCCGCATGAAGTTATATTGTTCGAGTACTGGTGGAGCTAGTGTTTTCGATACACAAAATTCAAACATGAGATATTGTTTAAGGAAAATAATGTACACTGCATGTAAACAATCATGTGTTTGTTTTCCCAACTATATTAATGACCAAAGTTAAAAAAAATAAAATAAAATAAAAACCATCATCCATGACATGAGCATTTTCCAAATGTAAATGAAATACATGTTACAATTTTTTTATAAAAAAATATAAGCATCTTATACTATATCTGCAATGAAGCAGCCTGTGCTTACAATTTGTAGCTTTTCTACAAATATGAAAGGGCAGTGCATAGATAAGAGGCAACTAGCTAGCTAGCTAGCCAGTAACTACCACAATTGTTTGGGCAAAGATGTCCAAGCACAATAAGCACATACTAGTTTCTGGGATATGTACACATAAAGCGCAAATGATATACTCATTAGCACCAAGTCTTTCCAATCACCCTTTTGCTTTGGACTCAAATTCTGCTCTGGCCTCTTCTTCAACACTTTCCATGTCAACAACCTAATCAATTTCCTTCCTCCCAAGTCTTTCTTCTCTTCAGGGTTGGAGTTGGAGGCAAGTCTTCTACCCTGGGAGGAGGACATTAGAATGAAGATCCTGGGGCTGTTTCTGTTTGTGAATTCATGATGAGTTGATGTCCTTCTGCCACAGCAACAGTGGCCAACAGTGAGAGATGCCATGGAATTAGGATGAGGGAGGAGGAAGAAGGATTTTGTATTGTATTAATTTGTGGTCAACACCAAGTGGTTGAATGGAAGAGATAAAGCTTCAGGGTTGGTGACAAAAGTTGGTGGAGCCTTCACGCTATAAAGCATAATAATAATTTCTCACTCCATTAGATATTTTTTCTTCAAAGTGGTTAGCGGATAAGGGGTCACAGAACCTGATATTGTGTGGAGGGCAAAAAACTAGTACTCCTTTGTTTATGTATAGATACAAACAGATTAGAAACTAGTGCGTTAATTCAAGTCATACATAATGTGTCGAGAGAACAAAGGTAGATGGTCAATATTTAAACTGTAATCAAGTCCATATGAGTCTTACTCTTACGGCTTTATCTTCATCGTCGATCTTTACTCCAATAGCTTCTAACTCGACCTAAATATTTTTTTATATCTAAAACTCGATCTAAACATATAATTAACTGGTTTTGAATAGGTCCAATGGGCATGCCGTGAGCTAGTCCACAGAGAATAAGGCATGTCAAAATAGCGTCAACAAAGTTGAAAAGTAAAAGAGAATAATAAGGTGACGTCAAAAGTAGGTACAAACAAGAGTCAAATTCAGGATGCACCGCCACCTTTTAATTAATTAAATTAACCACTATATCATTTAAATATTAAAATGAATGGGTCCAGAACCAAAGTATAAGTGTTAATATTTTAGTGTAGCAGGGGATCGAGATCTGTGGAGAAGTTGCAGTCTACAAGGTTACGCATCTCCATAAATTAAACAAAGAAAAGCGTCATAAGGTTGAAAATTTGTAGTCTTCTTCTATTCATCAACTATTGAAGATTCCCTACATGACATGACATGCTGCTGATTGATGGGTGCACAGACTCATCCAACTTCAACCTACGACCAATGTTAATTTTATTTACAGTTTTTTTTTCATTCATCAATGTTTTATTTACAATTTATTAGATTTAGAAGTGAAAAAAGAAGATGAATAGATAAAATGTTAGATAGAAATATGCAAGAAATATAATGGATTTTTTTTTTTTACAAAGAGTTTCGGTGCATTCGACTTGTTCGTCCTTACCAACTGAGCCAACATATTTAATAAATATAGCAGATTGTAAATGTTATTTGGTGTGACAGAAAAAAAAAATATAGAAAAAAAAATTGTCTTCAAATACAATTTTAACCAACTTCAAATTTTCTAAGGTCTTATGCTAGGTTTTTTTAAATATTGTAAAGAAATACAACTTTAAAAATATTTATCAAATTATGATAGTTTTAATCATGTTGGATAGTGTCATGATTCTGCCCTTTATATGTCTTCTTGCATGGGGTAACTTTTTTACAACTAAATACGTCTCACACGAGAAGTCTTCCACAGTGTTATCTTGTAAGAATAAAAAGGCTTCACATTTGAAGAGTCTTCCAATCATGTCTTGTTAGCCTGGTTTCCTTGCTTGCATTCAATAAACTCACTCAGTACATGAAATACTTCTCATAAAATATGGTGTTAACATGAACTGGCGTTGCAGGGGTAGAAGCAATACCCACGAGTGAGGTAGGCTACTACTTGCCTTACTGATTGCTTGAGGAATCCATTTTTCATTCAAACTCCAATTGCATGCTCCAATTTAGGTCGTGAGTTGGTGATGAAAACTGTTCAATAACGAAAGAAGTCTCATCCGGTGTGTCAATTTGTTGGTTTACAAATAGATTTGGGGATCAGATAGTCGTGTGAGTCGGCTGGGAAACCAACATAACGATTCTCTAATCAAGTGATTACTCAAGGAAGAGACTTTGTTCCTCAATGCATGTTCCTAAGGCACTCCAAAGAGCTTTTAGTTCTCGCTACTGAGAAAGTGACTGAGACATAACTATGACCTAAGCTGAACAACTAAAAGTGGATTAAAGGGGCTAAAAAGCGGTAAATAAAGTTAATTCTTAAAAACGGTAAACGGTTGAAAGTAAAAGGCAGAAAGGCCGTAAAGAAATGTAAAGTGCTAAAAGTAAATGAAGGAAAGATGAATGCGGGAAATTTGTATGTTTCATTAATTGTTCTATTGTGTCATTTACAAATGACCCTTCCTTTATTTATAGAGACAAATTTGGCTAACTTCGGCAATTAATACCTACCTATCACTCCACCATGTTTTCTGATCATCACACAAAATGTGAGTGTTGGTTTTTAACTCTCCTACTCAGCCTAGAGACTTTGTTTAAGTCGTTTCTCCTTGCTTCGACTAGCTCATAACTGCTTCCTCTTAAACTAGAGGGAGTGAGCCTGGTTTCACTTCCTACACGTGGACTTCAAGGAGCTCTATGCTTGTTTAGCTTTGTGCCCACGCTTCTGCATCTCGTACCAAATCTTGTTCAGATCCATTGCCCTTCCAATTTAGTCGTTCCCTCTCGGTGTTCCAAGAACTAACTCTTGCTCCTCGACAGACCCCTTCTAACGTCTAGCCTGTCCCATCAATTATCTCATCGCTTCAACTGCCCAACTAGCCATTACAAAAATTTTGAATACCAACAATCGTATTTTTACACACAAATACCCTAATATATATCATACCAAAAAATCAAACTGGTGGCATTTCCTACTTCCAACATTCAACAACTTATCAAATTTATGATTTGCATACCAAATCCTTGAACAAAGATCAACTCATCCGTCTAAAAAACAAGATGAGTTTAGCCAACTTACACATCCTATCTTGAGGGGCGAATATTATCAACATTAAATCCCTAATTTATTGTTGAATTATTTTTCATTTATTGTTGTTTTACTTATCTTGTAATTAATAAATATCATGCAATTAATATGATTTGATTACTTTAAACCTCTCCTTTCTAATTAGCTTTAAATCATATTAACTACATAATATCCTATTAATTATAAAATAATTAAAACAATAAATAATTATAAATAACATCAAATTGGCAATTTGACAGTAAATTAGAGCTTTGATTTCGGTAATAGTATTGAATAATAAAAATAATATATTAGATTGCTTTTGGATTGTTTGTGTTGTGGTGTTATTTTTCAACCTAGGGTTAATGACTAGCCACCAAACTAGTAATGTTTGACTTCATCAACTCGCTAGCTTTTGAAACAATTATAATTATAACGAAAGTTTGTAAAAAAATAAATTCCAATTTATATATCTTTTACAAACTTAACAATTTCTAGCGAACTCGTAACGTTACACCGACACACACACACGTGTACATACATGGATGATGGATAAATGTCTTTTGGAACAATGTTTATAACAAACTTGACCATGAGTTAATTTTAACTCTAACCTTGTTTGATTAGTTAAGTCCAAACCAAGAAGCTTCGCACAAAAACAGAAAATGATTATTACTATATTGAAACTTGACAAATTAATCAAGAACCATGCACTAGTTAACTCCTCTAATTATTTGGGTCGGATTTGGTATATATGGAAAAAAATTAAAAATATTATGTTTAGATATTTGTTGTATCGGATATAAACGTTATGTTTGGACATAACCGGTTGTTATTGGTGTAAACAAATGATAACAATAATCCAACCGAATTTACATAGTGTCTCAACACTTTATCTCTTAAAGCAAATAGTTAAGGGTTTGAATCTTAGGGTTTAGGGGTTGAATCTTAATTCTTGCGAATAGAAAAAACTAATTGGTCAGTCTTCTACCGCTTAGGGTATACTTAGCACGCCTAACTGATAAAGCCATTTGTTTGAAAAAATGTTTTGATAAAACTAACTTTTTAACAAACTGAAATTATAAAAAGACATACTTAAACATAATTTTTTAATATTTTTTTCTACATCAGTTTTTTTTAATATTTATCATTTACTTTATTTACACATAAATACCTATATGATATTAATATTAAAAAAATTACATTTTAAATATTTTAATTTAATTTAAATTATTTATTATCTTAAAAGTATAATATTAATTATTAAATTTATTTTCGCTTTCAGGGTAAAAGTGTTGTTCTAAATATAAAAAGGGCAATTAAGATTTTTATTAAAATAATAAGGATAAAAATGAGAATAAATTCAATAAATTTTGAATTTTAAGTTATAAACTACCTTAGGCAGCTTTTTAAAAAGTTTTAAGCCGTTGAACTAAGATCTTTGGACTTTTAAACTAGTCAAATTAAGTTTTAAGCTAGTCAAAAAATAAGTTTTAAAATAGCTGAAATATCTGTTAAACATAGCTATAAACTTTCAGCTAGATTTTCAGCTTTCAACTAGTTTATTAACTAACCTTGCCAAACATAGCCTTAGTGTGCCAACAGTGAGACAAGAGATTGGTCTCATTGGTTATTAACCGGTTAGCACCAGAAAAAAATGATAAAAATCACTTTGAGATAAAAAAATGAATACAAATGTCATGAATTATACAGAAGTGAAGTTCGTTTACATTTTCAACTTTTATCTAAAGACACAAATAGTGTGTGTTTGAATTTAGTTAAACTTAATGTGAATCCATATTAAACTCGATGTGATAAAATTCAGCTTCTCCAATTTACGTTATAACTAAACTTAGCAATTTCTGTATTTTTGTTATCTTAAGATAAGCAAAATTACAATAGCATTTACGCCAACGCCAAACCAAATATAAAACATTTCACCGTACTTCAACAAAATATTAACCTTTTTTCTTGTAAAATAGATGAAAATTTGGTCATTTTATACTCAATTTGGATTCAAATGTGTGAAAAAAGTGAACAAATGAGGTTTATTTTCCTGCTCTTGATACCATAAAGAACGAGTAAGAAAATCAACTCTATTATTTACATTGATGCCCAAAGAATTATAAAAGATATTCCATTATCTGTCTAAAAGATTATAAGCTAATTATGTATAAGAGACATTGTAGGAGCAAAACCTGTTATTACTAATTAGTTAAAAATACAACTAAGATATTCCAAAAGATATATTGACATAATTATGGTCTTAATTGTCCCAAAATTGTAGGAAGAATTATCCCTGATTACATGATGAATTATCCCAATAACATTAACAAAAGTACAAAACTCTTACAAAATAGGAATCCATTCATGTTGTACTACTCAATCAGGACTCAAAGTATGAAAAAAACAAACAAATAAGGTGTGAGAGACACGTGTCAGCTTCTGAGTGGTGAAGCATACACACAGGATTTGTGATTCCACTGCATGCAATACAAACCCACCCCCAACTGGAATACAAAGTACTCCAAACAAGTTAAGTGTGTTTATAGTGGTTGAACTCTGAATCGAATTGTGAATCGGAAAATTTATTTTTTGACTCGTGAATCATATCGTATTATGTATTCTACGATACAGACACACAAAAAATTAAGTCATAAATAAAAATATATGGTATATATAATCATATAATAAACTTTAAAATAATCAAATATGACAAAGTGCAACCTTGCAAAAAAAAAATTCAATAACATGATAAAATACAAAGTATTTTCCTACTTGTTATGCTTTGATACATAAGCACCATTCCTGCATAAAACTGAAACTGTGAAACTGTGAAGACTCAAAGTAGCGGGTAAATGATTTGAAAATCATATGAGTTTTTCTTAAAATTAAAATTTGACTTTTTCTAATTTTTTAAGAAAAATAATGCAATAAATAGCTCAAAATGCAGAAAACGACTCGTTTCTACACCTGTGTGTGAATCGATCGATTCAAGACTGAATCGCGATTCGTCCAATACGAAACAATACAAAGCGATTCACTTCCAATTCAGAGCACAGTTCGATACATCAATCGATTCATATCGTCAGACATGAAAAATGAATCGAATCGCGATACGAATCGTTGTATCGTACGATACTTACTACCGTGTTATTTTTAAATCCCACTAACGTACGCCTCATATGCACAATCCGCACCATTTAGTGAATAGTCAATTTAATCCTAAAAGTACAAGCGTTTGTCAATTTCCTGAAGAAGAAATACATAATTTAGTCCCTAATATTGTAAAATGTGGTTAAACTAATGGTTGTTGGTCACATAAAACACTGACAAAGTTAGTCATTGTATGGACTAAACTAATTGACATTTTACAACATTGAAGACTAAATTGACAATTTTCTTGGATGGGCTAGACCAACAACCAGGAGCGTTTGTTATAAGTTTTACAAAAATATTTCCAGGAATGTTGTTTTCTAGGAATCTCATTACCAATAAAGTCATTTCCGGGTAAAATGAAAAATGTGTTTTGTTTGTATATAATATTGATATTGATGAGAATGTTTTTGATAATTATTTAATTAAAAAATATAAAAATAGAAAATACGTAGTGAAATGAAGAATTAGCGAGAAATAACTTCCATTCTCATGTGAAGGTAAGATGCCTCCCCTTTCCCTGCCTGAAAATCTTTCTTACCGGCAATTTATTTTTTAAAATTTGTACTAAAAGTGAGAATGTTACATCTAACCTCACATTTTTAAGAATGTTTTGAGATATGGGGCGTTTGTTAGATTAAAAGGTCAAAAAACACATTCCCGGGAATATGAAGGTTGAGAATGCATATTCCTGCATTTGTTATAAGGTTGATTTAATTCCCATGAAATTGGTTGAGAATCTTACATTCTCATGGGAAAGTGAGAGTAACTTCCCACTACTCTCAAATTCTATCACATTTTTTTCTATTTTTGAATTTTTAAATTAAATTAAATTAAAAACATTTCCGAGAATCCTAAATATTAACCAAATACATTCATAAATCTTACCCAGACATAACATTCCGGTGTTGTCTAAGGTGAACTACTAATTAAGTAGTGCACCGTGTACCACCAGTTTTTGACCAATAAGATCATGTTAAGTGTCCAAGTAAGTAACCGGTAACCAGTTCTACAAGTTATTTTATTTTTATAATTTATTATAATTTTAATTTATTAATTACTGTAAATTTCTTTTTCTCTATTAATCTTATTTATATAATTCATTTTTACTTTTTATTTGAAAAAAATAGGTAAAAATGTAATTAATTAATTATTATTATTTTGAATTTTTTAAATATTAGGTAAAAAAACTTGCTGTAGCAGGTCATTTAGAATGATGCACGGTACACCACTTAGGATGCAAGTGCACCCTAGAAGCCACCTAACATTCCTATGATAATATTCCTGGAAATCCTGATGTGTTATAACTTGTAACAAACGCCCCTTTATATTATGAGAGTAATCTCGATGATTGTGATTGCTACTTCTTCACCTCGCATCTCGCGCGTGTTGCGTATCAAAGTCCAACTCTTTCTCTCTCTCATTCTCACTAGTTGTTAAACTGCGTTGACTACTGACATAAAATCACACAAATCCCTTCCCTTTTTTCTCATTTCCTCCCCTTTTTTATTCCCTCCGCCGCGAAACTTCGCCGGCAAATCATCCCGACCACCACTTCTCTCTCCGATAATTATTTCCACCTTCTTCTCTTCCTTCCGACGCAGCTTCTTTCTTTCTCACGCATCTTCGTTCTTCTGAAACTAGGATTCCGGAAACCCTAGCCGCCATTTCCATAACTGCTCCATGATTTTTTGGGGCATCATTTGGTGTTATTCGGATTCTACTGGTTCAGATACGTTAACTGTGTTTTTCTGCTGATTTTTTGTGTTTCTGAATATGAAGAGATTGAGGTCCAGCGACGATCTCCACTCGTACGGTGAGAAGAATGCATGCAAGGATTCAAATCTGAATCGGACTTTCTCTTCTTCGAATCAGCGCAACTTTTACTACAAGCCTGAGAACGCGCGGAAGGGCTTGCTCTCTTCTTCGTCTTCATCGTCGTCGCGCTATGACAGGGATCGGGCGGTGGACGAGGATCGGGAGGGGTCGAGGACGGTTCGGAAGCGATCGGAGCATGATTTTGAGAGTTTTGATCGGAGGAAGGGGTCCGATCGGTACAGGGACGGCGGTTATGGCAGCGGCGGTGGAGGTGGAGGTGCAGGAGGGGATAGGAGCTTGATTCACCGCTCGGAGAGTTTCTGCGGCCGGAGGGAGTTTCCAAAGGGGTTCCGGTCGGAGAGGGACCGGCCGCGAAGGGAGAGTAGCGTGTCGTCGTGGCGGAGGGGGTTGAAGGATTTTGATGAGAGCAGTGCGAGAGGGAGGGCTGGAGCCGTGGAGGAGAGAGTGGTGCGGTCGCCGAAGGGTTTGAGGGATGCTGTGAAGTCTCCTACGTGGTCGAGGGATTCTGAGAGTGAGCAATCTAAGAAGAGATATTCTTCTTCTCCGAGAGGAGATGGAGTTTCTCCGAGAGGAGGAGGAGCTTCTCCGAGAGGAGGAGGAGCTTCTCCCAGAGGAGGAGGAGGATTGAGAGATGCTGCTGCGAAGTCCAAGTCAAAGTCACCCACTTGGTCTAAGGATTCGGAGAGCGAGCAGTCCAAGAGTGTTGAGGTGAAGAAGACTGAGGAAGAGGCGCAGGTTCAGAGTGGAAGCAGCAGTAGTGAAATGGAAGAGGGGGAGCTTGAACCTGAACCTGTACCACCCCAAACTGAACCCACCCAACCTGAACCGGCTCCAGAAGATGCCACGGGAAGTGAAATCCAGCATTCTGTTCCCATGGAATTGGAAACTGATGAGAAGCAAGTTCAGAAGAATGAATGCCACCCCAATGACAGAAACACTGCTATGGATGAGAGACAGGAGCTATCTAGTAAGGAAGAGGTAAAGCCTAATGAGGGCATTGATTCTGAGGTAAAAGATGCAGTAAAAGAAGCTGATAAGCTGCCAGATGTTCAGAATGATCCATCCCAGGAAATACTGGTGACTGGGACTGAACTTGACACCGTTGGTAATGAGGATGTTAAGAAAGACACTTGTGTGAATGATGATACTCGGTGTAAGGAAGAGACAGAGAAGGGTGCAGACATGGAGAAGGTAGTGCTTAATGAAGAGGAGCAGCATAACCAGGACAAGGGTGCAGATCTAGCAATCAGCACTGGTGTTGACAAACCTGAGTTAAATGATGAAGTCTCAAAAGAAAATGAAGTTCCCAAAGAAGTGAATAGAGGAGTGGTGATGGAGAGTGTGACCAACAACAATGCAAAGGATAAAGGCAAAAGTGTCTCCGCTGCACCTGCCCTTGATGCTCATTCTTTAGAGGATGGCTTGTGGATTGATAGAGGACCAAGAGATCTTGCAACATGTTCTGCTGATGTCATGGAAGGCCCAAGCACAAGAGGATTCGAGTTGTTTTCCAGATCTCCTGTAAGAAAAGAGAAACCAGATCACTCAGTTCTCAACAAGCAGAAGGATGACAGTCTTGCAATGGGGCAGCTTGATCTCACTCTTAGCTTGCCAAATGTTCTGCTACCTATAGGTGCTCCTGAGACAACGACACAGGTCCCTGGATCCCCCCCCAGTCAAGCACGGAGCGTGCAGTCTTTGAGTAATACATTTTGCACTAACTCAGATGGTTTTACCGCATCAATGTCATTTTCAGGTTCCCAATCACTCTATCACAATCCAAGCTGTTCCCTAACAAAAAATTCAGTGGACTATGAACAATCTGTTGGCAGTCGCCCCTTATTTTCTCAGGGATTTTGGCAAGCCCAGTCTCAGAGTGATCCTAAACAGAAAGAAGTTCCTGTTGGTCAGAGAGCTTCAATGAATGGAAATGGCTCTTTGTACCAGTCTCAAGCATCATGGGGCATCTTAGATGGTCATGTTGTGAAAGGTCAACATTCAAGGGTTTTAGAAGGGAGCACAAAAATGAGTGGTGGACTTGATAAGCAATTGAGTTTTCATAAGCAGCTTTCAGGACAGTCAAGGCGCCATGATGATGTTAGATCTCCTTCACAGAGTGTTGGGTCTCATGACATTGGATCAAATTATAGTTTTGAGAAAAAGAGGGAGGTTAGGGACAGGGGTAGTGGTAGTCTATATCGAACTACCAGCCTGAAGGAACAAGAACAACTTTTGATGGGTGGAACTGATTTTGTTGAGACAATCATTGCAAGAATAGTTTCTGAACCTGTACATGCCATGTCTAGAAAGTTTCATGAGATGAACGGACAGTCCATAGCAGTTCTGAAAGAGGGTATTCGTGAAATCATGCTCAATACAGATAAGCGTGGGCAAATACTTGCTTTTCAGAAAGTCTTGCAGAACAGGTCTGATATAACTTTGGATGTCCTACTGAAGTGCCACCGAGTGCAACTTGAAGTTTTGGTTGCTTTGAAAACAGGATTAGCACAATTTCTTCAACTAGATGACAACATTTCTTCTTCTGATTTAGCTCAAGTTTTTCTAAACTTGAGATGTAGAAATCTTTCATGTCGAAGTCAGTTGCCTGTGGATGAATGTGATTGTAAGGTTTGTGTGCAGAAGAATGGGTTTTGCAGGGAATGTATGTGTCTTGTATGCTCTAAATTTGACAATGCGTCAAATACATGTAGTTGGGTCGGGTGTGATGTTTGCCTTCATTGGTGCCATACTGATTGTGGGTTACGAGAA
Source organism: Acmispon strigosus (assembly GCA_030819835.1). Taxonomy (NCBI): domain Eukaryota; kingdom Viridiplantae; phylum Streptophyta; class Magnoliopsida; order Fabales; family Fabaceae; genus Acmispon; species Acmispon strigosus. The sequence continues at coordinate 74,335,577 of JAUAMA010000004.1, forward strand.
TCTTATATCAGAAATGGGCATAGTACTACTGGAACAAAAGGGACAACTGAGATGCAGTTTCATTGTGTTGCTTGTGATCATCCTTCTGAGATGTTTGGCTTTGTCAAGGAGGTGTTTCAAAATTTCGCAAAAGAATGGTCTGTTGAAACTCTTTGCAAGGAGCTTGAATATGTGATGAGAATTTTTGCTGCCAGCAAGGACATGAGAGGGAGACAGTTGCATGAGATTGCAGGTCAAATGCTGTCAAGGTTGGCAGTTAAGTCTAGCCTTCCTGAGGTTTTGAGGCACATCATGTCTTTCCTTTCTGGTAAGTAACAAATGCCATTAATGGTTACTCACATTAAGGCTTCTAGCCTTTCACAGTTTTTAAAATGCTTGCATTAAGTATTCATTTTGTTGACAGATACTTAACTGACATTTGCTGAGTGAATTGTTTTCTGCTAAGTTGTAGTTAATAAATTAAATATTTTGACATGTCTTTGGGCTTATGCTTGTCAAGATACTTGGAGAGTTGGAGACCTGGAGTATTTGGTTCATATCATCAGTGTGTTTTTTTGTCACTGAGGCCTATATTCCTGTACTTAAATTTCCACAATAGTTAGAATATACATTTAGATAAGCCATACAAAGTATACTGTTTAGTTTCCTTTGAAATGTTGGATGGAATTATTATTGTTACTGGGAGTTATTCTTGCAGTCAGAATAGCATGCATGAAAAACATCTTAATACAGAAGAAGCAGAACTTGTTTAATTTGTTTTATGCTATAGCAAAAATCTAATCATGACTAATTTGTTTTGCTGCTGTAAATCATTCTGTTAGACCTGGTATTTTTTGGAATTTATGGAAACCATTTAAATAGCTCCATGTTCTATTTATTATTCATGTATTCATGTTGAATATAAAATCCTGGAGAAATGTTGCATTCTTATACTTTTCCATGTTTATCTTCTAAGGGGTATTATGTTTCGAAGTCCTGAAGGGGTTCAAAGAAGGGATGTTTGCGGTGGTGTTTCCTGAGTACATAATTATATATGAAATATTTAGGATATTAAGATACAGGATCCTGCTGTTTTCCGCATATGATTCTGTTTGGCATTTTGTTTTCTTTGGATATATTGGCATGCCCTCACAAGTGTTTGTGAAAGCTAAACTGAACTGATGCTTATTTACATGCATTATGGTTAATCGCAGATTCTGATTCTTCCAAATTAGCCGTGACAACAAGCTTTTCTGGGAAGGAACATGTTAAAGAAAACAATGGGGTTGCTGGACCGAGCCAAGAAGTTTCTTGGCGGAAATCTATTTACACAGAAAAGCTACCTCTTTTAGAAAGGCCTGCAAACATCCTTCCTAGCTTTGACCAGAATGATAAAAGGTCTCTGGCGCAAGAATTCCAGATGAGTCTTGTCCAAAAGGACTTCCAGTTTGATGAATTGGAGAGCATAGTGAAAATCAAACAGGCAGAGGCTAAAATGTTTCAGTCTCGGGCCGATGATGCTAGAAGAGAAGCTGAAGGTCTGAAGCGCATTGCCCTTGCAAAGAGCGAGAAAATCGAAGAAGAGTATAACAACCGACTTGCCAAGTTGCGATTGCTTGAGACTGATGAAATGCGTAAACAGAAAGTTGAAGAACTCCAAGCATTAGAGAGGGCACACATGGAGTATTTGAACATGAAAATGAGGATGGAGTCAGACATCAAAGATCTGCTATCCAAAATGGAAGCTACTAAAATGAGCCTCACCATGTGATCATATCAATTTATCTAGAATAGTTCTTTCAGGTAAATGTAATATGTCCCTTCCTGAAATTTGTAGGTTCTACTATTATTGTGAGCTAGTGACTTTAGTTTCTGATGGTTAGATGTATCTATATGTTGCTGTAGTTGTTACATTTTGCTTTCAAGCTGCTAACCAATATCTGTAGAGTTCATCACAACAGTTACTATGAAAACAATTTCAGTTGTGAATGCAATTTAATACAGATTATTTTTAAAACACTTTACTCTCCATCAATGTTTAAACCAACTGAACCTTTTTCACACTTTCTATTGGTTTGGTCTTTGTGTAATGCATTCTGGTAGTAGCACCAGATTTTTCCTCCCAAAATGTTCTGCGTTTAATTCACCTTTTAAACATGATCAGTCTATCATAATTCAAAAAACTTCCTGCCACTATTTTCTATCTGGGAGGCCTGTGTTGTACGATAATTGTTTGAGACTATGCTTTTTGTCGGTGCGTGAATAAATGACCCAAGAATAATCAGTGTTTGATACTTACACCAGCAGGGAAGCATGTAGATTAATAGACTGTCTTGTTTGCAGTGCTGTCGATATCGCGTCCTTATAGCGTAGCGCTACGAGGGTTCACCGCTATCTGCTATTTGCCACAATTTTCCGCTGAGAGCTTGAAATAGCAAATAGCTTTCCGCTATTTTCTGTGATGCGCGACTAACAACAATGCAATACTGCTTGTTTGAAAGCATACTATAAACTACCGCTAGAGAAATGAAGGAAATGTTTTGACTTTGCCACTGAAAATATCGTGCAGAGATAGAAAACCTTTAATTTCAGAAACTCAATTAATTTCTGATAGCATAATATTGTGGTATGGATGAAAAATACCCCGGTGTGAAGAAATAATCTCTTCCATGGTTTTCATACTTATAACAATTGCTTTATGCTTTCACTGACTCAAATAATTGCTTTTTACCTTTATAAGAACAAAAAAATGTTTTTTACTTGTGAAGCCTCATGTTCAGAGGATGGATTCTTAATAGCACAATACCTTCTACTTTCACAATTCTGAATAGAATTTTTGGTTTACACAAATAAAGAGATGAACAGGGTTTTGATTTTGACAAAAAAAGGGATTTGACCCAAAAATGGAGCAAAAGAATAGGGATTGGCTTAACCAAAAAATATAGGGATTTGAATTGGAAATTCAAAGTTTAATTAAAATAGAATAATATGGGAACTGTGTATTGAAAAATCAGCCAACGTTAGAAGTAGTGAACCGTACACATAAATATATTTTTCCTAAGGTATCTCACAGCTGACTGTTAAGTTGGTAGGGTTCTTCCGACAAATCATTCTCCATGCACATCTCCTAGGAGTTGAACCTTGGACTAACTAAAGCAGTACAACTATCTACCAATTGTGTTGGACCTTCTTGGTAACCGTCCATATATATTAAGCATGCTTGTGATAACTTAAGGCTTAACCCAAGACATTTCCTGCATTGTAAAGCTAGTCTTACAAGACCATGAATACATACTTAGAAGCAAGCATGTGGTAGAAACATACACATTTAATTAAGGGAGACAGTTCTTTTACTGGAATAATAGAAAGACAGTCAAATTAATGACTGTGTTTTACAGTAAGTTTCATATTGGGCTTATCACATATTCAAATCTTAATCATAGAAAATACGTAGCGGTTTTAGACACTACACATGGAATAGAAGTGAAGTCCTTAACAAATTGTTCTCTTGGGAGGATCATAACGTGCAGCCATTCATTTGTGTCCACTTAAATGGTAGGAATTGATTAAACAATGATAATAACTAAATTGAGACTTCAAAAATGGTTAAATCTTAAATTATGAGTGGGCTCCTAAGTCCTAAGATCCATTTGGCCTGGTAGAAGTATAAGCTGCAATGATAATGTTCTTCTTTTGCTTAGCAAGTTTTTTAGTGTGTATGTAATATTTTGAAATTCCAGCCATATTAATTTTCTATGTCCATAAGCACATGCACTTTTTCTTCATTTTTAATCCCCTACCCACTCTCCATCTGTCATTGAAAACTTGCTGCATCCAATTTTCACAAGTTTCATACCAACTAGCTGCTACAAGTTTATTATCCACCAAAAAGTAAGGACACAAGTTATACTTATCAGCTGAGTATAGGCTGCAACAGCCAAATTTATTTAGTGGATTGCATTTTCAGAAAAGAAAGAAAAAGTTAAGTTTATAGAAGTTAAAAACAAAAAGTATTAACCAAATAGTGTGTAATATTTTAGAATGTCCTACAATATTACAGAAACTTCACTATAGAAGAGTTTAACTTACTCAAACTAATTTGAGCAGAGTTTAAGGGTTATTAACCTCCTCTTAGAACCAAATAGGGTGAGCAACTGAAAGTGAATTCATCTGCATATCACAAGTAAAGGACTTTATTGCTAGCTCAATCAGAGACAAATGGGCCAGAAGTACAATGAGTATGTAAAAAAAGACACATGAATAATTCCGTATAAAATTTATTCAATGCTATAAGGCTATAAGCTATTGAGTATGTATTTGGTTGGGCTCAAATTCAACTTTTTATTAAAATAATGTAGATAATAAGGATTGAATTTCACAACCACAAACTCTCTATCTCAACAACTTGCACTATTGGTGAATACATAATCTTGGTGAAGAAGGCAATTGTCAAACCCGGATCTTAGTGAAGAACATTAACTCTAGGAGGTGTGAGGAAGTAGGCACAAGCCATAAATCTTATATTTTTGGTAAATACATTTAAATTTAACAATGCAGGTGGTCCAAACAAGAGTCATGTGACCACCACCTACACAACACATAAGGTTTGAAATTACAAAATACAAAGAACATGAAACTACCTTCATCAGTTCCTAACTGATATATACAATAAAATATTTTTCATATTTTAGGGAGTGATGGCAGCGAACAAAAACCAAGACAGCTGCAACCTAACCATTGATAAATATACGGAAGACTTTGAAAAGTGCAACCAACTTTTTCTTTTTCAGCATCCTGTTTGGTTCATGAATCTGATCAAACTGACAAAACCAATTAAACCAATATTGATTTAGAAAGATACACCAGCTTAATAGTGCTTTTGCTTAGCTTTTTTATTGTTAAAAACATTAACTCTTTGATAAATTGAAAGATGTTTTCATTTTTTTATTACATGTTAATGCTTTGACACAAGTTTCAATGTGGAAACCTTTCACCTCTAATGAGACATGTTAATTTTTTTTTATCCGTTTACACCTTATTCTAAATTATATACATTCTCTGTTTTTATTTTCTATTTATAAGTCAATTTTTTATTAAAAAAATATTTAAAAATATAAGTAACTTTACAGTACCAATGAATCATTTAATAATTTTTCTAAAAAACCCCCATATTTAACATGAAAGAGATAATAAGACTTTCAAATATTAATTGGAAGAGAGAATTTCATAAGAAATTAAATAAGGGTAATGTCGGAGAGTTAATAAATAATTTTACAAATTTATTATTAGTAACTACTTTTCTTAACTTAAGAAAATTTGGAAAAGATGACTTATAAATAGGAACAGATGTGGTATATTTTCTATATATTATGAATTGTGATATCTCCACTTGAACCTCAAACATTATTTAAGAAAAATTAAACATGTATTATTTGAACCAACCATTCATTAGTGTCTTTTTAGTTTATAGATAGTCCAACACTGTAATAAAATAAACATTTAAAAAAGAAAAATTAACCGACTCTTAAACATAATTTAGGAACATTCATCTATAAAGAGCTCAAGAACATTATTTTAAAATAGCATATCATGCAACAACTACCTCTTCCTCATAAATTATCAAACAAAACCGTTGTAATCAAAGTCAATTTGATTCATTTTCAAAATCTTGGAAACTGTGTACAAGTTAATCTTATATTGAGAATTGAAGTACTAAATTACACATAGTGCATCACTATAGTAAGCATTTACAGTTCCTTCCCGGTAAAAAATTGAAAACAACTTAATGAACTGTAAGTGCACTGTAGAACCGATCTATATAGTGCATGTTTGGAAAAGGGGGCTGGATCCACGTTTGCAGAAGGAAGAAATAATTGTTTTTTGATTGATGGATCCACGTTTGGCCTCTCTAAACGTAAATCCAAACACACTGATAGTATATTAAGTATTATTTGCTGGAAGTTGATTCCTTGTTATCTTTTAGTATTTTACAAGAAATGTAGATGTTGGGGTACTTTATAAGTTGATGTTGTTCATAACTGTTATAACAGAGTAAACCGTACATATCTCAGTACATTTTTTCATAGAAAAACCAAGTTTGAAGACTTAGATCCCCTCAAATGCATGTGGCATGAGTAAAGCCATGAACTGCGGAGAAAAACCCGGTTGGATCATTAAAGTCAAAATTTCAACACAAACCGAGTGTTCCTCTCTTCTTCTATTGCACTTTTTCCACTATAAAATGAAGTGAAGCTCACTTCAGTCTTCACTACTCTTGCAAACTACTCCAAACCCTTTTCTTCCTTAACAAGCCCAAGTTCAGTTCTCTTCTTGCTCCACATTTGTTTCTTTTCTCAGTGAAAATGAATGTGACATTCATGTCTACACTTTTTCTGGCTTTGCTGTTTGCTGCTGCAGGTTTTGCTTTTGCTCAGCCCAGGATTCCAGAAGGTAATCCTCTCTTCTCATAGCCTTTCATATAGATAAAGGAATATGTGGTGCTTGAGGTTTACATGTTTGAGTTAAAGCTACACTTTTTCTTTTCTTGTGGTGTTATCATTTGTTATGCCCCGGATCACGATCTTCTCATGTATGTCACGTGAAATTTCGTGTCTAATGTCTATTCTATTTTTATAAATATTCAGTGAATCTCACCTATTTAATACATAACATGAGAGGATCAGTGATATATTCTCCACCATAAACTCTCATTCTGGTTTTTGAGGGAGGCATAATGTCTAAAGTCTTAGTCTCTATGTTTGAATATCCAACTGATGCAAATAGTCGTTAGTAGTTAACTTAAGTCAAAAAAAGTGAACAAAACTTTTGTATGGATTAGGATGAAAGTTTGACCACGTTGCATTCAACTAATATCCAAACACACACTTAAACTCAACCTGGTGTAGTTATGGAGTGTGTTATACCCTGATGTGCTTCTTGAAGTTGCCTTTCTTCTACATTCTTTGTGGTTATTGGTTAAACTTCTATTCTGATCCATTGTTTTGTTTTGCTTTCTTCTTCTTCTTTTTTCGTCTTTTTATGCCAGTTTACCTCCAAAATGGCAATTTTGAGGTAAAGCCAAACCCTAGAAACCTCAAGAAAACAAGACTCATTGGGAAATATGCCCTGCCTAAATGGGAGATCAATGGTCTGGTTGAGTACATCACTGGGGGACCCCAACCTGGGGGTATGTACTTCCCAGTTTCTCATGGAACACATGCTGTGAGGCTTGGAAATGAGGCCTCCATCTCCCAAACCATCAAGGTCAAACCTGGAAAATGGTATGCTCTAATACTAGGAGCCTCAAGGACTTGTGCTCAAGATGAAGTTTTGAGGATCTCAGTGCCTCCACAGACTGGAGATGTTGCTTTGCAGACACTTTATAGCCTCAATGGTGATGTTATTGCTTGGGGATTCAAGGTCACTTCTCCTGTTGCCAAAGTGATCCTCCACAACCCTGGAGTTCAAGAAGACCCTACTTGTGGTCCACTTTTGGATGCTGTTGCCATCAGAGAGTTTTACCCTCCTAGGCCTACAAGAGGTAATGTACCATTCCCACATGCTTATACTGTTTGGATTAGCTTCTATTTTCTTAGAATCAATTATGGAACCAGAAGCTACTCATATAAACTTTTCTTCAATATTCATTTTGACTTCAGAATCAATTTTAGGGGGATTTCGAAATATGCACCAAGTATGAGCTTATTATATTATATATGGAACATCAAATCTCTTCTTTCAGTTGCAATGCTTTGAGGGTAGTGTTCTGCTTATTTGAGTGAGTCTGCTAACACTATAATGTGGTCTCTTGCAGCTAACTTGGTAAGAAATCCTGGCTTTGAGGAGGGTCCATTCCCTATTTTCAACTCTACCAATGGTGTTCTGCTCCCTCCCAAACAAAAAGATCTTGTGTCTCCACTCCCTGGTTGGATCATTGAATCCCTCAAAGCAGTGAAGTTCATTGATTCCAAGCATTTCAATGTCCCATTTGGAAAGGGAGCAGTGGAGCTTGTTGCAGGCAGGGAAAGTGCCATTGCCCAAATCCTCAGAACAGTCCCCAACAAAGTCTACAACTTGATATTCACAATTGGAGATGCCAGAAATGGATGTCATGGATCAATGATGGTTGAAGCATTTGCTGCAAAAGATACCCTCAAAGTTCCCTTCAAATCTGAAGGAAAGGGCAAGTTCAGAACTGCAAGTTTCAAGTTCAAAGCAATTGAAAACAGAACCAGAATCACATTCTACAGTGCTTTCTACCATACAAGGATTGATGACTTTGGATCTCTTTGTGGACCTGTTCTAGATCAAGTTATAGTGTCCCCTGTTGCCTAAGCAGTAGTTTTGTGATACCTAGCAATTGAGATTTCTGCTTATATAATTTGCATGAATATGTACAATATTCTCATCTTCTATTCACAGTACGTTTAGATCGATTTTTCTTTCCTCAAAATTAAAACTCAAAAACTACTCACAGACAGATTCCAACTTTAGAATCAACTGCAAAGGGATTTCCAAACATGCAGTATTCATCACAAACTTTGATAAGATGACATTTGAGTTTGGACTTGCTCAAAAAGTCTATATGAATGTTTTTCAACACTTCATTTGTGACCACATACACAAATTATCTATGGTACCACTATATATGGTAATTGTTTTGATTTCTTGCTTTTATAACCTGAAAAAGAAAACAGCTAATATTAACATGGGAACAGCATTAGTATCTGCATGTGACGAGGCATCAATAGCATAACATTAACATTTAATGCTAGTGCAGTGAGCATTTTTAATTTAAGCATGCTTATGAAAACTTAAGCCTTAAGCTGAGGCATTGCCGGCATCGAAAAGTTAGTACGGAAGGGTAATGAATGAATGCTTGAAGCAAGCACATGACAGAAGAAACACTAAGTTAGATATAACTGACAGTTCCTATTAGAATTATGTGAAACACACTCAGATCAATGCCTAAGTGTATTATTAAACGAATAGAAAATGAATCTTCCCGTCTAAAAGTTATTCTACAGATTCTGGTAATGAACAAAATTAGTTACAAGTAAAATTTAGGTGTTGTTTAACGTAAACCATGGTACTTAGCCCGCACGTATTGGAAGGTAAACCTTTTCGGGGATGTGAGAGTCTCGTGTACTACTTCCATTCTCCTTCTATCACCGCTTAATTTGAAGTCTCAAACTCAAAATCTCAAGAAAATTAGAACAATTAGACTTAACCACTGATTTAAACAAATACCCCCCATATCCTCTGATAAACCTTTTGACATGCATCTCTTCTGCAAGAGGATAAGGAGCATGCTTAGAGAGTAGTATGGGCACTATAATCTGATACACTCATACACTTGTTCTACTCCAGTCGCTTAAAATCATTAGTCAAACCATCTCGAACACTCTGTAGAAGGAAACGATCCATGAATGGTGAATCACCCTGCGAGCATTCTAATAATTTCCACATCCTCTCAAAAGCATCAATGAATCTCCGTGGATCCGGTGGAGAGAAAGTAAGAGGTTTAAGATTCATGAAATCTATCAATGTGACTTCAATCTCTGTTATGGTACCTGCTTTTGTTGCTCTTCATGTCTAACTTCTTACCAACGCTCCTTATTTAGGATTCTCTTGTTGTTGCTTCCCAGCAACAACTACAACTACAACTACAACTACTGTTGCACAACATTATAATCCTTGCATATTAGTTACAACTTACAACTACAGAACTACTAGCTGTTGCACAACCTATTATGATCCTTCCATATCATATCAGTTGTAAACTTTGCCTTCCTACATTACATAACCTCGCCCTAGGCACCACAACATTGGCTAACAGTTACAAGGTCATTATCTTGCTAACAGTTACAAGGTTTTAATGCGAATTGTTCAGAAACATAATTGTCAAAACCATGTCAATTTACATTTTACATCAGAGTTCTTCCAAGAATAATTGTTTTCAGTTATTATCAAATCTCTTCAGGAATATCATTCTCAACACATTTTCCAAAATAGATGCTCATAATGTCGTCAAAATCAGTCATATAAAATTCACAACTTCATAAAAAATTAAGAACAATAGAAATAAACATAAATCACGTCTTCCCAAGATTAATTAAATAAACAACTTCTAATGTGGAGCAATTATAAAAATAATTTTAAATTCATCATAATGGTCATCAACCACTCAACAATCATCAGGAACTAACCAAGCTTCTCCCAACAACTCATGAATAATCAGATGAGCTAGTAGCAAGCAAACCTGTGATCCAAAAAAACAAAGCTCTACCAAACATACACAATCATAAAATCTCCAAAATATATACTCAAAGCCCTAAAGATAATTTTACCCAACGATAATTTTACTCTAAAAACGCATTCTTTAGATTCCTAGAGTGCATGTATGCCTCAATAAACTTAAGGGTGTTCTTCTCCTTCCTCAACTCTAAAAACCACCATAGCTTATCTCTCAAGAGAGAAAGGAATAGGTAGCTTTAATGTTTCTTGAAACAACCTCCTGAATGCTCCATCCTTTTCATTGTACATTTGTTTCTAGTTTCTACCCACACAATAGCCAGAGAGAGGTGGTAATTTTAGTTCGTAGTTATTTGATTAACAAAGATTTCAAAAGCTTATTTGTATACCAAATGGCATGTCCCTTAATTCTTGTTCACATTGAAATTCCTGCACCTATAAGTGCATTGACAGATAAAATAGCAATAAACCAATTCAATCCACCCTTGATGAGATTGACCTTCTATAACAAACACTAGTTAACTGTCACAAGTTCTGTCTCAACAACAAGTAGTACACTGATCCTTCATTATGTGTTCATAATTTACATAATAACTGAAATTATGGACTCAACTCATCCATATATGAAGGCCATAGTGAATCAAAATAACTGTCATGCAAAGAACACTTGTTTCAGCTCAATTAAATCGCTATTCAAAACAAGGTCAGATAATTACAGTAGTAATTACAATATTACATCACATGGCAGAAGATTATTAAGTACCCAAGTTTTGACTCTCAACTAGCTAGGTCCAATTTCAAGACCTTAGTTATTTCCTTTCCTGTAATGCCAAAATTGAAGTGACCCCATTTAGCCACCTGGTACAAGGTTTCAACCTTTGCACCTTGTGTTCCAATAACTCTTGAATTCAACCTCAAATCACACAAACCCATTTGCAGGAATCTTCTTCTTCTTCTTCTTCCTGATCCTATTTCCTCGTGATTCCTCTGCTTCTTGCAAATGCATCCTTATACTTGGTTGGGTGTGTCAATCCATAACGATTCATTCAGAGACAGAGCGAAGGTTCTGAATTCTGGTTAATCAGATATGGAATGGGCGTGCCAGCAGAGGAGCATGGTTATGCAACGTCCGAAGATGTAGAATCGCGTCTTCTGCTGCTTGGCGACCTGAAAACACCGTTTTCGACGGCTTGTTTCACGGCGAGGTGGTTGAGATTTGGAAGTGAAGCTACGAGAGAGACTCATGATGATTTGGATGTAACAGAATCTGGTATTTGCAGGGGACAGAGGTGGTTGAATGAATTGAATTGAATTGAACTGAGTTTAACTCAACTCACTTTGTTTCATGGATTTATACAAGTTACAAGATGTTGGGATCCACTTGTTTCAAGTTGAGCACGTTGTGGCCCCACCACTCATTTTCTTGTTTTAGTTTCATTTGATTTCTGTCACATGTTATATGCAATAATCCTTCTAGTGTTTTCAAAATATGCTGCTCAAATTCTTGTTTTATTAACACACTCATTCTAATGAGCTTTTTAAAAAAAAAATTACATTTCTCTAACTTTATAAAAAAAATGTTGTGTTCTAAAAAAAAAATTATCTTTTAAGGGTTTTCAGAAAAACAACTTTAATTAATCCATTAGCTATGAGTGTTCGCACTAATCAATAAACTACTGACCATAAGATGCTATTAAAGTGTATCTTTTTTTACTTTTTCAAGACATTCCCACAATAGTTGTTATGAGATTGATTTCCTTGAGACTCAAATATTATATTAAATAAATACATTCCTACAAATTATTATCTTATATACACCACATAGAAATTAAAATTTTGGATAAAGTATTTCTTTTAAAAGTTTAATAACTATGTATTGGTAGTGTAGACATATATTCAATTGAAAGTTTAATAACTATGTATTTAGATCCATATCTCATACTGATCTAGAAGGAATATATTGTGGTAGGCAGAGGAAAGAATCCAATATGGTCAAAAAGGAAGAGAAGGAAAGTTCTTGTAAGCGTACAATAATGAAAAAGGAGTAAAATCCGTGTGGTGATGATGTATGCAATTTCGATACAAGGCCCTCTGCCAAAGGAACCATCCCAGCCCACGTGGCATTCTTGTTCTTTTCAATCTTATCCTATCCTAACACGTCTTTCTTAATTCTTGAGAATAAATAAGAATAAAACTCTAATATTGGAATAAAGCCTTTTTTTTTCTATTGGAGAAAGAAAAAATAAAGCTATTTCTGTAGCAAATCCAATTTGGCAATTGCATATGTGGATGGCCTTGTGGATTGGCTAAGGATAAAAGTTTATTTTTTTTTACAAAAAGTGTCTAGTTATTGTGAAAATTTAAAAGTTTCTAAATAGAAATAATTTCTCTTATAATAAAAGTAGTAGTAACATAACACATTAGATCAAAATCCTCTCAATTGTAAAAACATTAATCATGTCAAATTTAACCATCTCACCATTAACAAAATTATTTTTTATTTTTTAATTATGAAATACACAAAAATAATTTTTAAGATAATAAAACTTAACATGGATAAACAAATTTACAATTAAGAGAATCTAATCCAACCCCTTAACATAATTGCGTTTAGTTGGGGTGTATATAATTTCGGGATGTTTATTGAAAGAAATTTAAGAAAAAAAGAAACTAGAAAATCAATACATCAGTAAATATAGAATGTTTCTGAAGGACAGCTTAACGGGTAAAAATTGAGGAAATATAAGTTGGGGAGGGGAAAGTCAATTAATCCTATAAGGGAATTTAAATACATTCCGATGTTAAAAAAAATTAAAGAATTAAAGGGTTATGCATTGTCTAATTAATTTTTGTAAAATCACAATTTTTTATTTTAAATAAAATTAAAAACAAATATAATTGTTCCTCAAATAAGTGTAAAACCGTTATGCACTATCACTATTTTATAGAAGTGCACCATAATTAAATCTTTAAATAAATGAAAATGTTTTCATTTTCATTCGAACATGTTTTGGTGTTATCTAGGGTAAATTACCATTTAAGTAGTGCACCATGCACTGTCATCTTCTGGCCAATGAGATCGCGTCAAGTCTCCATGTGAGAAACTGGAAACCGATTCTACTAAAGCCCGTTTAATGTCTTTTTCCTCCTTTTTCAAATTTTTTTTTGCAAAAGAATGAGTAAAAATTGTATTGATTAATTATTATTATTTTCAATTTTTTTAAAAATTAGATAAAAAAACCTATTGTAACATGTTATTTGGAGTGGTGCACGATGCACCACTTAGGTGCAAAAGCCACCATTTTACGCAGTTTAATTAATTAATTTACATTGACCTGTCAATTTTTTTCATTCAAGCCCCATGTTTAAAGGCTTCCTCCGTTTGTTGTTTGCATATGGCTCTGTCTTGATGCTCTAGGCTAATTTTTTCTATCTTTAGTTTTCCTCGTGGAAAAAAAAAAACTTTTGCTGTAAAAATAGTGAATTTTGTGAGTTTAATTTTCCCTAGCTGTCCTTGGCTTATTTATTTTCATTAAACTTCCTCTTATTATATTGGATTACTAGACTAAGTTTGGCTTCTAGAACTTACACAATAAAAAAACACTATACCGCCAAATCCCACGTTTGGCGTCCGAATGAAATTAATATATTAGGTAGGTTCACTAACTCTACTGCCTTATTAGCAGACTTTTCATCTTTTTTTGTTTTTGGTTTCTTATTGTTAGGTGAATGAGGTGTATCTGACTTTGATTGGTTTGCAAATGAAAAACGTTTGTGCATTATAGTAATTAACCTATAATAATCAACTGATCTACGTAATTTATAGCAATTTATCCATTTTCTATTATATAATAGCATGACACATCTGCACAACTTATTTAACTCCCATGAATTAACAGTTAGTTAACATGGACTGTCTTTCCTACTAATTACTTGAATGCTGGGAAGTACAGTGTTAAACCTTACCTCCTGCAAAAATGAATAATTTACAATTGTTTAAAAATCCAGAGAAGAATGAAGCAGATATATGTGAAACCAAAACAAGTACCAGAACATAGACTGAGTTTGATTACCAGTCAATAACAATGGCTAGGGTGTTTTCTGTTTTTGGTGGTAATATTTGTCAAGCAGCATCTCTGAGTACTCTCCAAATGTAAGAGCAGCATTTGATGGAATAAGCTGAAAATAAATAAGAAGAATTCAGACCATTCTTGATTCTGCAATGGTGCATTGTTTCATGCCGGAAGGTAATGAGTTCAGGAATATATACCTCTCTATGAATGTGAACTCCCTCGGGTATATTGAGTTTCTCATCCCTGAAAAGCAAGATTATTGACATGTTCTTATAAAATTAAGCTCAGAATCATCATTGACCTCAGATTTCTATAACGTTCTAGCATGTTAACTTGTAAATCTACTATGGAAGATAACTCCAAAAATAATTTAAGCAACTGAACAGCCTAACAGACTTGCTCAGACTCAGAAACATACCAGTCAGGTTGCATAAAAAATGCAAATGTCGAGCGCTCAATACCAGAAGACTCCTCCCCTTTAGGAGCCTAAAAGCATCAACAAAAATTGCCCGTTGTTACTGAACAGATAAGGGAATGCAAGAGTTAAATAAAATAATTTGGGAGTGTCTAGACTACATCAAGCTATAATCTGAGTGGCACAAGGAACTAGATGCCCAATATATGGTGATCACCAAAAGAAACGTTCATATAATAATTCCTTCATAAACATTAACAAATTAATAATATTTCACATAGCAAACTTAGTAAAACAATTTTGTCATACACAGGACAGCTTAGGCATTTAGCACCTCTCAGTGGTTGAGTAGTCATCCATGCAAACCTAGGGAACATCATCTAATAAACCATTTATGTGTAAATGTCGAAACGATCTTCATAAAGCATTTTAATAAGAAACTTGACAATCACTGTTGATAAAAATCAAATGAGATACAATTATGACATCTACAATCAAAATGGAGAAGTTCAAGAAACCAATTATGTAAAGCAGAAAACCAGAAGAAGGAATATATGGACATAATTTGATTCAAGAATGAACACGATATGCTATGAGTCTATAACAGAATAGGGACAAAACAATTATGAATGTTTTTATAATTTTTCAATTACCTGAACACAATGAGGTGTTGCACAAAGATAACCTCCAGAAAGTATTTCAGTGGTTTCGCCAATTTGGTAAGCTATATCATCTTTTCCATAGAAAACCTGTAAGATAGAAAATATAATAGGTAAATGCATTGCACTAATGCTAAAAAATTATAAGCTTCACATTCACAACAATTAGCAGCTCATGTGTCATATATTGAACTTATTAATCCCACGATGATAAGGGAAAGAGCTAAAATGAAGTATTAAAAACAAACAGTAATTTTAATGATTTAATATATCTTCCATTTATAAGTTGATTTAAAAGGAAAGATGGGTTTCTCATATTGAAACAAAGATGAACCAAGAAAAGATTTTGATGTTGTAATTATGTATACTTTTTATCATTTATATCATCCAGTTTTACTTGCTATTCCAGAAGAAGAATGTATACTTTGACAATTTGATCATTTCTTGTTCGAATATAGAGGCCAGCAGCACTATCAGGGCAAGGTATTTCTACACCATCTTTCATAAACATACCACAAGTCAGACCTACATATTGAATTGAAATGGAAATTAGACAAATCATAGCATGTGAAGAACTACAACATTGGTACTCTGGGTAACCGTTTATGTTTCCGATATCCATGAACTTCTCTAATCCCCTTGACTAGAAAAAATAAAGGGTCTAAGAGGTTAAGATTACGCTGAATGATATTTGAAGTAGAGCTCATATGATATGAAATTAATATATGATAATAACCTGTCAGTGAACCATGATCTGTATGCCACCCACACCAAGAAGACATAGAGTCACCATCTGGGACTCTGTAACAAGTCATTTGCAACTTAATAATACTGCCATGCATGACATAATAAATACTAAAGAAACGTTATGGCCGAATCAAATTCTCAATAAATTCCCATTACCAAAGTTCAAGTTTTTTTATTTTCTTTTTATATTTGTTCTGATAAATATTCAATGAACACTACCAAATATAAGCTAAGTGGTTTCATCAAATTTCAGCATAGAAGCCTTATAAAAAGCAAACAGACAATGTAAAACAAAATTACCCCTGTTGTGCAGGAAAATAATATAGCAAACGTCCTTTATGACAGCGGGAGCGACAAAGTATTGATTCCAGACCTTCATCCTTGTGAAATTTCATTCCTTTGTATACTGACAAGTTGTTTGAAGGTTAGAGTAGGTCAGGACAGCAATAGAAATGATAGGAAAATATGCGCGATAGGTATATGAACTGGGTTATGAATACAAAAGCCACAGTGACGACTGCCATACCGCCTACGAATTAGTCCTCCACCACTCAGATGGAGAACCTAAGGCTTTAGCTTGACAAGGGCATAAATATAAAATCAGAAAATCAGAAAGACAGAAACTTTGCCAGCCTTAAAAAAATCTAAGAATGATTCCCAGTTTAATGAGCAATACCGGGGGGGGGGGGGGGGACAAAATTCATTTTAGTGTAACTTCTTAAATTAAATTTTTACTATTGCCAATAATACGTTTTTATTTTTAATGAGATATTTAGGGGCAAAAAAGAAATCAAATGTTCATCTTTCAAGAGAAAACAATCTCGAGCCCAAACTCTCATTCCTATTCCATTTAAAACCATTAAGTGCTTCAACATTATAAGAAATGCAGCCTCAACTTGCAAAGAAATCTATTTGATTCAAAATATGGCAGGAAATCACCTTCCTTAGGGGAAAATTATTAGAAAGGTGGTCCACTTCAAAAAGACATGTATGAAATAAAAAGCTAGTGGAACACCGTAGACCATTTTCAAGGTGCCTTCATAAGAAACCAAACAAATACCAATGGTTGTCTTACCATATTGATCGCAGTGATATGCCAACATCAATCCAACATCAAATATCAGCTTTCCAAGTGCTTTAAAAGCTACACATCAGAATTCACAAACCAAAAAGAAAAAGCAATATGTAACCAATTACGTAACCATCCAGCAAACATAAAAATCAAATAAACTAGGACAATTAATTCACTACCATTATCTGATTTTTTTCATGATTTGGATGATGCATAAACGTCACAATCTTAACCTTCTATATTTAAGTTTAAAATCCATTATAAAGGTGTTTCAAGAGAGCTTAAACATCGCTTCTATTTAAATGAAAAAAGTTTTAACTCCTAGTAATCATTTAACCATGAAGGATGAAAAAGCTATAAGGAAAATTGCGAAAAAGCAATTAGTGGAAAAATACTATCAGGTGAGGAACATTCAATCACTCAACTTGAACTGGTTAATGATACTCAAAGTAGTTAATACGTAACCATGTATAGACTTGACATATTTTCACCAAGAATTCCTTTATGGCAATTTTCACACAAGTATACTCCACAACAAAGATGAAATAATTTTTCAAATGTATAAGTAGAAGTAGAATTGAAGAACATTTGTTAGTATCTTATGTATGCTTGTAACGAGCCACAAAAACTGACAAAAGGTATACCAAAAGCAAACAACATAGGTTTATTACCATATGCTCATAGGCATAACAACACAACGCAAACAACTTGAGATCCACAATCATCATCTGTAGGATGGTTTATGTGAAAGCATTAAAAAGAAAATATATGATAAACGCAGCAATCTATATACCCATAAATCAGAAAAACAAACACTACAAATGCAAAATCATTTCAGGCTTCAGTGCATACCGAATTCAAGTTCTGGTAATGCATTTCTTGGCCATATATTTGATCCACAATATGATGGATACCTAAAGACACATAAAATCCAAGAAAATGCATAAGATCATAGATACAGAATTACAAACAGTACAACACCATATGTTGTAAAAGATAATAAAGAAAGTAAGCAGAGCAACATATATGAATCATAAAGAAAGGCTTGGCTATTGTTGTGTGTGTGTGTGTGTTACATGAGAATCGTATGTCTAAAAGAATGATAATTGGATTAAGATAAAGAAAAAATTTCTCCATAATATCCTTATAAAATACAGAAACACCAACAGCAAAAAACAACTGACATGTGTTCTTATCTACTTTTACCGTTGTATCAAAGATGTATCTGTTGTGGGCATATCAAGTAAGGGATTGGCATAGAAAGAACCTTTTAATAAATCTGCAATTAGGAGAAAAAAAGCAGATAAATAAAACGAAGACTCACTTGATAATGTAGATAACTAACAGAAAAAAAAAGAAAAAAAAGAAGGAAAGAACAGCAATAGGCAGCATAAGACCTCCTATTAAACAGAACAATCAGAACTTAAAGGTAAATGGAAGTTAAAAACGCATCAGGTTTATCAAGTAACTATGTACATCTAAAATAGAAACGTGCAGGATATGGAAATGGGTAGAAACACCGGAGAGAGGCCATAAACACATCTAAACTATGGTTCCCCAGAGAGAAACCACCAAAGAATTCATTATATCTAACAGATGAGAGCTCACCAGGCTTTCCGGATTCAAGTTTCTCTTTCCCATGACTCCAACCAAAATTGTACCTGTGAGGTCATGGAGGACAGAAGAAGCAGGAGTTATTTGTCAATGTAAAAGCCTACAATTAAGGGCCTTGGACTAATAGCAGAAGAAAACACTATATTTGGATGATGGAATGAAGTCGATATGCAATCAAGGTGAAAATTAGTAGTAAGACAGATAAGTTACCTACTGTGAGGATCTTCCAGATCCTCCTTCACTTCTTCAGGAAGATTTGCCAATCTGACATGAGGAAAGGAAAATGTTATCATCAATAACAGCCTGTAATGATCCCTTTGATGCTTTAACACTAATCACCCAGTATAAGCAGAAATACAATCTCAAAGCACATACTTTGGTGCAAGATGCAAGAGATTTCTGCGCAATGAAGAGTATCCCGGGACCTATGATCAATTCCAATGAAATAGTCATGAAAGCACAGATTATAATGAAGCCAGAAAATTGACACATGAAGTGCTACTTCCAAAGCTGTCATATCATATCTACAATCATCGCTTTGGGGGGAAAAAGGAGTTTACCATTACCCTACGCACTCTTTCTAAACCATCATATAAACAAGCACAGGGAAACTCTCCTCTGAAAAAGAACATGTTTTGACCTCCAGTCATGACCTAGACAGGAATCCCAACTACACTGACTTCACATGGAAATTGAAAAGCCTATTCTGTGTTTCATGACTTTGTGCTACCAGAAGAAAAAGAAACACAGCCTTATGTTTGC
This sequence comes from Acmispon strigosus, assembly GCA_030819835.1. NCBI lineage: Eukaryota > Viridiplantae > Streptophyta > Magnoliopsida > Fabales > Fabaceae > Acmispon > Acmispon strigosus. The sequence goes on from JAUAMA010000004.1 coordinate 74,355,152, forward strand.
TTATGTTCTTCATTTTTCCAGTTTATAATGTTCATAGACCTCATTCAACTGTGTATGCAAACACCAAGAACAGAAAGTAGAATCAACAATTTTTAATGTATTCAACAGCAACTAACAAATCAATGAATTCTATTCACCCCTCCAACCCACACCCTAAAAAAAATTAAAATTCAACAATATTTCAAATAAATAAATGATAAAAAATTCAAATACTGTTCAGCAAATGCACATACATCAGTGATTGACAGAATCCCGAGACCATTAGGTCCAAACCCTTGTTCTATCTTCAACGACAAGTCGCAGTTCTTATCCTGTCACCATAAAATTAAGAACAAGAGAGTCGCCAATCAAACACAAGAGCAACAAAGGCACAGTCGTCATCATCATCATACACAGAACAAATGATCAAACACACGCAATATGGATCGTAGCGGTTTCTATTTTAAAAAATAAATTGAAACCACTTGAGAGTTGTTTAGAGACGCTAAAAATTTTACACAGAAAGTGGAAAACGCAGATAGAGAAGACGGAGAAAGGAGAGAGAGAGAGAGAGAGAGAGAGAGAGAGAGAGAGAGAGAGAGAGTACTTTGAGTTGAGGGAAGGGAATGGAGACAGTGGTGAGTGTAGGGAAGGAGGAGGAGGACATGGTGGAGATGTGGCGGGGAACGGCAGAGTTTTGAGAATGAAGGCGCGGGAACTGAGAGTGAGAGAGCACGATACGCATGCCCATGATGATATGACTGTGTGAAGTGTGAGTTGTAAAGAAGAGGTAAGGCAAAATGTGAAGAGCCAAGAGGAGGTGGCAAGATTCGAGCTTTTAACTAACTAACTATTGGTCGGCTAAATGAACCCATAATTAATTGGGGTCATTCAACCCCATATTCACATAGATCAATAAGATTGTGTTATTTATTTTATTTATTTCCACATTATTTTTTAATTTTAATTGTAGGACAATTTTATTGGTCCATGTAAGCATGGGGTTAAATGACCCCAATTAACCATGGGGTCATTTAGCCAACCCCTTAACCATACGGTTTATTGTGCATGTCATTTAATTAGAAAGACGTGGCTTCTACCGCACACTTCACGACTCTAAATTACCTGTTATTATAGGTATTTTTATATGATTTTTAAAAAAATTGAAAATAATAATAATTACTTGATACCATTTTTACTCCTTCTAAGAAATGAGGAGAAATACATTAAAAGGGGCTTTATGGTAATAAACAAATTGAAATTGTAATAAATTATAAAAATTAAATAACCGGTTTCTAATTTCTCATCTAGACACTTGACGCGATCTTATTGGTCAGGAGATGTAAAACACCTAATAAACCTATTAATGTGATGAGAAATTAGTATTAAGGCTACCGTATTAGTTAAAAAAATCACCCAGTTTAACCATCATAGTATCATCTTACGATCACAATAGTTCCTAAATTATTACATGTCATTTTCGTGTTCAAATAAAATTATCTTTCTTGATGCTATTTTATTTTTTTATTTTTTTGAACATATGGATATGTCAATATCACCTCTAATTAATAATATAAAATATCATAAATATTACTGTTAGCTCGTGATTTCCAAGGTGAAACGCTTTTTGAAAGCAAAGTATAACCAACTTATTTGGTAGGTTAGCCGGTAGAGTTGTAATCTAGGAAGTTATAAAAATAGTTGCATTTGAGTTGATGTCGGAATTGAATTAGTTTCATAACTGACGGCTATAAAATTATCTTAAAAAACTAAAAAGTTAAAAATCAAGTTAGTGTTGGGTCAGGCATTATGTCGGTGATAGAGACGAGAGAAAAAGATAAAATTGGATGCTAGTGTTCATATGGTTGTTCGTTCATGATCCCTCATATAGATACGAGATTAGAGGATCTAAAATTGTGTAAACAATTGCTCGCATTCCTAGGCTCGACATGCTTTATAAACTTTATTTATTACTACTCTTCCTTCTCAAGTAGGGAGCTTGGTATGGGGGAAATATCGTTGATATTAATATTTTGAGCGTGAAAAGCATCATAAAGTGTATTTGTTCTCTCAGGGGTAATATGTAGACAAGATCCGGTGACCTTTCTTGTGTTAATGTCTCCATAATTAACCAAATGAACTAAGTTTTCACTCGCCTCGTTATGTCTCAATAATACACTTGCGGGTTTGGGTACTGTTGTGTCTCAGTGATACTTCCATGAGTTGGGTACTGTCATGTTTCCGTCGGGAGGTTATATTGTCAATTATGTCGCGGGGCCTCGTCGGATGCGGCCGGTTTGCTAGTCATCTAGCTTGTGTGGGGTGACGAGATAAGCTTTGCCTGAGCTACATATAAAACATCGGGAGAGATCCCATGAGAAAAAAAACAATTGAGACGAATATGTGAAGAGTTATGCTTCATAAACCAAAACGAAAAGAAAAATATGATTGTAGTTAACACACTTTTGTTACTGAAGAAAAACTCGAGTATTACTAACCATACATGAAGGGATCGATATAAAATTCGGACGGTCATGATTATGTTCTTGTGTTTCGTCTTTTTAAGTTTCGTAACAATAATCATTACTGATATGTGAATTAGTTGCGTGGGAAAGCAATGATAATACATCAATTTGCACTTTTCTTGGATAATTAGCAAAGGTTTCTCAATGCAAAACATGAATAAGTAAGGAAACATAATTAAATGAACAAGTCTCATAGGAAACAGAAATTCACATGTGTTGGTGAACATTCAATTAATACGATATATGTCTTCTATGTCTATCTTAAGGGTCACCCCTCCTTCTTTACTTTAGTCTTCTTCATGTAATCCATACTTTCATTGGGTTAAGATAGTATTTTTTGTTGTGCCCTCCTAAGTACGAAGTTACCATGATAGTACCAATAAAGTCCGAGGAAAGAACATATTCTATTAATAGTCACATTCGTGATAACTTTATAAGCCATATTGCACATGCTAATAAGTTTGCATCTCTTGAGGTGCAACAGATATTTAAAACAACTAAAATATTTAAATGCCTTCCTAATTTCTTTCTTAGAAGCGCCTCTACATTTGTTAAGATGAAGGACATCTTCCAATTTCAACTCTTTAGGGGATAGCAAAGCTGAACCAAGGAGCTACTGCGATTAGCTTCAGAATGAGCTCTCTTAGGCCCCGTTTGGGAAAACAGCTTAATTAAGCGCTTATGACCATAAGCGCTTATGGCATAAGCGCTTATTAATAAGCTCTTTTAAGATATTTATTATAGTGAATTGAAAATAAGCTATATATAAGCATAAGCTCTTTTCATAAGCTACTCTGAATAGCTTATGAAAATAAGCTCAGAACAGCTTATAAGAAGGTCATAAGCTATTTACATAAGCTCTCTCAAACGTTTGCATAAGCATTTATACTATAAGTTAAGCTCATATAAGCTCTTCCAAACGGGGCCTTAATAGCTTTTAAAAAGTTATAAGCTGTGTAACTATTTACATCCAAACACCGCTAAAAATAATAAAAGTGTTTAATCAAGAAAGTAGGCTCTTAGTAAAGCTTCTGGCCGAATCCAAACGGGCTCAAAAGGTAAAACTAAAACTTTACAGATACATCGATCAAGAGAATAACTAAAAATGTGAAAGCGAACATTGAATCTTCAACATGTTAGATGCAGTTAACACATAAGTTTAATAAAGAGAATAAAACATGATAGATATACAACTACGGTAAAAATAATTATATATGCACGAGTTAAAGCAGAATAGAAATTAACAAGAGCTTTAGATATACAACATAAAATTTCTAAACTGACAGATTTAAATATCAGAAGGGTATCGTCATGCAATGCTGTTAAAAACTTCAGAAAACCGTCTTATATCACAAGTTCTAAAAGACAGGATCAACTTTAAACGTTACAATTCATTCAACGTAACTTACTGAAAAGATAAGTTGACACCAACAACATAAACAGAATTTCATAACAGTTTGTTTCACCACCTAAAAGACGATCCCAGGGGAAGGGGGTAGGGGTGGCTAAAATGCGAGTACTAACTCAACCATTAAGAGTGTGTTTGTATTTCCAGTTGAGGATCCACATTGAACTCCAAGTGGCAAAATCATGCTTCTCATATTCACTTAAACTCAATGTGACAAAGCCTAGCTTCTCCATAGGTACCTTGAGATCCATGAAATCACAATGCCAAACCAAACATACACTAAGCATGAGAAATCCTGAGCTCCTCAATGTCCCCTTTCAAATCCAATGCGAGACCTACTAGAACCTCCCTCATAACCATCCCTCATTGAAGATCCAGCACTTGCTCTCATAGTTCCTCCACCACCCACTTTCTCCATGGCCTTCTTACCCTTCTTCACCTCTGTTAAGAACTGATCCAGACCAAATGGATCAGCTTCTTCATTCTCAAATTCAACTGGCCTATCCCTTGGACCTGCCCTTTCAGAAGCCCCTGAAAATCCTTTGTCTGGCTTAAAGCGATCAGTCTTCATAATCTTCTCTAGCTGCTCATCAGCACCTCCATAAGTCTCGTTATCAAGATCCTTCTTTGGCCTATACAAGGTTGAAAGTGTTGGCTGCGCAGTAAACAAGCCTTTGTCATACACATTATACTGATCATCAGTGGCAAACCCAGACGACATCCCTTTATCCTGGTTGAATAGTCTTTCATCATACATGACCTCTGTCCCTTTCTTTGTAGTAGCCATACCAAGAGCAACTTTCTCACTTACATCACGATCCCTATCTCTTGTGATCTTGCTCTTCTTCCCCATTGCAGCATCCTTAGCCTCCAATCTTCTCTCCCTCTCTCTCTCCTTGCGCCGTTCCTCACGAATCTTCTCGCGCTGCAGCCGATCCTCCCTCTCTTCCCTCGACTCCTTTGGAAAATTCTTCTCCCTCTCCCTTGGATGCTCATAATCAACTCTCATGTCAGCATCATCCACACTGCTCTTCTCAGAAATGATGGAAACAGCAGCAGGAGGGGCCACGCCAATTCTCTCAGAACGAGCTTTCTGAGCCAGAGCCCTCAGCTCTTGTTCCTTCCTTTCCTTCTCCTTCAGAAGCATCTCCTTCTGAACCTTAGACCGCATGGCAACAGCTTCTCTGGCCTTCTGCTCTGCAACATACAACGACTCTGAAAGCTTTGCAAAATTATCATTGATCTGAACCTCCTGAAGGCCTCTCCCATCAGCTGCAAGACGCTTGTCTAGAGGGATTGTGTAACCCTTCGGATTCTTCCAATTCGATATGCAAGGAGGAATCTTCCAATCTTGCTGGTCCTTCACAGTAACAGGCCTCGGAGGCGAATGCATCACCGGCACCGGAGGGGAGCCGGAAGCCTTAGGAACACGCTTATGCTTGAACTTTGGAGGCTCAAGCGGATCCACAGGCATCTCCATCATCCTAATCACCCTCTCCTTCGCCCCAGAATTGAAAGCTGCGCTTTGCTGAGAAGGCTTGTACTTGATATACTTAGCATCAGAGGATTGTTTGGGAACATTTTTAGGCTGCGCCGCACTGAGTCTCACATTAACTATCTTCTCAAGAGCAGCTTTTGTTTCCTGCATGGTTTCATCAATCTCTTTCTGCACATCCTCATCCTCATCCATGTCACCGTCTCCTTCTTCATTCTTCAATATCTTCGGTATCAGATCCTTCTGCTGCGAGTACACTATTTTCTTAGCGTTCTCGTTCTGCCTCACGATGGCATCATAGGCAACATTCCCGTGGGCGTCCACCGTTACCGGGAGGATCTTGGAACCGGATTTCGAGGACTTGTCCCTTCCCATGTCGAGAGGGTACTGCGCAACGTGGATCTCAGGGAACGCTCCGCCATCCCCGAAATCCTCAACCCTCCGAGGAACGAAACCGGCGCGCTTCAGGTACGGCGGCACCTGCTTCTGCTTGACGGCAGAGGATTTTTCCTCCTCGGAGGAGGTGAACCTCTGCTTGAACCATGGGTCGTTGGTGTGGTCGTAGTAAGTGGTGGACGATGATTTGGGTTGAGGAAGAAGCTCTTTCAACGCGGCCATGATTCTGTTTCTGCAAGAGAAGAACACGTTCCAAAATAAACGGTAGCCTAATCAGGGATCTAGGATCAACATCAACATGGCTAAGAGATAAGTTTGTAAAAATTTGATCATAGAACGATGAATCTGAAACAGTTCGTATGCAAAAAACTAAGGTGAAACCCTAATTCCTAAAAGAAGATTGAAAAAGCTTTGATGTCGGAAAATATAAACCCTAAACCTAGAGAGAAAGTGAAGGGAGGAAACGACGAACCTGGACGACGGTGCGTTTGAGCTTCAGATTCAGGTTCAGATGAAACGATAGATAATTAGATAGTCATACGCTGCTATTGCTATACATTGAAAAGTTGAAATGTCTGCTCCATCATTGGAGTTCAGTTCAAGAATGGGCCGGGTAAGTCGGTTCGGGTATCTCAGAGTCCAATGACACCCAAAAGATAAACACTGAGAATATATAAGGATCTGGTTGGTTCCCGAATTTCCTGTTTTCTTCTTTTTTTTAAACGAGATTTCCTGTTTTTATTTTGAAAATAAAGCTAAAAAACATATTTGGTTAATATTTATAAAAAAAAAAAATGTTTAGGGACATATTTAGTGTCCCAAAGACTCTCTAATAGATTTTATGCATGTCTTCTTCTATATATACCTCTTATATTTGTTTAATATTTATAATTTCAAAGTTAATTTATTCTATAATTAATTCTTTTTCATACTACTAAACGTTAATTGAGGATAAACATGAAATATTGTATAAATTTAGACTTATAACTAAGAATGGAGGAGAGTATCAGTTTTAATGATTATATTTTAAAATAATATTTTTTTAAATTTCCGTTGAAGTAAATTTTCATATAAATTTGATTTCACTCAACTTGGCCGAATATTTACACCTTTTCATAATTATTTTTTATCTCAAAATCTCATAATTAATCATGTTTGTTGCTTCCATAAAAAAGGTCATATTTATTACGGATGAAAAATAAATCATGAATTCAAACAGAAATTATTTAGAAAATAAGGTCACTTAAAAGTGGAAGATTCTAAAACCTTAAATAAGATTTGTGGAAATAGAGAGAGCTTGAAACTCAATATGAAAACTCGTCCTTCACCAATGCTTTTATTCAGTAATTCTTCTTTACTCACTTAAGGTAATTTTAGAGTCTAAGAGATTAGTCCCATGATTGCCGATTATGACACTTTGAAAAAAAAAAATTATCTTTTCTCATTTTTTCCTTATATTTTCTCATTTCTCGCTTACAATATTCCATGACTTCCCCTTTTTTCTTAGGGTGTGTTTGGAAAATCATTCCAATCAATTTATAAACAATTTTAACCGTAATTTGATTTGGTGTTGCATTTACTTAAAAACGGGTCATTCCTGGAACGGATACAAAGTTTTTTTTTGTTACAAAGGGAAAAGACAGAAAACAACAAATTACACTACAGTGTAATAGCACAACAACAGAATAACATGAGCGTGAGGAGCTCTCCAACCACGTATCAATCCACTCATTTGAGAAGCGAGCGTAGCAAAGGGGTCATCAACACGATTCCAATCTCGATTAATATGAACGATCTCCACGTTCCAATTCCAAGCCCACACGTCCCGGATATAGAGAACCACATCGCAATTCCAATAATCACGGACGTCACCGGTTCCCACCAGCAATTCAACCATCTCCCTGCACTCCGAATTACAAACCATGTCACAACCCAATTCCCATACATATTTCAAGCCATCTCGCACAGCTAATAACTCAAAATGAAAACTATTGCCCGCCGCATATGATCAGGAGAACCCATAAAGGGGTTTAAGTACATTTAATCTTTTTGTACGAAAAGACATAAGAAAGTATTTGGTTTTTATGGTTTAACACTTTGGACTTGCATACTCATCTTGAAAGAAGACTTAAAAACTCATGATCATATTAGAAAGTAGAAACCATGTCATCAGAGAGAAGGAACTAATAAGAAGGAACTCCTCAACACTGGTCAATGCAAGAAATATTTGAGATGAGAATAATCCTGAGAGGGGGGACGGGAAGGGGAAGAGTAGGGGTAGTTTAGAATAAAATAAAATGAGGGTGGTGTAGGGGTGAATCGGTGCAAATAGTTGACCCTATAAATTGTAGAAGCGCGGGAAGTGGAACTGAACCGTTGAAAGAAACTTGGCGGTGGTAGCTAGCAGTCACAGTCACAGAGTCGCTGCTTGCAATGGAAGATTCCGGAACGATTCTCGCTCACATTTCATCTCTGAAGGAAATGCTCGACCAGGTCTCTTCTTCATCGTCATTTTACCCAAACCATAACCACTATTATTTAATATTTATCTTTGAGGATCGATTTCAGGTCAATGAAGAAATTGAGGCTAATATTCAGATCACGAGGGAGATCGAGTCCAGCATCGTCAAATGCGAGGAGATCGAGAGCGATTTCGCAACTAAGGAAGCCGATTTGATCAAGATGAGTTGCATGTTGCACTTCGACACCGTTGGATACGTCACAGTCGCTGGTTAGTTCGATTTGGAGTTTTCGGGTTGTGGTGGTCATTGTTCTCAATTCTGATCCGTTAATTCATGAATCTATAGAGACAAAAAATGAAAAGCTCATTTAGTAATCAAATAGTTGGATGAGTGCATTTCAAATTTTATATAAGCCAGGTTTTGTCTGATAATCAGTTAGAATTCCTAATTTTAGGATAAATAGTCCTTAACCAACAAATTGGTGATTAATATTTATATTGTTAGTGTTTCTCAGGTTATAGGTAAAAAGTTGAATTTATAGGAAAGAAAAACTAGAGGAAGCGTGAAGATTGCAGATATTGGAAAGAGAAGTTGTTCTGGCAAATTTTTAAAATGAAAGTAGTGAATACCATATTTGGATTTTTATGACATGGCTGGAAAGTTTTCTTTGTGGATGAGGCTACAAACCTTGTCAGATGGTACACATTCTTCTTATTTTTATTGAATAATAAATTAATTTCAGCACAGACATGTCTGTATCACTTCACATTTCATAGTTCATAGACATCAAAATAACATACTCAGGCATTATTTTGACATGACATGATCCAGTTGGCTTGCCTCCTCTTGATTGATAGGTTTGACTGTTTGAGTTTTATTACCAATAAGGCAATAACCCTTCCCCCTCAAAAAAATGAAGAAGGTGTCATAGGATTTTCTATTCCTCTTTTCCTTTTGTTTCAAGACAGATTTCACTTTCACATTTCCCTCCAGTTAAGTTTACATTTTGCATTTTAAGAAAATTATTACAATCTTCTTAGGAAAATCTGAAAAGTTTATTATGCTCTGGAACTCAGGTGTCTCTTTTAAACCAATGATTCATCAATCAGTGCTGTCTTGTGATGAGATTAAATTTATTCATCCCAAATTTCAAATCTATATGTACCCTCCTCAAAAACTTTTATTTTACATCCTTCTTTTTTGTGTTATGGTGATGTTCGCTTCAATATACAAGAGCAAATTCCGAATGTAATTAATATTGCAGATTCTAGTTGCTTTCAAAACTGTTTATGTATGGCAATTCGAAACTTTAGCTATTATATCTGGTTAAATTAACTATGGCTCCGAGTAATTTTCCTAGAAGGATCCATTGCTTGGCGATTTTATTTTCGTTTTCCACTTATGTACAGTATTACATATATATTTTTCTCCATTTATAGCTGATGTCAGGGCTTCTGTGAGTGCCTTGGAGAAGGAGTTTTGTCGTCTTAAAATGAAGCGGGACGAGACCGTTAATAGAATGGATGAACAAAGGTATCAACAAATTCTTAACATTTGTAGATGTAGATCATGTAGTTATTGAGGTATATGTTTGCTATGGGCTTTCCGTCAAAGTCAAAACTTAAACTCTGCCAACAAGGTGCCAGCATCTCTCTCAAAAGAAAACAATCCTGTAATGCAAGAGTATCAATTTTGTACTCTTTGTTTGGCCTAAAGTTGCTATTATGCTATATGCCTGTGCATTCATGTTATGGTAATTTGAAAAATTGAGATGAATATTCACATGAGGCATGTAATCTTTTGTTATATCTACAAACAAAAGATCTAGTTTGAGCATAACTTATATGATCCTATTGCTGACTGAATATAGTTTTGTAATTCTCATTTCTTATTCTTAGCTATGTGGCTACATATAATAGAGCGTATAAATGTCAGTGCCTTTATGCATGTCAATATGTCTGTGTGTGTGTATTCTGACTTCTATTATATTTGAAATTCCTCGCTTCTAATGACTTTTTTATGTAATCTACAATATTCTAAAATTCAATATATGTGGAAGTAGCATTAAATTACGCAACATTACATCTTTATGTTGATGACTGAATGATTTGTTTCTGTTCAGGGAAAATTTTACAGCACTATGCCTAGAATTTCAGACAGAAATTGACAAGAGAGGAAATTGTAAAGTGAGGACTTTGCTGTCTGAGAAAGATTCCCTTGAAAATGAAATCCAACTTTTGGAAAAGAAAAATAATGTGCTGAAGAATTCAGTATTGGCATTTGTAGAGGAAATTCTTGAAGATCTTCATAGTTCAAACTCAGGTAATATTGCTTTTTTACCTGAGTCCTATGAAAATGATATATTACTATCGACATCATACTTAATTAGGGTGGTAGGTTTTAGGTTTATGTTGTAAGGTATGTGTGTGAATTGTTTGTATTGTGCAGGATCATTGTCAGACTAGTTATGTTATGTACTTCTAGGAGTTTATTTTCTTTCCACTAAACAAACTAAGGACAACATACATGAGAAAGTTAATACAGCCGCAAACATTTCAGTAAAACAGATTCCTGGAGTTAATATTGATTGAGTATTTCACAGTGACGTTTTGCAATGTTTCCTATCCACACCCCCGCACCCCTTTACTGCAGCATTAGAAGATGAGATACAGAGGAAGAACTGGGAGAATGAGAAATTGCTGAAGGATATCAATGATTTGAAGACTACACTGCTTTCAGCAATTGGGACCTTTGATGATCTACTGTAAATTCCTTTCTTTAAACAGTTATTTCATAGATCTGGAGTTGCATGTTGCCATTTACCAAGTTTGGTGATTATAGATCTTTTACTGCGATCTGTAATTTTAGATATGGATAGATAAATATGCAGAGTTAATTTGATGGAACAGATTAGATGACTAATTGTGGAACAGTACTAAATAGGGTATGAGGTGACTGACACTATAGAATTACAAAACTATCATTCTTTGGGTGTGGCTCTTAGACAATGTGGAAAGTTCTCCACACACCTCTGTACACACCGTGAAAACCATCATTCTTACGGAAATTAATTTTCACAAACTCTTTGGAAGGTATGCGAAGAACTTTCCAGTGTCAAAAACACCACCAACAAAAGTTTTACCTGACTTGAACATGATTTACTTGATGGAGGATATATTTGGTTCACACAAAACAACAATTTAATCATTTCACGTTTGAGAGTTATATGATATTCTGAGTGCCCCACTATGATCCGACTAGCCTATAAATGTTGAGTTTCAGTTGATACCCAATAGTAATACATCATAAACCATCTTCACCCATTCTTACTACTCTCTAGTGGGCATACAAAATAGAATATATCTAAATAGTTTATGAGCATCCTGGGGGAGCGAGTTAAGTCAAATCACACTATTATTCATTTGGGAATTGATTTACTCTTCTTTCCTATTTTCTTTCTTCATCACATTCGATCAACAATCTCAAATAACGCGAAAACCAGATGTGGAGCTGCCTCCATACATGATATGAAAACCCTTCCCTGATATCTCCAAAATTGAAATGGTTAGAGCTACAGAATTTTAGAAGACTATGTAGACCAAGTGGGCTATATTGATCATTAAGGCTTAATCAAGTCCGACAACGAATGTGATTAAAAAAGATCAACGTATCAACATTTACTGAAGGTTTACTGTGATTAATATGTAGACCCAATATGTCATTAGGCTGAAAATGAATAGGGGTTGCGTGTTTTTTTTTTTTTCCTTTTAATTGTAAGGGCCTAAAGGTCTTTTAAATGTTCTCATTCAAGTATGATTACTCTTGTTTGTAAATACTATATTTTGATTGAACTGAGTCTTTAGTCTAATCTATCTCGATAAAAATAAAACTTTTAATTTAGAATAAAATATCTTTTTCATCCTTATAAAAATATAATCATTGCTAAAGAAGCATACGTTCCTCTAATTGAATGATTTTAACCCAACTTTCAATTTTTTTTATCAAATTCAAAATTTTGCATTATTCTCAGATGTAATATTTTGAAACCAATCAAGTTCAGCACGTTAATCACCCCCTCAAATTCAGTTATTATTATTTAGACTTACGGAGAGAAAACCGTTAAATTAAATAGTTCTTTTATGTCCACTAAATTAAATAAAGAAATGAACGAAAGGATTACCCGAAAGTAAAAGTTTTCTCTAGTAGGAACAAAGTCATATAAGTTACATCACGAGTTCATGTTTTAGAACATTGATCAGAAATTTCTACCCGAGTAACTAGAACAAAGTAAGTGATACCCTCTTCAATTAAACAAATGACAGCCAGAACACGAAATAAAATATTCTAATGCAATCAATTACATTACAACGGTTAACGTTAAAAATAGTTAGACTATATGAAAGAGTACTAAATAGGGCCTCAGGTGATGAGCACAACAGAATTACAGAACCATCATTCCTTGGACGATGCTCTTCGCACCTCCAAAAACTCTTGACACAACGTCAAAACTATCATTCTTCAGAAAATGACCGAAAGCCAAAATTTTCCAAAAATTAATTTCGAGAAACTATGAGAAATTTTCAGTGTCAAAAGCAATGACAACCATCATTCATGACCTCAAGTACTAAACTGAAGAATGGTTTATTTTTAAGAAAGAGACCAACATCAACATAGGATCAGTAACACCTGGCAAGGGTTATCTTCATGCTTCAGGAAGAGGAAAAAAACATGTCAGCACCACCGTACATCTAATTGCAAAATCTCTTCGAAATGAAACCCAAAGATACGGGTTCACGGGTAAAGTAGTTTCTAAAATATAAAAAAAGTCCATAAATTTCTTATGAACTTCCAAATTGAGATCAAAGACGGTCATCTTATAATTAGCATGTATTAATAAACAAACTTGACAATCAAAAGGTTTCATTGTTATTTAAAGAAACTTTTGGCAAACATGTTTTTTAATTCAAATTAATCTTAATAAATTTATGAATATAAAAAAGTTCAAATAATAATGTAGATGTTTTTTTTAAAATAATGTATAGATGAATTGAAGACTACATGACATGATACCAATTTTACCTTAATTTTGATGCACTAACGTGTAAAGAAATTTTACACATGCATCTAATTAAAATTCATCAATTTGTCATATCACAATTAAAATTGAATTTAAAATTATTTTAAATGAATAATAGAGATGTGTGATTTAATGCATGTGTAAAACTTTTACACTGTCGGTGCATCAAAATTAAACTAATGATTTAATTTATATACATTCCAGAATAAAGATATTAATACAAATATTCAATTATATTGTCACATTTGTATATAATTTCTCATTTTAATTTATGATATGGTAAAATAGTGCTGTATAAAAAATATCACTGTTAATGTATATGTATACAGTTAGTAAACTCAGGTTAATTACTGGACATAAAGGTTTGTTTATACGTTGTCATTTAAAATAAATAGGGACCTCTTACCATGATTTGAAGGTTTAATAAAGCCATTTCAAAAAAATGATAAAAGTTTAGGAATGTTTTATGCCGCAAGTGAATGACCTCCCAACTAGCCATGGAAATAGGCACGTTGAACTTTGCATAAATAGATCAGAAAGTCTGATTTGGCCCGTTGGCCTGTTTAAAGGTATGTTCTATAGTTCAAAAACTAAGTAGATAAAATAAACATGTGTAAATAAATCAACGAGCTTATAAGCTGATGAATTGAAACACTTTAAAAAATCATTTATAAATAAGCCAACATGATTATACATGTATGCTAACAGATAGCGTGGCAATAAGGTATTTTAAAATATCACTCATAGTGAAACATTTAAATAAGTTAAAAATATGGGTGGAAGTAGGCTAGGTTCAGCTTTACTTAAATAGATCAAACATATTTAAAATTTTCAAGGTTTGAACCTAGCCTTTTATTTGTTATAGCCTTTTATTTGTTATAGGCTATATTTTAGGTTGAGTCATCTACTGACCTAGTGGCTTACTTAAATGCTTTCTTTACAACAAGACATTCGAATACACCGAGAAATATATTTTTATACATATCAACATACTTGTAGAAGCTAAAATATATTAGAATCATTATACCCTCTAAATCGGAGCAAAAAGGTTATCGATCCATTTCTAAAGAGATTTATATAGTTAAATAATCTAACATGCTTAAACAAATAAATAAGTCAATAAGTATACTTTTCAGAGATTATAATAAAAATCCTAAATAGGACTGTTAGTTTTACAAAACTTTCTTGGCAGCCTAAATAGGCTTTTAAAAAAGACTTAGCCTTATCCATTTATTAATTTGGCATGACCTAATTTAGGCCTAATATAAGCTAAACCATAGGCCTCTGTCGACAACCTGACCTACTTCCATCCCTAGTTAAAAGTCTTTATATTCTTAAATCATTATATAAGCCAATATCAATAAATCTATAAATTAGTCAATATAATTTCAAGATATTATAATAAAAATATAATTTAACCAAATAATTAAAAAATACGTTTATATAATTATATTAAATTCATATAGGCGACCTATTAGACTTGAATTTAAATAGTTTGAGCCTAACCCTTTTAACTAAATAAATTTTTGAAAAAGTCCTAACCCTAACTATTTATTACTTTGGTCTTACCTGATCTTGATCTGATGTAAACTAGGTCATATATCTCTGTTTCCATCCATACTCCCATCTACAAATTCTAGGTACATTAGTCGAGACGTAAGCCTATCAGTTCCTTTCTGCATCATGGATAATTCCAAAGCGGTAGAAGTGATAATTCAAAAATCCCCTTGTTACCAGCTCTGGGCAGTGGGGCACACTTTCCTTTACAATTCATTTTGGTACAAAATCTTGAGAATATATTGAAATTGTCTTCTAGACAACTTATGGGATCTATGATAAGGACTCTAATCATATATGCCATTGACTTATTTATGATGGTTATTAATACAGATTTATAAGTATACCAAAATGAGTATTTCTTTTTTGGGACCATACTCAAATCAACAATAAAAACAACAATTCTCTAAAATAGCACCAGCTTAGACGCACAAGAGGCTCAAGATGCATTAGTGGAGAAAAATGAAAACAGTAAAAAAAAAAAAAAAAAAAAACCTCACAAAGGAGCGGAGGGGTAGGAGCAAAGAGTTGCACAACTCCTATAACTATAGGTACTAGTTTCTGTAAGATCTACAGAAAATGGATAGCCAGTGAGGATAGAATTATATTTACAGATACAACAAGCTTTTGGTTATCTAATTCATCTAAAAGTAAGCTAGTCCCCAATTTTCACCTAAAATTGCAGAGAAACCATAGAAACCTATGGAAAATGTACTACCTGTCTTCTTATCAATCACACTAGCTTTTAAAAAAGCACTAATTGTCTAAACCAAACCTATCTATATACATCATTTTTATTGATTAATGTAACTCATGACTGCTTCGTTTCAAACAACTGATGATCATATCTGGGTTTCTTGCTTCTTTTTGTCTGTTTAATGTCTTCACTGAGCAAACATTACATTTCATCAATTTTCAACAATTTATCATTTATTGCACATAATTATAATTTCAGTTCATGCGTTTTTAGCTGTGAGGCCACTGTTATGCAGTCTGACATACTTTGACATACTTAGAAGACGAAAGAACGAACAAGATTTCTTAATGTGGAAGATTCATGAAGCAAATTATCATAACTATTTTCCCTCCCCCCTCTACTAATCCCACGCCGATGGCTACACATTGCTACCACATTATGGGTTTCTAAAGCTATATTTCAGCAGTATAACCATTAACCTGACAAGAATATCTATTTAATGTAAATATAGTTCTTCTCCGACAGTTTCGGACTCAGTTTAAATATCAGTCAATTCTCTATTATGTAAAATCACAACTTTCCAAGTGCTCCTAACAGCTTTAAGATATTCATTCGTTAATTCAATCCCCTCACTCACTTATTTCCAAAATATTTGGGTTGTTGGATACCCATTGGCACCGGTGCAAACTAAAAGGACAAAAAGGAAACTAAACTATTCCTAGGGATTGAGATGAAAGCATGTTAACGTCAACTAGCTTCCAAACACAGTTAATCCTTGTCTAGATTTTTATTCCCACTAAAATTTAATTAGGTTTTCCTAGTCTTTTTGACAAGGGACAGTAAGTCAGCAACATTGAACATCTACATCTCTCATTATAGGCCAACTGAGGACCTCTCTTATTCAAAGGGGAGTTGGATTAGGAGTAGAGCTGTACCTAATTCCTGTTCAACATAAGTTAATATGACCACTGGGTCAATAGGCACTAGGAAGTAATCTTGCTATCGTGCGGTTCAGCCTCTCGAAGTGAGTGCGCCAGGCAGGAAGGTCATACCTATCCTATTTGTCTAAAATTTGTACCATCATGGGTTACAAATTCATGGCATGTTAGACCATAGAAAGAAAACAATCAATAACAAGATAGAGATTATTCATTGAATTGACACTAAATAAGTCAGCTTAAGGGGGCAAACTGTTGTTTAAGAAGGAATCTGTTAACATAAATTATTAAGATTGAAAATCACGAACCTGATAAAAACACAATGACAAGGTAGAGATTGAAGCCCAGAATCGTCAATCAAGAAGTCTATCTCACTGCTTCAATGAAAGCTCCCAACATTGTATGATAGACCATATGATCTTTAACTAGGAGGAAGCGATTCTAGGAAATAATACCAAAAAAAAACCCAACAACCTCTAAATTAGAAGTAAACGATTTTAAATTATTGGCATTATCACCTCTACATATTATTTGAATCCAAATATAGACTACAGGTCACTTAATCAAAGCCAGTAAACTCTAGTTGAATATTCTTAAATCTCAAGTTCTATATTAGCAAATGAAGGACATCCTTCCTATCTGTGAGAAAAGGTTGCCATAAACCCAGTGTAGTGTAACCCTAGCCTCAGTTCTCCAAGTCTCGTAACATCAACAATGGATTAGACTTTCTAGCCAACGCACACATACCTAAATGTCTAGATTGAAATCTACAATGTCCAAACATTTATTAGTCATTTATGCTCATTTTTTCATCTGTAATCTGTGTAATCTGTCTACGTCATGTTTCAACCTGTCTACGTAATGCTTTGTTAACGGGAGTTCATTTTCTCACCATCCCCGCACCTATTCTCTCGAGTCTCGACTCTCTCTAATTTAATTTTCCTAAAATAACCACACACAAAAATACATACCATCTTTCTCTCACCTATTTTGGAAGGCACGTAAGTTCTTCTAATTTCCAGAGTGTACATTTTTATGATTCGGAAACTAATTTCCGGAATGCAAAATATTACATTATGGAACTAGTTTCCGGAATGTCGGGAGTTCATTTTCTCACCATCCCCACACCTATTCTCTTGAGTCTCGACTCTCTCTAATTTAATTTTCCTAAAATAAGCACACACAAAAATACATACCATCTTTCTCTCACCTATTTTGGAAGGCATGTAAGTTCTTCTAATTTCCAGAGTGTACATTTTTATGATTCGGAAACTAATTTCCGGAATGCAAAATATTACATTATGGAACTAGTTTCCGGAATGTGATTTAAAACATTACGTTACAGAAACTAGTTTTCGGGATGTAATTTACTAACTAATTATTCTGGAAATTAGTTTCCATAATATAATATGTAAAACTAATCGTGTCTAGATAAAAGGGGAATGAGTACATTTGGAATCAATAAAGCAAGACGATGGTGGAAACAGGTGTGGTGACTGTGAGAAAATAAAGAAACTCTCTATACAACAGTATTTCCAAGGTAGGGTCCCTAACCCGGATTTATTAGGCAGTCTGAAATCAACATAAAACTTTGCGAAATGTTTATGAGGTGGATCAATGATATAAATGTTAACGTTGTTGTTATATTTTCTGAAATAAACATATATAGTAGTTTTGTATATCAATTTCAACGATATTTAGATATTCTTATTTTATGTAAACTTTTCCATTTGGTTGGCGGGCATGCCATATCCTAGGTTCATTGAAGAACTGATGTAACCCCATATGGCATGGCTTAGGACAAATTGTTTTCAAACTTAAATCCATATCTGTGCAAACACTTAACAATACTAGCCAATAAGTTCATTCAAAAACACCAAAAGTAGTTTAAATCTCCTATATACGAAATACACTATGTCAAAAGCCTGTTAATTAAACAGCTACCGATCGCTCACAGTCATCTCAAAACAACATATTAAGCCAACTCTCCCCAGGATGAACTACAACAAGGTATTAAGCTATTAATAAATAATAAAGAAAATCTAGCTCATAGCCTCACACCGTTCAAATGTGAGACGAATTGCCAAAACTAAGCGGCACATTCTTTTCTACTTCGTCAATCAATCAAAACAAAATCTGATTTGTATAAATCAAATATGACTCCGAAAGTACAAGTCACTACGGGACCAACAGAGGAAACAGCATCATCCGTCCTCCCAATCCATAGAAATATGTAGGATTTGTCTAGACTCTGGATACTGATTAAGAGATTGGCCTAAGTAATTCTCCTAAGAATCCTCTAATTGGGAATATTCAAATGAAGTTGTATAACACCAAGCCCAAAATTTTATAGTTATAATGAAATTCAAGAACAAAATATGATGATATGATACAATAGTTAAATCTTTCATTAAGGCAAGAGGTGCCAAAAATGTGCTCCCGATTTGGGGAGACAAAGAAAATTATAGAGAATGGGCAATACCATGCAATACAATCTTACGTGATTAATCCATTTACAGATAAAATGTACATATTTTCATAATTCTTTTTCTGGCGTTTAATTTTCTTAATGACGTCTTATGTCTCTTCTTCTCATGGCCTATTTCTTGATTGATTTATTCTACAGCAATTCCTCGCTACACTTCTCAATATTAATTTGCTATTTAACAACATAGCTGTAAAATTTCCTTCATTTGAACAAACTTAGTTATTCTCTCAACATTCCATCTCTTCCTATAACCTTTACAATATTTTACTAATGAATTGGTTTGCTTCTTTTCCCAATAATCTACTTCCTTAAAGCTATTAGCTAAGGATGTTGTAAGATCCAGACTTGGTAAAATAGATAGCTAATACTGGTTTCAATAAACCAATTTAGAGCACTAATTTCAGGTTTTGCATTTTCCTATTTTTAACAAATGCCACGTAAAAAGGTGGAAAACTAAGCAATCTTCATCTTGTGCCGTGTCCAAACTGACCAGGTCTCAGTTGCAACAAAAAAATTCCTTTCAGTAAGAACACTTGGAATCACCAAAACAGCCAACAACCCCTGCACATTTCAAGTGATTGTATCCAAGATTTAGGCTGTCCCCTAATTTAAGCTACGTAACCAGGATCACCAGAAAAAAAAAATAGCGTCTAGAAGTTTGATAGGGCAGGCAATAGTGAGTTCCAAAAGAAAAGGGTGTTGCCTGAAACATCAAAGCAAGCACCCTTCTGCTGGCCTTAGCATCTTAGATGTACATTTGACATTTTTTTAATCCAATAGCTAAATTACTTGCGGCACTCAGGATGTGGGTGGAGAGGATATAAAACTTTATGGACATGGAATTTCTTTTATCTTATAAAATTTAAACAATGAACATAAACTGACTTATAAACTACAATATGTATTATAAAAATAATTTTAAAAAAGAGGCAGTAGAATGGGTATAAATGGTGTGGCTCTGTGGTTACTCTGAAACGACAATTTTGCCCCCTCTTGTTAGAAAAGAAAATATTGGGCTTTCAGTGAAAATATTCACAACACTAAAAGGGGAAATCCCCTACCTATAACATAGCTACAGATAAAGCACAGAATATTGGAAATTCCATAGCTTTTATCAAGAAATAAATAACAAGGGGAAATCTAGAAAAAACAGGACCAGGATACCATCAATGCAGAATCAACAATAGGAGGCTTTAAGAAAAGTCAAAAGATTGCCATCCATAGATATTGTAATTACCAAAAGCATGTAAGTAACATATGCAGAATGAAATGATTAAAACTGCTAACATAGCACCAAAGTTGAGACAACTATTCTAGTTAAAAAGTATGGACTTCAAATTCAAAAACCAACAAACTTAACTGCCACAGTATTTCAGGTCTGAAAAACATCTCCATTAACATGATTGCAGCAACCTGAAAGGACATGGGTTGCATGAAAAAATTTGAATGCAGGAAAAGAGCAAGGAATTATAAGGATTGTCAAATGCAATAATACCATAGCAACATCTTTTGATGACAACAGCATGAGAGCAGATCAAAATTACAGCAAACCACAACTAATCAATGCTTATTTCCACGACCCTCAAAATTAGTATTCCTCATCTTGTTTCCATCTCCAACTGAGGTTTGTTCACGGGGTGTTCTGCAAAAGAAAAGACTGTTACGAAATAATACCAAACAATAGATTAATTTTATCCAGAAGTATGAAAAAACATTTATGACAGCCAAAAAAAAAACCTACAATTTCAGTTTCTTCGCATTTTGTTTGATTGATTTAACTATATCCATGGCTATCTTCTGGTGCTCCCTTGTTTGAGAATGCAGGTCCAAGCCTTCAACTGTTTCACAGTCAACTTTACATATCCGGCACCACCCCATGCTAGGAGCCTTTCTTCTCCTCAAATTATCAAACGACCTGCTATCACCCTGAGAAACACGAGAAATACACAGAAGAAATTATAAAATAAAAATTAATATTGGATATTGCAGTAAACTGGCAAAGAAAACAACAATCACTATATTCCCCAAAAAAACTCCACATTTCGTAAACTCAACTTGAACATCATTAAACCTAGATGACAAGAACAGCAAACACAAATTAATATGTGGGGTAATCAACACTCAACTGTTAAAAAACCAGCATCATTAGGAAATCCTGGAAGGGAATAGCTACTCCTGAATCCAGGCTCACCAAGCTGGGGATGTCCTGGTCTGTTGCCTTTGCTAAAAGAATCAAAACTCCGAGAACCACCAAGCTCAACTGCTTGCAAATGACCGGGATGGGCACCAAAACCAACAGATTCCCTAAGCTGCAAATGCCTAGGAAAATTATGTGGACCCAAATGTTCACCCCTTCGAAAATGACCAGCAAAGTCATCGTGACCCATGAAATCACCACTCCTTGGATGTTCACCCATTCGAAAATTACCAAAACCATCAAACTCATCTCTCTGCAAATGGCTAGGCAGATGAGGAAACCGACTATCACGGAATGCATTTGCCATGCCAGCTGACTCACCAAAACGACTTGCAGCTCTGCCGTCAAAATCATCAACACCTGACTTACTAACAAGACCAGCAGACAGGGGCCCCAATCTCCGAGAAGGCATCTCAGTATATTCACTAACAGGACTTCTCGGAGCCATACCATCCATATGATGTCTCCCATATCCAGGACCTAGTCCGTGATAACCCGAATGAAGATTAGAACCTGATTTCATGATGGCATCATCATGAAAACCAAGCTGTTTCTTTCCAGCTTCGTGTGGACCTAAAGGAAATTTTCCAAATTTAGAAACTGGCTCAGCATCCAAAGGCAGCCTGGGAAATTTGTTGAGATCATTTTCAAACTCTCTTCGATCAATATTCTGGAAAGATTTGAACCTTTCATCCTGCGAACCAAAACCTTCAGGAGCATGAGGTAGTAAGTTTGCTGTCGGTCCACCATGCATATCTCCGGGAGGTGGTGCACCAAATTGAGGCCCTCCGAAACGAGACAAATTGGAAGCCCCAGCATGGAAAGGAGGCTCATGGACTTGGTTATATGGCCCTAGGGGTCTAAGAGACTGAGGTGGAAAGCTTTTCCCTGGAGTATTAAACTGAACGTCAGAACCCTGCGGATGCTTGAACATATTTGGCTGAAAATTCTCTGTTGAGGTTAAGGATTGTCCTGAATGAAGAGGAGCAGGGCCATGATTCCTTTGAAGATCGGACAAATTCCCTGCAGGGTGTGGCTGATTTGGGACTCCTGGATGTGGTGATTGTGATGCTAATGTTGCAGAAGTCCTCTGCTGGATAGCACCAGGCCCATAATTAATCATTGGCTGCTGATGCTTACCCTGATCTGCAAAAGGAGCTGGATGAGATGGCTGAGCAAAACTGGGAGCTCCTAGACTAACATCGGTTTGGGAGACAGCTGGTGCTGGATTGTCGGCACAATTAGGTCTTGGAGCGCATGTGCCATCACTATGCAATTTATCAGTTTCTGACCCGGACAGTTTTGCCTCAGTTTTTTGCGGAGCACCGCCTTGAGTCTCACTACCCGGGACAACAGATCTGTCATTACATTCATCTTGAACCCCAGGCATTCCACCACCTGATTCATTGCCAAGATTCTTGACCTCTGAATCACCATTTTCTAATGAAGTCGTATTTGGGCCTAAAGTCTTCACAGAGTGTGGATCTTCACCCTCAATTGGTTTCAACTCTGTTTCTCTTTCAGATTTCAAATCATTTGCAGATCCAGACACTACATCCGAATCCTTAAAATTTTTACTGAGTTTCCCAGAGGCAGACTCAGTTTGTTGCTGCATGACATTGCCCTGTCTTTCAATTGGTTCGGGAGCCCTAGACAGCAATTCAGAAGACAATTGTCCTTGATTACCTTGTCTAACAGGAATGGTATTGGCAGACTGTGCAAATGGCTGTATGTTTCCTGTGTGATTGGTAATTAACTGCCTTCCTATAGCATTTTGTGATTGACTATGCTGAGCGCTATTCGGAAGGGCAGTATTAACTTGTGACTGTGGATAAGCATGCTTGGGAAATGAATGTGCTGGACCTTGGGGTCGTAAATGAGATGGCATAGGCATATGTTGTTGTGGAAATGGTTGCTGAGGCAACATTTGTTGAACCGGTTGCAAAATAGGACGTTGGCTAATTTGTCCAGGTTGTTGATTATGTGTATACACTGGCTGCTGCTGCAAAGAAGGGGTACTTTGACCCTGAACAGTTTGGTGTTGCTGGTTAGGAAACATAGCATGAGATTGATTTGGACGCATCGCCGGAATCTGCTGAGGGAACTGATTCTGAACCTGGACAGAATGTTGGGCCTGGAACTGAGGTCCGCTTTGAGGATGCATGTGAATAGTCTGTTGAGGACCTCCAGGTTGCATATTCTGGTGAGGCAGAGATTGGGGATAAGAGTGATGGCCTGTCACTGCATGTGAAGATGGATTTGGCACTTGAGGCTGGACACTAGGAGTCACAGGCTGGTGAGGATGCACCTGAGGCTGAGAAAGATGTTGAATTGGAGCATTGGGCTGCAGTTGTGGATGAACTTGAGTCTGAGGAACAGGATACTTCTGTACTGGTTGTTGAACTTGAGGTTGTGAATGCTGTATTTGAGGAACAGGCTGCTGATACGGAGGCATTTGCATATTTTGTTGGGGTTGAGGTTGGGCAGAGTGAGGCTGCACTTGTTGGGGGTAAGGATATGGCTGAGTCTGAGGCTGAGGGAAGGCTTGACTGTGGCCAGGTGGGTGATTCATCTGACCATGTGGCTGTACAGCAGGTTGGACCTGCTGTGGTGGTTGGTGAACTTGCACCTGCTTCTGAGATTGCGGAGCCACAGGAGCCTGAACATGTGAAAGTGGTTGAGACAGTCCTTGTGCCTGAGGCTGTGATTGGTGTTGGACCTGTGGTTGAGGCTGAGGTTGGGGTTGTGGATGGGGCTGAGGTTGGAGTTGTGTCTGGGGCTGAGGTTGAGACTGAGGTTGGGGTTGACCATAGGCTTGCTGGTATTGTGGAACTGCAGACTGTTGATAGGGGTAGTAATGTTGATACTGCTGTTGGTATGGATCTTGTCCAGGATATTGCTGGTAATACTGTTGATATTGTTGCTGCTGCTGATACCATTGCTCTGCTGTAGGCTGCACAGCAGTTTGAGCTAATGCTTGAGTTTGAGAAGGCGGATTAGGTAGCTGATTTGAAACCTGCCCAGGTGTAGTATTAGTAGCAACAGTTTGAGAAGTCAGAGCTTGTGAAGTCGTTGCTCCAGCCGGAGCAGCAGCAGCCTGGGTCTGATCAGTAGAAGCACTAGCACTAGTGGCTGAAGGATCCTGGGCAACAGCAACCTGACCCTGCACACCCTGCCAATCAACAAGCATAAGAACCAACCTGCCAGAAACAGACGGAACGAACTAACATATATGTTATATATAGCACATACAGCGCAAGTTTGTGCATGTTCTTGTACTTGGCGATGCACTATTTGGACAGCACACCTGTTGCAAACAACAGGAGAGTTGCCAAAAGCACATCCATAACAATGAGATGTAGACTCGGACAAAGTTCCTTGCCACGTGCATCCACTCCTCTGAAACAAGCAATGAACTGGTATTTTTCCAATAGTTTCAGCAAGAGTCTTATTCGACTCTGTCAGAGGCTGCAATTAAAACATACATGTAAAAATTCATAAACACAGGTTAAAATAATCGAACAGGAACATATTGCAATGAGATGTAGGGGAAAGAAATCAAACCTTAGAGTCCGCCTCGGTCACCAAATAACCATCATAAGGACAAGCCCTTGTGGTGCTAACTACGTACGTCAAGCACGGCTTGCAGTATAAATGAGTACATTGTGACTGCATAGCTTCGTTCGGAAGCACGAGCAGGCGACAAACAGGACAGAAGTACTCTCCAGCAAGGGATTGAATGTTCACAATGCACTCGTTATCGAATCCCATGACGAATCGATAACCTGTATAACCACAGCTTCAGCTACAGCCATGTACAAAAACTTAAAACACAGCATTTTCAATAAGTATGCAATCAATCACTTCCAGCACATTCTCACATAGATTAAGTGACAGAAATGCACGATTTACACAAAAACATCATGATATAAATCAAAGAATTCAAGAAAGAGTACTCATAAAAACACGTCAGACGATTGATCGTGAATGCGAGAGAAATGGAAAAACCTAGAAGAGGGTTCGCAGAGATGCGGTACCTGAATTGTTTTCGATAGCGTCACCGGTTCGATTAGCAAACCAAAAACCCCAACGGAGCTATATAACCTGCGACAGAAAGCGAAAACTGAATTAACGGAGATGATGATGTTGTTGTTCAGTTGATAAGCGTTGAAACAAAGCAAGAAGAGATTACCAGTGACTTGAAGATCGAGGGATTTGAGAGAGAGAAGAGGGTGTGTGAGAGAAACGAAACGAAGTACAATGTAAATTGCGAAGTGCGTTGTTATCCCACGTAAAGCCCTAACTAGTGATAAGGGCAATTTTGTACTCAAACCCCAGAATTTTTGGATTTTATTATGGGTGTTAGATTTAACACCCACACCACCTAATTTAACACCCTAGTTTCTTGTAATAAATATCCTAAATACCTTTTTAAAATTTACTTTCCGAGTTTTTTAATCCCGGAACATTATATGAAGCACTTCCGTGTTTTGTTTTACCGGAATGTATGTGATGTATTATGTTTTGGTTCATATATCTACGGGTGGCAATATGGGCTGGCGGGGCGGGCCAGGCCCGACCCGTCAAAAGCCCGCCAAAATGCGTGCGGGTTGGGTTGGCCCACATTTGGTATATGGGTTGAAAGTCTCAACCCAACCCACATTTTGGCGGGCTGAAGTCTGTAGAAATCTAAATCCTCACTTTGGAAACCCTCACACTGAAGTCTGTAGTGGTGTACTGATTTTTTTTCAATTTTGATTTTTTTCTCTTTAGTTAAATCCAAAAAAAAAGTAAAAAAAAGAATAAGTGGCCTGGCGGGCTGGCCCGCCCCGCCAAAGCCCGCCAAAAAATTGGGTTTCTAAAGTGGGTTAAAAGTGGGTATTTGGGCTGAAAATTCCAACCCAACCACCAAAATGGCGGGCCAAACGGGCCAGCCCAGCGGGCCTAGCCCATATTGCCACCCCTACATATATCCCGGAAGCAAATTTGTTCGAAATACTTCCGAGGTATAAAACCCGGAATGTATGTTAACAAAATAGGTGTCTTTCGGGTTGTGTGAAACCGGAATGTTTTTTAACTTGTTCTGGATTTTCAAAACCCGGAATGGTTATTTAATAGGTTCTGGGAACACGAAACCCGGAAATATATGAACATTGTTTTCCGAGTTTTAGAACCCGGAAGCAAGTGAAAGGTGCAAGGTAAATTCTGGGAAATAAAATCCGGAATGTATGTTGGAAGAATCAAATTCCGGGTTATAAAACTCGGAATTTGGAAAAGTCCCTGTTATTGAAAAAGAGGCCTGTAAAGTTTAAAACATACATAATATGACTCAAAAAACATGCATTTGAAATTATTGAAGCCTATTACAACGCGTTTGAGTATATTATTGTTAAATTAATGGCTACAACAGTGGCTAAAATGTATTATCAAATTTAATCATGTGTTATGTCTATGTAATGCCTAGAACCAACAATACTGTTACTGTCACTCCTTCTCTGCTGGCGCAGCTGTTCTTCATAAACTCTTATGCGATCCTTGTGTGGGGTTTCTCATTCCTTTGCTTGGGCTGAAGAATAACGACGCCATAGGATGCCCTTCATTCAAAAAGACCTACGATGGAAAATGAAGGCATGTTTAGAAGTGGTTTAAGTTGTCAGCATTACAAGCAACAAAATTAGGAAACTATAGTTACCTGAACCCAATGATTCTTGTTGATTAGAGCAACTGTTATAAGCTTTTGTTCCTCCTGTGGTGGTGGACTACCCCTGAGTGGCAAGAATGTGCAGTTTCCACTATGTGACAATTGAAGTAATATTAGTTGGAACCTTGTCGCAATAATATATCCCATGTCAGGCAAAGACGTCCACTTATCTTCAGTGGCTAGCTGGCCAGTGGAGAGAGCCAGTGCGTCATGAATTACCTTGTACCTTTGCAGGGACCCATAAAGTTCTTGGTAGAGTATGGGATACTGTGTAAGCTCATTCAGCAGCTCCACCCTGATGTAATTACATTGCTCCTCATTCATACCCAGCAATGCAGCGATGGAGCACAACAATGGTATTTTGGTGTTATAAGCTAGTGGGGGTTAATGGAGGTGGTGTGGTGGGAGCAAAACCACAATGGAGCTGGAGGAATAAGGAAGAATAAATGGGTAAGAATGGTGGAGACTACGAAGTTGAGGGTTATATATAATGCACATGCACTACCGGGTTTTAAATCCCGGAAATCCATTGCATGTTCCGGGATCTATATCCCGGAAAAATGTTACGGTCAAGCTAATTACCGGGTTTTAAATCCCGGTAGTTCTATTAAACGAACTACATTCCGGGATTTAAAACCCGGAAATGGGTATTTTTGGTATTTTTTCAAATACCCTGGGGTTTAGAATTGGGTGATGGGGGTCCCAATTCTAACCCCCTTTTATTATGTGATGTGTAATTAGGACCGGATATCTAAGTCGGAACAAAATCAACTTAACAATGTTAAAAATTAAAAGTCCGTTCGTGATGGTTGTCCATTTTTAGTTTTTGTTTTTTAAATGTAAATTTGAGAACCAAATTTGTTCGACAAAAATTGTGTTGAAATGAATTTTACCCAATATTTAAAATCATGAAATATGATTTTGTGATTATAGTTATTTAAAAGATAAAGAATTATTGTTTTCGTAAAATACAAACATATTCATAAAAATGGTATCGCCTAATGTGGATCTCAATAAAAATTGACCAACTTAGGGTCCATGATTTTTACCTAGTACAAGAGGTGGTCTAGTTTCACATTACATTTTTAACCTCTACACACATGATTGTTTTTTGCTGGATCTAGAGGAAGAACAAATATGATTAACAATGGTGTAGAGAGAGAACGCACCGATTTGGTTTCTTTTGGGAGATGTACACTATCGGTGTTAAAGGGAACCTCACCATGAACATCTAAGGGAACCACTACAATGCGTTGTCCAATCCCTTCGCTAAAGAGGTTGCGAGGAAGAAGGAGAAGTGGAAAAGGTGGAACTAAATGTCAGAAGGTGGTATCTTGGTCAATGAAGTGATTTTCGTATCATATGGAAAAAGTCTTGAGGTTCATTATGTTGGTGTTCTCAATGCTACCAAGTGTTAAACGAACAAATGTGATGTATCGGTTAGATCGAAAAATTAATCAAGAAAAGCGTCTTATTTTTTAAGTATGCAATAGAATGTGTTACTTGTTGAATCAAAAAAATTGGATTAATTAATAATAAATTTGATTAAAAAAGAATGAATTTTTCCCAAAATTCATATTTTTTTCTTTACAAAATAAAAACTACTGTCATTACTATTTACGTGTACCCGAAACTGACACAGGTGGATAGGTAGAGAATACCTAGAGGTGCGAGACAACTCTCTCTAAGGAACTCGGCAAAATAGCTCCGTAACTTCTCGTAGGCGGATCAACTCATCAAGTTCCCATTGAAATAGGATCCACACAAGGAAAAGCACTTGCTATTCGTTGGTAGCTGTCGAATCTTCTACTGGTACATGGACAACAGTGTGGACCGATGGGCTTACCAGTCTTGATCGTTACAAAGGACGATGCTACCACATTGAGCCCGTTGCTAAAGAAGAAAATTAATACATTGCTTATGTAACACAACCTTTTTTCGTTTTTAAGATATGACTTTTTTTTTTAAGTCGGGTTTTCTATTCTTGTTGAAATTGAAGTGGGGGTAATGAACATGGACAACAATTTAGGAATGTGAAGCAAAGGACCTATGATGAGTATCAGAGCGTTTTTGGGGTTTGACCTGGAGTACACATACGATATGAGAAAGAACTGGGAAGAATTGGGAGAGGCGGCCATGGATTCAAGCGAAGAAAGCTCGAGCGAAGCAGCAATACGATGCGTCAAAACTGGAAAAAGGAAGAAGATTGAGAGTGAAAGAGAACCCAAACGAATAGAGAAAGGAAAACCATGAATTCCACCGAGTGTAAGCTCGAGCTTCGATGAAACGAAGTCAGAGATGGATGGTGAAGGGCAATGTAGAAACTAAGGAAGTGGTCGGGGACGAAGTAAATGAAGCAATGAAGGAGGTCGGGAATGGAGAAAGCTACACAATCTTTGTTCTCATTCTTTGTTGCAAAACTAAACAAAAAGTTAATTGTGCAAATATAAAGAGGTGTGACCCTTAGTGGCCATTAAAAATGAAGGTCTAAATTTGGAATTTTTTTAGGGGTCCACATTAGATAAATCCCATAAAAATATAATATTATAGGATAGTCACAAGTGGGGAAAAAAGACGGCTCCATATACATTATTGAACTAACAAGTCTCTATGGTAAATCATAATCGTCTTTCGTGGGAACTCTTTCATGTTCATCGAGTTGAATTTTTGTGTCTTCCCTCTCTATTTATATGTACTAAATAGGCCAATTTTTATAATTTAATTAAATAAAAATAATTAATTTTATTTGTTAACCATCTTGGACTAGTTATCCATAGGAGAATTAAGAAGATATCTATATTTTTTAGGTTATAACTACATAGAGAAAAGACAATAGGAGCTCATTAGTGTTGGTATGAGCCCGAATGATATTATGAAGTTTGCGAGTAGTGATAAAACTTAATTATGAGGCTCTAATTCTGGTGATCTATGAATGTGGCAAATTCATACGTTTATGATGTGATCTAGGACCGCAAAGCCCTCTCTTCTTGGTTTACACTTTACACCGTGTCACATGTTGGTAGGAACGGAATCAAGGCTCTTGACTATATGTTTAAGCTTGCTAATTTACTTATTGATTATGTTTGAATTGAAGATGACCCCGGTGGCTTAAAACCTCTTTTGATTAATAACTTATGCAATGTTTCAATTTCGCATTAATGAAAGAGTGAATTTACCTTAAAAAAAAAAAACTCTACCTCTTTCTTAGTTGGGCCTTTCTCATCCTTTCCACTTCTTCCGCCCACTTTTGTTGTTCTTTCATTTCTTATGAAGGCTTTTTTACCCTCAAGCTGTCTTATTCTTCATTTTTTTTTCTAATATATGTGTTCTTATTCTTATATTTCTTCCATTGGAGACTAACTCTTTTAGTAGAGATTTTTTCCTTCCACCAAACTTGAACCCGACAACTTATTTAAGGTGAATCAAACATGTAACACCTGAACTAACCACCTGTTTGTATAAATGCATGTAACTGAGTGACCTATGTTGTTTATTTATTTATTTAGACTTTTATTTTATCCTATCTTATTTCTTTTAAAATCACACATCCATAGTTCCTTTGATTTTGTAATTTTCTTTTTGTTTTTTAACCGATTTTTATTTTTTGTTACACTTGCAATAAATTTAATTTTGTAAATTGTTATTTAAAAAGTTACTCCAGTCTATCATTCACACAACCAAAAATCCAAAATTACCCTTACAATTTATTTATTTATTTATTAAGATACAGAAATGCTTGCATCGCAGTTAATTTCGCGGATAAGCTCCACTAGCCACAGTGCCACACAGTAACGCTGAGCTCCGCCCCCAAGGTCGAGGAAGATTCCGGCGCCGGCACAAATCTCCTTCCTCCACGTCAATTTTCCCCCCCTTCTCTGCTCTGCACATCTCTGGTTCTGCAAAACGTTTCTCTTCTCTCTCAATTCGTACATGCCCCACGTATATTGTTGTGTTTAGAGTTTGAGATATGGTTTCTGTTAATGGGTAGGTACTGTACCAAAGAGAATGCTTTGCTGAAAGGGATGGTGAAGTTCGCAGGATATTCTCTGGCGGTTTCAATTTATCCTGTAGGTTCCACTGTCATTAGAAACAATTGCAGATTCCCTGTAGGCAGGAATTTCCGTAGCTCAAGGTTCTTTTCTCTGAAACAACAATCACATAATGGAGGAGTGGTTGCAAATTACTATCTTCCTCCTTGGTTTAGGTGGGTACTACCTCTTTTCTCTGCATTTTTTGTTGTTGCGGTCCTTTGTATTGAGGAAAATTGTGAACAAACATGGCTATCGCGGTGGACCTATATGTAAAACCATGGTTATGACTTATATGAGTATGCTGATTTTATTGACATGTTTTGGTCTTTGTATTTCGTTGGCTTAATTTCAGTGTTGCTCCAATGATGGACTGGACAGATCATCACTATAGGACTCTAGCACGCCTCATATCGAAACATGCTTGGCTTTACACCGAGATGCTTGCAGCTGAGACGATTGTTTATCAACAGGACAATCTGGTAAGTTTAGATTGCTTGTTAATAGAAAATAAAGAATGAAAAAAAGAAAAAGAAAAAAAAGAGCTAAGAGGATTTTATTATGTGAATAACTAAGATCATGAGTTCAACTGCAACTACTGTATTTGTAGTGTGTGAGTTATTTGTGATAAGATATACTTGTAAATAGTAATGGTAGAAGACTAGGAAGTTTTGTTTAAAACTCGACTATTCATATTGTAGCAGTGGGGGCATATGTGTGTGTCGCAGAACACTGATTCGTGGAATGACATTTACCAGCTCCCTTTCTTGATAAATTGGTATTGAAAGCTATTTGTTATTTTGTTCTATCTATTATGTTCAGGACAGGTTCTTGGCGTTTTCTCCTGACCAGCATCCCATTGTGCTTCAAATTGGAGGGAGTAATGTAGAAAATTTGGCAAAAGCAACTGAACTTGCTAATGCCTATGGCTATGACGAGATCAACTTAAAGTTAGTATATTTCGTATCACCTTAAATCTTGAAATTTCATTGTTCTACTTGTGGTTTCTGATGTAGTTTTTTTAATTAAATAAATAATCATATCCCAGCTGCGGATGCCCTAGTCCCAGAGTAGCTGGACATGGGTGCTTTGGTGTGAGTCTTATGCTTGACCCGAAGGTTAGAAAATCATTCTTAATTAATTCTTCAGACATGCAAATGGATTGAATATATAAGTTTTCATCATCGGCTCACTGATAGAAATCTAATAATGTATACAAGGAAAGTTTGTTGCTGAGGCTATGTCAGCAATTGCTGCCAATACAAATGTACCTGTTAGTGTCAAGTGTCGAATTGGTGTGGACGACCATGATTCTTACGATGAGCTGTGTAAGGACTTTCGTGATACATTATCTTTGTTCAAGTTGAAAGGCTGTCAAGTTTGGGTTCAATTAATAGGTTTCATCCTCTTGTTCTTAAAAAATTATGCAGAAATGGTATAACAGTGCACTTGATACACGTTTTTTATCAGCTATGTTTCTTAAGTTTGCTGAAACAGTGCTTATAAATTAGAATGCTCTGAAACAGGGTATTCAATATATTAGGTATATGGTGGGTGCTTATCATCCTAAAGTCCCTTGGTTGTTGTTGTTACCATTAACCTGAAATTACTACTTAAATGATGGGAGCCAAATTGTGTCAGACTCCTAGGAGCCCTGCAAATATTATCGTAAAATATATTGAATGCTATAGTAACAATGGGGGATAGATTATAGAATCTAGAGATATTCAGAATATAACAGAATTTTTTTGGTGGAATTTTAGCACCACCCTTTTTCTGTAGTAAATCATGGCCATGAATTGTATTGTTTTATTTCCTTTTAATCGAACATGTTACTTGTTCTCCTTAGCAATATCTAATTCCATTTCTAATATAAACTCAATTACTTTAGCAATTTATCTTTTCTACCCTTGTTACTTGGGATTTAAGAAGTATTCTGAGTTCAATTAGCATCAGGAAGATGGTCACTTTGATGATATTTGTCCTAAAGTTTGATGGATCTCTATGTACATTGCCATTGATGTGGTTTAGATCATAGGTTATACTTAATTCTATAAAATATCTGTCATTTTTTGGCAGTTATATGTTGAACTTTTTGTTGTCTGTCAGGTGATTTCATA
Organism: Acmispon strigosus; assembly: GCA_030819835.1. Lineage (NCBI taxonomy): Eukaryota > Viridiplantae > Streptophyta > Magnoliopsida > Fabales > Fabaceae > Acmispon > Acmispon strigosus. Next base: position 74,388,220 of record JAUAMA010000004.1, read on the forward strand.
TTCAAGGTTTCTTCTCTATCACCCACTAAGCACTTCATAATTCACTCAAGGAAGGCACTGCTCAATGGCATTAGCCCAGCTGAAAATAGGAGTATTCCTCCACTAAAGTATGTACTTTTTGATTTTGTAGTTATATTATATATGGAATTGCAAAAGATATGTCATGTTTTTTCTTTTTAAAATGCAGATATGAATACTTTTACGGCCTCTTACGTGACTTTCCTGATTTAACATTTACAATAAATGGTGGCATTACTAGTGTTGACGAGGTGAGCTGTTGTCATTGTAATCATTTTTGTGTATTGAATTTTTTGGAATTTTCCAGCCATAAAGTCGTTCTCTGTAGTCACTATATATCATTCTGATGCTTCTATCTATGCCTGTGTTCATGTGGACTTTGTTTGTTTGTAGGTTAATGCAGCTCGAGAAGCTGGGGCTTATGGTGTTATGGTTGGTCGTGCAGCATACAATAAGTAAGTGCCAATACAAATTACCCCCATTTGCCCATTTGACGTTTCCCACAAAATGTTGCTTTCAATAACCAGGATTCTGCTTTTCATAAAAAGGGTAAATGAACTTCCTGAAAGCTTGAGATGTTAAGTGGGGATGTAGAAATTGATTCATATCTATAACTAATCTTTGTTCATTGAATCTTCTTAATATTGTTTTGTGAATTGATATATTGTGGCTTGAGTAACCATTGTTGATAATCTCAACAGCCCTTGGCATATTTTGGGACATGTTGATACTGTAATTTACGGTGCACCAAGCTGTGGTCTTACTCGTCGTCAGGTTCATTTACTTGCGCTGGCTTTCATGAATTCACCAGCACCAATTCCTTCACATTACTCAGACTTTATCCTTTATTTTATTTTATTTACTTATTTCTCATTTAATTAAGGTCCTTGAAAAATATGTCGTCTATGGGGACTCGGTGTTGGGAAAATATGGACATAGGCCAACTGTGCGGGATATTGTGAAGGTGGGAATAAATACAACACTCAATCAGTTGATTTTGCAATTTCATATTTTGTACTATTCACTCGGAAATTTCTGTGTAGAGCACATTTTCCCCCCTCAAATAGTCATACAGTACAGGGCTACAGGCACATTTTTTTATTTCATGCAGTTCAATGCCTGGATTCTCTGAATGGGGAATGGTTCATATTTTAGGAGAACTTATTGGAGGGGTTTTCCCCTCCCCCCATTTGCATGAAGCAAATTATAAACCCATTAATGATTTTCAAATTTCTACATCCTATTTGCTGCTATTATATGAACGTAGCCTGTTATGTTGCTGCAGCCTTTACTCAATCTTTTCCATTCAGCGCCTGGGAATGGACTTTGGAAGCGCAAAGCAGATGCTGCTTTCCGACATTGCACGGTATAGTTGCTATAATTACCTCCGCCCTCAATTTTAGATCCCTTCAACATTGGGGGAACTCGAAAGGGAGAGAAGATGAGATTAAAATATTTTAATTATATTAAAATAAATATCCTTACTGCAAAACAAACAATAAGCAAACATAGGAGGACAAAAGTAAATTAGTTTCAATATATCTCCCTTTTCCTCCTCTTAACAAAACAGCACATCTAATTATAATCTCTTCTTTTCCCTTATTTGAACTAAGAACTGTTATATTATACATGATTTGAGCTTAAATTATCACTCTTCTTAATTTACTGTTCTACTGTTCTTTTCTAAGATTTCTATTTTATGGATGGTAAGGCATATGGATGGTGGTGTTGCAGACCTATCAGCATCCTTCCATATTTGAATCAGTTTACAGGCACACACACACATGCGTACATGGATCATATCAAATGAAGGAACTATCATGTAGATTAGTAGATCTTAGAACATAAAGTCATGTGAGTTAAGTGCTCATATGACTTTTAAAGTAACTTCTAAATTCTTATCCCCACTGGTCATCTTTAGGTGCATGGTCAATTTTTGCTTCTCTGATTCCCATAAAAATAGTTCTCTTACATGGTAATAACAAATAATTACTTGGAGTTATTAGGTCAAGTTTGTGTGTAACCCAATTTGATCACACTGTTAACCGTCCTTTTATAACTAATGTTTATTGCACTAATTGATTTAAATGCTAACTTAACTCTTGAACCATGTAGACAGTAAAATCATTTTTTGAAGAAACCCTTGTAGCAATTCCTGACTCAGTGTTGGATTCGCCTGTTGTGGAACCAACTCCTGGTCGCAGAGATCTTTTTGCTAATATAGACAGTTTACTGCCTCCTCCATACAGGACAAGAGAAGAGGCTATTATTTTATGCGCTTAGATTCACTTGTACTCTACAAAACCAGGTTGAAGTCATTGCCATTTTTTTATTAAATGGAATTATAGGTCCCATGTAACACAGCTCACATATATTTTTTTGACAAATTCATGTAACAGCTCATATTAATACAATGTAAATGCATGTTATTTCTTGTAAGCAACTGACTTTGAAATGTAGCACATTCTATTCTATTCGATGTAGCATTAAGCAAACCATAGTGTGGATTGCAATTGTTTATGGTGTTTGTTGTTTGCTTTAGCTTGTCTTTTGGGCTGTAGAATCTTGTAGTGGGTGTTAGAACTACTTAAGTAGAATGTTGGGTGGCAGGTGGCTCACATTACTCTGAAGGAGATGATCCCAACCCCACCCAAAAAAATAGGAAAGAAAAGGAAAGTGGAGAAGGAAAAGGGGGAAGGGAGATAGGAGATAGATCGCGTTTGGAAGAACATAAGTTATCGATCGCGGCTCATTTTGTGGCCGTTCTCATGGGATCTTGGAGCGACAGGGAAGGGCCAGAGACTCACGGAAATGCCCACGTTAAATGAGTATTTTTAGGGTTTTTTTTTTTTTTAATTTCCACATGAAACCCTAAATGAGTAATTTTTAGGGGTTTTTATGGTATTTCCAAGTGAAAGTAACCTAAATGAAAGCGCCCCTCCACTGCCCGAGTCATCTTCTTGCTCTCTCGAGCGTGAACCACCACCCCCTTGGCCTTATCTTCGATGAGCCTCCGACAACCACTGTCTGGCGGCCATCCTGCTATGCGAGATCTCGCCATCCCAATTTTTTGGCGGGCCTTGGCGCTCCGTGATTGACAACTATGAGAACTTATTTGAGTTTATCTTGTAGTATAAACATGTGTTTGAGTAAGTTTATGAAAATAACTTATTACCTACCTATAAGTTATTTTGTGCTTATTTTTACAAACTGGTCAAATTAATTTATGAATAAGTGTTTGTACTAATCTACAAGCTATCTTGAGCTTATTTATGCTTATCAAATTAGCTTAGGAATAAGTGTTTAGGTAAGAAACATTTATGACAATAAACGCTTAGTTAAGTTGATTACCTAACAAATCTAATCTCTTTACCCAAACACACCGAATTATGTTTACCCAAAGCTTTTATTAAGGGAAGTTAGAAAAATTTCAAGCCATTACAATTCTCATTTTTTTCCTGATCCTCCTAGTCTGCTATTCACAAACTGTATTGAAAGTCTCCGAGCCACTAGTTCCTCAGGATCAACTTTTCAACGTGGCAATAATTTACTGGTCATTTCTTTGATGAGATAAGATAGTGGCTGACCTGGACCTACCAGCATCACCTCGTTTGTGATTACCTTCCATATATTCTGTTTTATCTAACTACACTAAACTACTCACAACATAGAAGGACTAGAGTTCAGAACCAGATCACATTGCAGCAATGGCATCAGTGATCATGACAGCATCCTTCCTTGGCAGTTCAGCCATCACCAACCGGTCTCCGGTGGCGGTGGCCCGGCGGAGCCTCGTGGTGGTTGCCAATGCTGGCAGAACAATTGATGGAGAAAAGGAGAAGAAGGTACTCAGTTATGACAATGACAAGGAAGGAAGGAGGAACATCATGTTTGCTGCTGCAGCAGCAGCTGTTTGCTCTGTTGCTGGGATGGCTATGGCAGATGAGCCAAAACGTGGCTCCCCAGAAGCTAAGAAAGCATATGCACCTGTTTGTGTCACCAATCCAACAGCTAGGATTTGCCGCAACTGAAGAAATAATTGAAGAACTGTGAAGGGTGTATGTGATGTTTTGGTTTCATCTGCATGACCGTTTCTGACTCTCTGTACTACTAGTTGTTCATGAAAGAAACAACCTTTGCCTTATCTCTTGTCTCTGATATTTTCAGTTTAATGCCGGTTAGTAGTATTTCTAGCATCTGTTTCCTTGAGTAGATTTAACTAGAAGGCACTTGATCAATAACATACATTCATGAGATTGTCAGAATTTTTTTTTGGAAAGAAAAACTAATGAATTTCATAGGCTGTACAAGAGAAAGTCATGTGAAACAAAATATATTTGGGAGGAAGTGAGATATGGGAAAGAAAAAGAGAATAGAGTTATGATAAGTGATGAAGAGAAATGTAAGATAACTGTAAAAATTGAGGTGTGAAAACAATAGATTTTATTTTTTATTTTTTATTCTTTTTGATAAAATCTATTGGCCTTTGTAGTTCTCGTGCTAATAATGATGCTATGCTCGGAAAATTGGTAAATAGTCTACTCCATGAGAAGTTTGGCACCGTTTCCGTGCATTATTGCCTAATATTCCTCATCATATTCCTTTCTTGGAATGGTTCAGTTGTCTTCTCGCAACGCAATCATGTGTTAGTTGTTGCTACTTGTGGTGGTTGTGGAAATGACACAGTAATCATGTGTTTGAGGAACATGCTTGGCCTGTTGATTTCGTGGTAATGATGGTAGCCTCTTCAATGCTAAGCTGCTTGCTTTTTAGGCAAGCCCCCATATTTCCAAAGACCTCAACTGTCCAAAGCTAAAGCCACCTCTGCAATTTTTGTTGGGTACTCAATCTGCACCTACAATGAACAAAAGCCAATGCACACTCGTCTTTACTCCGGAGCCAAAGTTCCTCAAAATGAAACAACCTTGCTTCGACCTCCTCCTGTGAGTACCGCAATTCAATAAATTAGATTGTGATCAGAGCGGTACCTGGGGATATGAGAAACAAAAGTCACTGTCCATAAATCAGCCCAACTATCATTTACCAAGGCGTAGTCCAACCACTCCTTAATAGTAGAAAGTTTGGGTGGCCTACCATAAAAAGAATATTATTCAACGATGCATTTAAAACCTCCATCTCAACATCATCCCTCCAAAACAAACATAGCACACTTGTCCGAGATCTACTATGACCAGAGCATTGAACAAGGGAAGTACTATTAGAGAAACCACTTGTCCCGCATTACCTAAGCATCCCAGGAGAATATTTGAGTTTCCATAGCAAAAACACATAAGGAACTTCAGAGTGGATGAGTTTACGCAAAACTCTAATTATTGTTCTCAATATAATGAAGAGTGATATAATTCTTTTCTCAATAAATAATTTCATGTTAAAAAAAAAAGCTACGATGATTTTTTATATTAAGTAAAAAATAGATTATTAGCTATTAACTTTTATCATTTAAAATGATTACTAAATCAAAGTAAATTACTTTAAAATTGTTATTCAGTCAAAATATATATTATTTATTTTTGATTGATATTTGTATTGTTTTCAGTCAAACAACACAAATAAACTAAAATATAATGGCCCACTTTGTATGCTATATAGTACAAAATATGATAATATTATGCCCGATAGAATAAGGTCCGATAAAAATTTAATACCATATACCATATCACTTTTATTATTCAACGATACACTTTATAACTTATCATATCATTTAAATTGGTACTATAATATGTTTGGATGAGGGTGGCAGTGGAGGGTGGTGGTGGAGGCGATTGTGAGGGTGGTGGAGTTGGTTGTGGTTGTTAGGGGTGTTCATGGATGATTTGGGACGGGGTTTGTCTTGACTTTTACCCGGTCCTAAATACTGATGGGGTCAGTTTCTAAACCCGAACCTAGACCCGGAGAGGCCCGATGAGGTGCAAGTTTAACACAAACCCGACTGCCAAAGGACGGGTCCGGGTTGGCCTGAAGGACAAATTGTATATCACTTTTAAATCTCACCAAAGAATTGTAAATATATATCACTATGTAAAAAGACTAATTTATATCCTATCAATGAATTATGGGAGAAACTATATAGAAGTGAAGTTTTTCATAACAATATACTTAATTAGAGAAAATAATACAAATTATATTCACTTGAAATCAGACTATAAATGAAGATATACAAAATCATGTTTTGAAGTTAGTGTGTAAATAGTGTTTGTGGGACGTGTTGAACTTGACTTTCACCCGGCCCTAAATATTGACCGGGTTCAATTTTTAAACACGAACCCGTCCCTAAACCCGAAGAAACCCAAAGAGATGCGGGTTTAAGGGACATGAACCGGGACGAGTCAAGGGACAGGATCGGGTCTTGTACACCCCTAGTGGTTGTGGTCGGTTGTGGTTGTGGCGACAATGGTGGTGGTGGTGATAGTAACAATGTTGTAGGACGGCGGTGGCAGCAATGGCGGTGGCGAAGGGTGGTGGTGGCGACAATGACAGTGGCAGTGGGGTAGTGGCGGCGATGATAGTGGTGGTGGTGGTGGTGGGTGATCGCGGTAGAGTAGTGGTGGTGGTAGTGGCGATGGCGGTGGTGGAGGCGATTGTGAGGGATTTGTGGAGTTGGTTGTGGTGGTGGCAGTGACGGTAGTGGCAGTGGCAGTGTTGTAGGATGGTCATGGCAGTAATGGCGGTGGCAGTGGTGAAGAATGGTGGTGGCGATAAAAACAGTGGCAATGGCGGTGGTGGGTGATGGAGGTAGAGTGGTGGTGATGGTAGTAGCGATGGCGGTGGTGGAGGCAGGGGTGGTGGTGGGAATGTTGGCGGTGGCGTGGGTGGTGGAGGTAGTGATAGTGGTGGCGGTGATTGTAGAGGGAGGGTGGCAATGATGGCAGTGGTGACGGTGTCCATTGTGGTGGATTAAATAATTTCAAATAGCTTATACGTCACAATATTATCGGACTTTATCTATCATCTATATGACCTATTAAATAATTCGTCATTTCAATGTATAAGAGTGGATTAATGAATAAACTTATGCAATACAATGTTAGCACCGAATAATAAATAAACTCGCAAGACGTAAATGATAATCAAACACGTGATAGCCGCACTCGAGAAATTAGAAAAAAATCACATCTCATAAAAATATGCACGTGATAGCCGATATTCAAGATAAACGTTGCTTGATTTTTCCGTCAACTACAGATAAATAAATAAACCCCTATTTTTGTTATTGTTTCTTCAGAAACCTGTGTTGATGACGATGATGGAGACAAATTGGAGTTCCGAAAGCAACTGGATAATTGCCTCCGGCTCAATCCCCAACTGCCTCACCTTCCAATCCTCCCTCTCTTCCACCGACGATGATGAACAAGAACAACCCACTCCTCTTCTTCTTCTCCCTCCCTCACCAGATTCCCCTCCTTGCGAGATCAAGAGTAACCTCAATTCCATTATCCTCTGTAAATTATCATTTATTTTCTAATAACAATTCACAAATTCTCATTCTCTGCAGTTAATTTTGCGGGGAAACACGAGCTGAGACAACTCTACGTTCGGAGCACCGCTCGGCTGTACGAGATTTACTGTGCACCCGACCTGAAGACCAACGCCGAGTATCTCTGCACGGTTCGATGTGGTGTCGCTGTTAGAGACGGTGGCGTTCTTCGTTGTTCTTCTCGTAATTCTGTCGATTCTTTACCTAATCGAGATTCGGGTGATGAAAGTGTTAAATGTGAAGATGATTGGGTTGAAGTGAAAGTTGCTGATACTTCCGATCTCGATGGGAGGAATCACCCTTTGCAAACAAAACCCTGCGTCAACTCAACGCATGCCGCTCAGGTATGGTGTGCATTGCAGATTCTACTTTGTCATTGATTCCAAATAAATTTATCAGAAAAACTTATTTTTTTTCTTTTTCTGGAAGAGTAGAAGGTAATAGTAGCATCATTTTCCTAACTTTAAGATTTTCAGTATTGCTGTCAGCTATGTGAAGATAATGGTATTATTGCCAATGTTGGATCGATTTTTTTGAGTAAATCCTGTAATTACTAATTAGTCTCAAGCTTTTATAAGTCCACGAAGGCTTGATCTATTGGTCACATCATAGGAGCTAATGTGAATGATGTTTGAGCGTGTGTTTGTTTTTCATTTGCATTGAAGGAAACATGATTTCACAGATTTCAAAGGCACAAAAAGATAAGTAGGATTTTGTGATGTTGAGTTTAATAGAAATCCAAACATATAATGAAGTTGGTGGTATATGTTAACTACTAATTTTAGAGGTTATCAGGTTCTCTCTTTATTTTTTCTGATTTGGAGGTTCTCTGTTCATGTTGTTAGGATCTTTATGAGGCTACGGCGGAGATTGATGATGTGGATCCTTGCGTTTCTGTTACAATTCGTTTGCTCTCGCTTCAGAATAAAGGTTGCGTTAATGTCGATGAGATTTATGTGTTTGCTGATCCTGTTGATTCAGAAAGCCAGGAAAGCCGGAATGAAAACTCGTCTAGCAGTTCACTCATGGCTATGTTTCTTCCCACCTTGATGCAATTATCTAAGGCAAAAACGGGCCTCGGAGATCTAAATGCTGTTAGAAATGAGAAGCAACTTGTTTCAGAGGATGGTTTGGAGGAAAAACCCTGCTCTAGTGATTCTGTAATTAAAAGTCAACTGAAAGGAAAAGCTAGCACGAGTGATCATCTAGAAGTGAAGTTGAAAGAGGTGAAAGAAGGTTCATCCCAGCCAGACACACACTCTCAAGTTGCTAACATGAAGGGTGACCGTGCTGCTGTACCCTTGCAAGCTGCAAAAGTGGATAGCAGTTGCAGTGCTGTACACTCAGAAATTGCAGAAGCGGGGAACAATCACAGTGCTGTACCCTTACAAGCTGCAAAAGTGGATAGCAGTTGCAGTGCTGCACACTCAAAAGTTGCAGAAGTGGGGAACAATCACAGTGCTATCCCCTCACAAGTTGCACTTGCTGAAAGCAATCAAGGTGGTTTTTCCGGTGGTGGTGTTGAAAAAGCCCTGGAACAGATTCTATCTCGAATGGACAGGCTAGAACAAATCTGTTTGGGCTTTCAAGAGAAATTGGTAATACCCATGAACAGCATTGAGGCAAGACTCCAGCGAGTTGAGCTGCAACTTGATACACTGACTAAAAAATCGCAGAGTTCTGCATCACCATCATGTTATAGAATTTCTGCTCCTGATGCTTCTTCTACTGAATCTGATGACATCTCTTGTGACTTTTGTCTTGATGATACTGCTATTAGAGAAATTGATTCAGATAATAATTATTTACATACAGAGGTATCATTCGTCTCTCCTCATGGTTTTTCTGATTCGGAACATGCTCCTCAAATATTCCCAGGTCTTGTAGTTACAGCTCCAGAGTTTTCTGATGATGAGGATGAAGTTGATAATGCATCGGGACCAGAAATAAATTCTCCAAATGATAAAGGAAAGCAGTCCATTGATGATGCTTTATCTTCTGCTTTAGCTAATTTTTTATCTTCTTCTCTATCTTTAGAGTCTCCAAAGAATACTGATACTCTTCCTCATAAAGCCCCTGGGATTTTAAATGAAGTTGATGATAATCATGAGAGTAATGAGGAGATTGCGAAAAATGACTCATATAATCACATCCAAGTGTTGCCTTCATCCAGTATTTATTTGGGAGGTGGAGACAAGGTAAACGGAGATTCTAATGATACACACACCGAAAAGGCTGTCCATGAAGCGGAAGAATATGACCAATTTTGCAATACAGAAGGGGACCAAGACGAGGCGTGTGTTAAAGCCAGTATTTTAGCTGATCATGATTCAAGAACTGGATTTAATGACAACGTTGAAGAAGACAAAAACGGAAAAATCAATGGTAAAAAAAGTGATGATTTGTCATCTGATGTGAGTAACATTTCAAATGAGTTGCTTGACAATCAAACCCCCAGTTGTCTTAATATCACTCAGGAAGGACTGTCTGCAAGGATGGAACTTACAAGTGCAACAGAGGTCCCAGAAAAAACCTTCCATGAGAACATTATAGAGAATGTTCTGGGATTTTCACTTGCTTCCAATGTAGTAGATTTTGAAATCCCGCTATTGGATGTGAAATTCATTTCTCAGAGAAGTACTGTTATTGAGAGTTTCCTTGAAGGCCTTCTGGTTGAGACACCAGAGATCAGCTCAAGAGATCCATCACTCAAGGAAAGCAATTGTGATCTTCAACTGAAAGGCAATGGTAATCTTTCAGTTGAGGAGCAATGTAACTTGATCTCAGTTGACGATGATGGGGGACTGGAGAATCCGGCTAGCGATGATCATTTTGCTCTGGACGAAGCCTTCTGTACTTCCATAGCTTCACCTGTGAACATGGGGGTTGATAATCTGCAGGGAGACCATAAACGCAAGCGTGATGTTGGTGACATATCTCAATCAAGTCTCATATGATGTTTTTTCTAGTCCTGTACACTTGTTTCGGTTCATGAATCTTGATCATGTAGCCATTTGTAAATATAGCTGTTTTCATGAATATGATTCATCTGCTTGCTTATCTAGATTTTCGACCACCTTCGTAGAAACATGTTGCAGCTATTCCTTGTTTATGGCGTGGTTACATGACAATTGTAAATACTCAATCACTCCCTCATTGTCCTTGCTGGTGAATTACTCAGAGGTGATTTATTTTCCTTTTATACATTAATAGGTAATTAAATAATGAGAAGGTTTTTGTACCGATGGATATTGTTGGCGTATAAGGCCGTTGCAATTATCGAAATTCTTGATAGTTTTTTCTTCTTTTATTAGAATTTAGAGCTACAGCTTAGTATATAGATGTCAGTTTGTGTTTGGATTTTCGTTGAAAGTTTGTGTTTGAATTTTTGTTGAACTTATAGGTCAATTCATGTTAAAGTCAACCTCACAGAATTTAGTGCTCCATTTGTGGGCAGGTCTACCTTAAAGAAGAGGGGGGCAATTGCCCCCATCAAAGAAGGGTTCAACTTTAAACTTGAGCAAGTTGCATGTCCTTTTAGTGAAGAATGGTGCTTCGGAGTTCCAGTTTTATACAACAAATTTTCAATTTCTTTCCTATGACACCAGAAAAGGGAATACTTTAAAGCCATTGAATTTATTTTCTGTTTGATAGAGCTGTAAAAAATATAATTTAAAAATTTTAAACGTTAAGATCAGAATTGCAGTACGAACAATCATTTTTATGAACTAACAGCTGATCCAATCCTCTGTCTTTAGTACGTCCGGATAATAATATAATCTAAAACAAAACAAAGAACATCTCATTCTATATAGTAAATTATCTTAGCTAATAAACCATAAAAAAAACTTAACTGATAGATCAGGGTTCTTTTTTTAAATAGTGTAATAGATAAAATAATTTACCAAAAAATATTGTTCAAAAATAATATACCAACACGGGATTTTTGGTGACGGATGTCACAAAATCCTTGCGTTGAAGCGGAATTTGCGAAGGAAACTAAGAGACGAAAATCCTGCAAGAGTGACGGATAAAATCCCCACTCTAATATTCCGCTGTTAAGTACAACTTGCTTTAACAAGGATTTTGTGATAGACGTCTCCGTCGCAAAACTTGGTAACGGATTAATCCGTCGCAATTTTCGGTGACGAATTACTCCGTCGCAAATATCAGTGACGGATATGTTTACCGTCGCAAATACGCTGATAAGGACTTGTGACGGTTTCTGCTTCGTCGCAAAGTGTCGTGAGCCGTGGGGATTTTGTGACGGATTTTTTACTATCGCAAACATTAAAGTTCTTTCTGCTACCCACCTTTTTTGGAACATCTCCACAACCCACCTTTGATGGTGAAAAAATTCTTTAGTGTTATTTAATTATTGTTTATTATCTGGGATTAGTAGTTATGTTTTATTTTATTTTAATTAAATTAAATATTTAATTTATGATATAACGGAAAACAATTGAATGTCGGTGTAAAGAAATTTGCATTAAATTTATTAATAAATTGTTTTTAAACTATTTTTTTTAAATGCTAGTTTTATTTTATATAATATTATTATATTATATAAAGCCCCGATAAATCATTTATGTTGATGAATTGTATTGTAAATTTATTTATATTTTATTAAAAAACCAGCTATTAAAAATTAAAAATAAATTGACACCCGCTGGGTGGCGCTAAGTTGAACTGAAGGTGTAGTCACTCAAAATTCATAAGGAGAAACAAAAACACAAGTGAAGTGAGTGCGAAACGAAGATAAGTTAACATTAACATTAACATTAACAGTGTTGTTGTGATAGATAAAGGTTTATTAGGGTTTAGGGTTCCGTTACTTAGGGTGGTTCGTCGGAGATGGAAGCGGCGGTGGTGGACGTCGGGTCGAAGCTCCTCAAAGCTGGTTTTGCAATCCCTGATCAGACTCCTCCCATGGTACGTACTATTTCACTTCTTCATTCTTCTCTCTCTCTCTCTCTCTCTCTCTCTCGCACACACACACACAGGCAAAGCAATACTTACTACTTCTACTAGATTGCTACTCAAGTTAGTGTTTTTCCTCTGTTTCAGATAATTCCCACTCAGATGAAACGGCTTCTTGATGACGGGTCAGTGACGGATGATAATAGTTTCACTGTTGATCCTGTCGTGCGAGGATTCATCAAGGATTGGGACGCCATTGAGGACTTGCTGCACCATGTTCTCTACTCTGGCCTCGGATGGGAGATTGGCAACGAAGGCCAAATACTCTTTACTGATCCACTCTGTACCCCTAAGGTTTTTTCTTTTCTCATTCTCAAGCTTATGTACCGTTTCCCCTTCTGTTTTCGCTCTTCCTATACGCATAGAAAATTGTTTATTAGACACCCATATTAGGAAGAGAATAGAAACAAGTGGTGGATGATATAATTTGATCGGAGGAGAGAGATAGATAGAAAAATTAACATTGTTAATTGTTAGATATTTTTCACACCCTTCTTATTGATGCATAACATTTCCTGAAGGACGAAACCTGAAAAATTAGATATGGTACGAGGGACGGAAATTCGAAACATATTCAACACAATGAACAATGATTGATTAGGTGATGCAATGTATGAGTTTTAAGAGAGAGAGAGGGGGGGGGGGGGGAATATAGTATTTTTTCCCCTTCGGGACCATTTTTACTTTAGATAGTTCCTTCCAGAACATGTCTTTGTTTCCCTTTTCTATCTGCCTGATCTACTTCTGCAGCCTTTTGTTAAATGGAGTTGATAGTCTTGTTTTGGTGTGTATTGTACAGCTTTTCTTTAAACAATGTATGCATTTTTTTGTTTTCCAGGCCAACAAGGAACAGTTAGTGCAACTAATGTTTGAAACATTCAACATATCTGGGTTTTATGCCTCAGAACAAGCCGTGTTGTCACTGTATGCGGTGGGACGTATTTCAGGATGCACTGTTGATATTGGGCACGGAAAAATAGGTATCGGCATCTTAAGGAATAGGAATTAATTTTAATTATGCATATAAGTTATACAATGAATAGATTATAGAAACTTTGATCCGCTTGCTATGTGGGTCAGGCAGTTTGTTTCAATGTGGGTTTATATTATCTCCAGCACATAATCATGTGGTATTCATGCACCTAGAGTTCTGTAGGTAACAGAACATCTAATGTGCTGTGCTCTTTATTTGGTACTGAATAAAGATATAATAGTCATGGGAGGAGTGGAAAACTAAAAACAAATAAAGATTGGGCGTTTGGTCCAAATAGAAAAGGTCTAACTTGTTAATATGCTCCTAAAAAGCAAGTGGGAGTAGCATATTAGTAGTCTCACTCTCACACACAGTCATGAACCCGCTCTTGCACCTCGGAAAACCTGAACCCTAATCAAAACCTACTCAAAGTGGTTTTTTTCCCCCTGTCAAATTCGGGTTGGTTCGGTTCGAGTAATTGCCCATGGGTTCAGATATGTTTGCCATGCCTTGTTCCTGTAAGTATTGTATACTTCATTGAAGTAGATAAATAAGTATCTTAGTTTGTTCTTCAAGTATGAATTTACTCTCGACCTTACTGCTTGTTACATGCATCATAATCTTTTTGGTTTTATAAATAGATATTGCACCCGTAATTGAGGGTGCTGTTCACCACATTGCCTCAAGAAGATTCGAGTTAGGAGGTATGGATCTAACTAATTTCCTGGCTGAAGAACTTGGCAAGTCCAATCCACTAGTAAATATCAGCCTGTCTGATGTGGAGAAAATAAAAGAGCAATACTCATGCTGTGCTGAAGATGAATTAGCTTATCAGAAGACAGAACATTCTTGTCCTGTAGAGCAACATACTCTTCCTGATGGACAGGTCTGCTTTCTTGATTTCTCTAATTCGTTTTGACTTGTGATACTCATAATTTGCTGTCCTTGATTTTTATGTTAGCTTTTGATGTATCGGTAATTAAGTAGTACTCTAGATGACCTTGTATTGATTGCAAGAGTGAGAAGGAAATGAAAATGAAAGGGGATGTGGGGACTGGGGGTGAAGAACCATTATAGAGAGATCAGAGCTTTCTTTGGACTATTGTGCTCAATCTAGACATTTGGATTATTGTTAGACTTACGCAAAGCTTATATGCCGAAATGACAAAGTGGCTGATATTTGTAACTTTGGAATTTCTAAGTTCTATGAATGGATCTTCAATAATTCATGACTTAATTTTAAAGTTGAATTACCTTATAGCTCATAACAATTGGGAGGGAAAGATATACTGTTGGTGAAGCTTTATTCCAGCCAAGTCTGTTGGGTTTAGAGGCTCATGGCATTGTTGAGCAGCTTGTCCGTACTATTTCAACCGTATCATCTGATAATCATAGGCAGCTGCTAGAAAATACTGTGGTTTGTGGTGGAACTTCTTCTATGACAGGTAAATTTAATAGTAGTGGTGAATTTAGGATAAGCTTGATGTGAGCTTTTAATTTGTTATACTTTTTCTTTTTCTTTTCTCATTTAAGAATAATTTGTGGATGTTTGGTCTATATATCAATACTAACTAAAAAAGGCAACCTTGAGTTTTACAACTTCATCCATTGTGGGATATAGGAAAGGGTTGAACCTATTATGAATCTAGGATGCAACTCCTCTAAAGTGAGTGACTCACTTAACATGGTAAAGTGAGCATCACAACCATTAATAGTGATTACCTACTTTGAAAAAGTCAATAAAAGAACTCAATCAATGGTTGTGACACACACTTTAGACTAGAGGAGTTGCACCCATGAATCTATTGTACACAACCTTACTTTGCATTTGCAAGAGACTGATTCCATGGAGTATTGCAATGTCTGGGCTATAACACATAATATCGTACCATTAAGTTTCTCAATGTGTTATTTTGTAATTTTTGATGCTGAATAATTGGTCAGACATGATATTCTTTGATAGGAACTTCCCAAATTACAGAAACTGGGAATTAGACCCAGGAATTACAGAAAACAGAGATAGACTATTGTCTTTTATTGTCATGCTAATTTTATTATTTATGTTGCTGCATATGAATTTAAGTCATGTTGGGCCAGGCCAGAAAATTGGGTGGACCAAAGGGCTGGTCAAAATATTTCAAAAGAGGCTTGCCGACCCAAATTAGGATAGTCCATTTGGGCCTATTGCTTTGTTTGTCCTGGCCTGTTAAAGTGTTGGTCCTCCAAATTCTTTCATGCCTGCTTATGAAGTTCCTTACCACCATCTCTGATAAAAAAATGTACTATTCTGTTTGGTGTTTTGTTTGGTCTTTATATTTAATTGCGTATGCAGTTTAGGTTTTTCCTCATTAGCAAGTAAAAGAATAATCATGTGATACATCGATTTATTCAATTTGTTCCTGACAAGATGGGGGTTATCTCATCAGCATTATGACTTCTCATTTTTATGAGGAAGCTATTGTTTATGAATTATTATTTCTGACTGGTTAGTGCTGCTTCTCACTGCAGGCTTTGAAGAGAGATTTCAGAAGGAATCTAGCTTAAGTTCATCAGCGGTGCAACCTACCCTGGTTAAGGTAATTCGGTTCGGTTGTCTTATAAAGTACACGACTTTAAATCATAAAAATTCCAATTATTATAGTTAGGTTTTTTAACTTTCTTCTGGAGCTGTCAATATCAAATCTTTACATGAGAGGAAAGGATTTTGCCTCTTGTACACGAGTAACATAAAAAACTGTAAAAAAATGTGTTGTTTATTCATGTTCTAATTTATGTTTCTGCTGGTGGGTATTCTCAGGCTCCAGAGTACATGCCAGAAAATTTAGCCATGTATTCAGCATGGGTGGGAGGGGCCATACTTGCCAAAGTAGTTTTCCCTCAAAATCAGCATATAACTAAGGCAGACTATGATGAAACCGGACCTTCCATTGTTCATCGGAAATGCTTCTGACAGTATTCATCTGCACAAATTCAAGAAATGTTTGATGTAGATTTCAACCATGCATTCATCTGCACATTTTAAAATGCTGTAATCCTTGGTTTGATGTAGATTCAGATGCTAGATGTCCATGTGCTTGTATTATTCTAATAGCTGCAGTGATCTCCATCAATGCAATCATCTTACTCTGCTCTAGGACTTAGATACAAGTGGAGTTTGCTTATCTTTGGAACATGGATATCCCTGTGTAAGATATTCATTTTGGCCCTTTGTAACCTTGTAGCTACACCCTTAGTTGTACAATCCTTTGTACCCTTTTTATACAGTAGTTTGTAAATAATGCCTTGACTTATGGACTAGTAATTTATGGTCTTACTAATGATGTTTTTTAAATTGTTTGAAAGGGAAGTTGTATACAATACCATAAATCAAAATTCCCTACAATTTATAATTTGAGACACGTTTACTAAGAAGTTAAGATTTGTAAATAATGCCCTTAATAAATGATTTGATTTCACGATTTGTATAGAATTTAAGACAAGTTTACTTAAAAGTTAAGATTTGTAGCTTTTAACTAAAATTGATTTTAGGACGTTCCACTGTTTATAGGATCCTTTGCATTGCAATTTCGGATGCATTACGATCTAGAAGGCCAGATACAAAAAATGTCCCATGGGTTTTGATGTTGTATAGTCTTCTTGTGTATGAAAGGAACTTTACTACTGAAATATAGTTTTTACAGATATATGCTACCCAATTATTTGTCAACCCCATGACATAGGGGCACTCGAAAGTTGATAGGCACTAAAAAACAAAGGTGTCAATTGTGTAATGGGGTCAATTCCAGAGGCTCCCGTTCACACATTTACATAAATAAAACCAAGGGAGCAAGTGGGGTCCCTTACCCTTCCATCACGACGAATAAAGATGGGTGAATATTTTAAAAGTGTAGACCACTAGAAAAAGATAGGAAAAGAGGAGAGATAAGTGATAAGTGTGATATATGATGTGATGTAATTAAAAAAAAGAAATAGAGAAAAAAAAGGGTGTCCAGATGTGTCTGTATATACACGAATCATTGCCCCCTCCATCACCATCCCTTACTGAAAAAATAATCATAATTCAGAACATCATCATCTTCCTCTTTTCTGCCCACCTCACCATAATATATAATTTAAAAGAGTCAATGGGTGTTTCAGGGAAAGAGAGATCCAAACTTCACGAACTTTAGTACTATTCAATTGATCTAGATTGAGCTCCAACATGCATGTTTCATGCTTAATAATAATGTAGGATCTTGAGATTTCCATACTAGAGTTTTTTTTCTTACTTGCATTTTTTAATGCAAATGGAACTAAACTTGCTATATATGTTCTTTTATAATATAATTCTTCTTATATTTCCACACCACTATTTTTAACACCAAGATAAAAAATAAAGCACAAATTTGAGTAAGAAATAATGACTTGGAATGAAACATTTTTCCTACACATATGGATGATGGAGGTCTACGATTTTAGGTTGTCCTCAGTTTCAGTACTCTCTAATAATAGATGGTCCACTGCCCAACTTTGTCTTGGTGCAACCTTGTGATGGTTGGGGACATACTCCTAGAAAAACACAAAAAAGCAAATTAATAAACAAGAAAAATACTTCACTTACTTTTTACCTACAATCTTGGACATGATGACAATTGACAATCAGCATGTTTTGTGTAATATCACACACCTCCATTTTCTTTATGAGTACTGCTGCTGTGTCTGCTATGACCACAATATGCCTTGCAGAGTTGTCTATAAACCCCTCTTCCACTCCCTTATCAAATAAGCTCAGCAAACTGTTGAAATACCCATCTACATTCAACAATCCCACCTGCTTAATTAGAGTGTGTGAGTAAACCACTGAATTAAATATTGGGTGCAACTCTCTAAAATGAGCCCGCTTATTTTACATGGTAAAGTAAATCATCTCACCATTGATTGAGTTGTTTTTATTGACTTTTTAAATTATGTAAATTAGGTAAAATTATTAATGATGTGATGACTTACTTTATCCTCTAAAGTGACTCAACTCACTTTAGAGGAGCCAAATCCCTAAAAATATGTTATATGTATGTATAAGCCTTTAAAATAAGCTCAAATTTATAGGTATCTCATAAACTATTCACATAAACTCACACAAATACTTACATAAACATTTAAGATCTTTTAAACTCAGTCTAATTAGAAAAATGAGTGATAAATTAAAGGGGCGTCATGAACCATCTATCCCAACAACTCACCTATCCCAAAAAGTTGTTGGTTAAAAGACACTGAATTGTTTTTATGGCATATTCCAAATTCAGTTAGATATTTTTTTATTAAAAAATAAGCCTTTCTAAATGGTTCATGCTCTTCAAGATCAAGTTTTACTGATAAACTCATTCACCTAAAAGGAGTGGATAAGGATATCTTACTGGTTTATCATGAATTCCTAGTTGGGACCAGGCTATCACCTCCAGCAACTCTTCCATGGTGCCATAGCCACCTGAAAGTTTGTAACTTTGATTAAATATCTACATATGTGAAGTAACCAAAGGAATGTTGGAAATACTAAAAAGAACATTGAAATTCCATATCTACATATACCAGGAAGGGCTATGAATGCATCAGCATGTTTAGCCATTACTGACTTCCTTTCATGCATGTCTGCAACCATTTTCACTTCTCCAAAGGTTTCTCCAGATATCTAATTGCATGCTTTGATCAGTGTAAGTCTTTTGTGAACAAGAACTCAAATGGAAAAAGAACATGATCATAGTAATTAAGGATGGAATGGTACCTCAACAGGCAATAGAGCTTTAGGAATCACTCTAACAAAGAAAAAAAGATAAACAATGAAGTTCATGGATCAAAGGGATCCTAATATATAACATGTTTGGATCAACTTATTTTTTGTTAGAATCAATTCTGGCACTCAGAAACTCTAAGTTACTTACCGTAGCATTTCGTGATAATTGATACAAAAGGATTTTCGTGATAATTGATACAAAAGGATTTCCAAACATGTTAAAGAAACTAAAAAATATTACCCAAGAACATGGCAACCTCCCTTTAGCACAGTTTGAGAGATCAAACCCATTAGTCCTAATCTTCCTCCTCCATAAACCAAGTCAATCCTCTTCTCAACCTATCAAACAATGAATTAAAAAACACATGCAAGAGTTAGAACTATACAAATGAACATATATTCTTTTATGAATTGGCCAACAATAAGTGAGAAAGAATTACCAGCAAATCACCAAGCTCAAGAGCTGCATCACTAAATGCAGACTTGTATCCAGCTCTACTGCCACAAAAGACACATATTCTTTTGAACCTTCCTTTCTTCTTGTTTTCTGATGAAATCTTTCCTTCTCCTTCCATCTTTCCAATGTAATTGTCAAAGAACAGTACTAAAGGAGAATGTAATCCAGATGGTTTAGGGTGATAGAAGACAACCTTTTTTATAAAACTAAACAACTTTATCTCAAAGACAAACACCCTTCTGTCTCCTTGAAAAGAACTTTGGTTTGACAAGACCCCTCCCCATATTCTATTAGGAAAATGTTGCGCAAAAGAAAAAAAAAATAGAAATAATGAATATAATATAAAAAAAGTGAGAGATTGAGACAAAAACGGGATTACACATCATAAATGATTCTATTATTATTGTGGATCTTGACATATAAACACTCAAATGGTAACCACACCCAAATAGTAATACACCAAAATTTTCTTTCTATGTCTATTCTACCACATAACATCATATATATATATCATATTTATTATTTATTATTTCTTCTTTTCTCTTTCTTTCTCTAATACAATTTGGGTCTAGTCAACCCAATTGAGCGTAAAAAATACAATTTCCTATTCTCCTATTCTTGTCAACAATCTGTCAGTATTATAATGTTACTCAAACTATGCTGACCAATGACCACCACAACTATGAACAGTATGCTAAATTTATGAGATTAATATTCATCCACTTCAGTGTAAAAGATTTTACACAAAAAAAACTATAATAATTCAGATTATTGTTACATCAGATAATTAATTTTAAAATTTATTCAATTAATTATGGAATTAAATTATAATGCGGTAAATTTAAGAGTTATAATTGATTTTCTGTGTGCATAACTATTAAACTCTAAAAAAATTGTCGAAGGAACATTACCTTGTGTTTGTAAAATCAAACTTTTCAGGCATGATGAATTAGTCTCGTTTGGATCACTACATGTCTTTTTCTTTTCAAGTAAAAAATAATATTTATTTCAAATGATGATGTTATTATTTCTATTAATTAGTTACTTTTCATTAAGTTTTATGGTTAAGACTTAAGAGAGAAAAATATGTGATCTGATGTTTGATTCTAAGACCTGATCCATGATTAACGCAAATGAGCATCGCTACCTCGTATCTACAATCACAAATATAATTCTGTACTGTGTCTGTGTGGATAAAGGTAAATAAATTTGACCAAATTTCATCCTTTGCTTCTGATATCTCTTTTACAAGGAAACAAAACCACTTTTCTTTCAAGCTGGTTTCTGAAATTAATGTATTTTAGAGAGTTGTACTCATTGGTTTGTGGCTCGTGGATTTGTTACTTGGTGATGTAAAGTTAGTAACCAAAGAAAACAAGATATTATCTTAAACAAATACACAATACCATATTACTGATTTTAGGCTAACCAGATTCCTATTTTGGTGTTTGATCAGTTCAAGAAGGAATATGAAAGAGCATAATGAAGGTGGAAAAGTAAAACTAGTGAAGAGTGCTCTCCAAAATGACCAGAGGGTAAAGTTTTTTTTATAAAATAAAAGAAGCATATTTTATTTATGTGGTAGATATAAAGTACTGATGATGAATGTTTGGTGGTAATGACATGCATATTGATATAACAACCAAATCATCAATTTATTGACATCACAAGGGGTATGCTTCTCAAAAGACTAGTGTTAATTGGAAACTTGAGTTGTGGAGGAATCATCAATTGGGTTCCAGTATCTGTTGAAAAGCCTAAGGGAATCAGCCTCTACAGCATATCCATCTTCATTTCGGTGCCAGCTAAAGCGAGCATTCGTTCGGTTCTTTATGTCAAGAATGCCATGTCCAAAGGTGGACTCTCTGAATCTTGAGTACTCTGGCTGTGGTTGTGTCATGCTGCATTTCAAATCATATTTTTATCAGACTATATTGCTTGGAAACATTTTTTAAGACTCATCATGTTTCATGTATATATAGAGCTTAATTACTTTTGTGCTAAGCCTTCAAGATTTCCTCCATCCCCAACTGTTATATATACAGGAGCTGATTGATCTTTTACAGGAGTGCAAACACCATTTACAATATTATATGCAATATTCGAGACACGCATCTGAAACACAAACAAATCAGTTGTCACTAGAAGCAAACACGGTTAAGATCTTCTCATGTGGAAACTTCACATAATATTGTAATGTTAAAGACTTAATGTCTTGACATGATAATATTGTAATGTTAAACATGATTGGTACCGGTGGTTTTCAGAAGCACTTACAGATCGTTCGTAGGCATGAACATGACCAGCAAACACAACATCAACCTTGTACTTCACAAACCAGGGTTCATACACTACTCTCATTGTTTCCCCTTCCATAAAATGAGCTACATAGCTGTTATACCAAGGTGCATGCATGATAACAATCAACCATGGAGTCTCTGTCCTGTTAACTTTCGGTAGCTCTTCTTGAAGCCAGTTGTATTGGGGTGTGGATGGTCCTGAGAAACCAACAAAGCTATCATTTTAAAAAGCAGTAACATAACAGTTTACAAGCGCATTCAATCTTAATAGTAACAGAAGAAAGAAATTTATAGTGTTTGGATCTGTGGTGGCACACAGTACAAAACACGGTAACTTGAGAAGCTACAATGTGTAGTTTCTCCCCTAGAAGTGATCACGGGGCTGAGATCCATTAAGGTGATTCGATACGGAAGCTTTAGATAATCAAAACATTCCACATGGAAGACATATACACAATTTTAATCTGCATATTATTCAGTAGAATTTGATGATCTCTATATAAGTTATAGAATTGCTACAGTAAAATTAGTACAAATAGAATTATGTCCATTGAAAATCATAGAATCAACAGGACAAGATAAGGTTTTATGATGCAAAAGAAAGTATCTAGCATTACCACATGCTGAATATGAAGCCAAGACAATGATGTATGCTGAAGCCCTCTTGATAGAATACCAGAAGGGTTGAGTACTCCCTGATGCTTCATAAGGAGTAGGGAAACGGCGGGTATATGGCTTGAAAGGTTCGGTTTCACCCTGTGAGCAATTACCAATCTATGTTAAGAACTTGCATATTATTAATTCTTGTGACAAGTTAGATTACATGAATTCTTGTGAGAAGCTTACAAGTTGTGGAGCAAAATCAATTTCGTGGTTCCCAGCAGACCATATCCATGGTTGATAAGAGGCGCTCCTTTCTACAAACCTTCCCCAAGTATCCCACCTAACATTATCATGATATGGGTAGTCATTTGCATATGAGAGGTCTCCAAGATACAGCAGAGTTTGTGGTTTACTCGGGTCCATTTGATAATGAGTAAGCGTCGAATTTGAATTGAAGGTCTGACCAAGATCGCCTGTAAACAATGCTACAACCATTAATGACAAACATTTTGGCTTATTGACACAAGAAATGTTGCATTGCATAGCATTGTTCCTAAATTTGCGACGAAAGATTCTAAAATGTTAACACTTAATAAACGCATAATACTTGTATTATATCACAATGGTAGCTCACAAAGCAACCATGGAAGATTACATTAAAGTTACCTATGAGACCAAATGTGTACGGCACATCAGGACCAACTACAGGAGGAGTTATAAACCAAAACTGCCGCGTTGCGTTCCCAATTCCAATCTCATAGTAGTATTTGGTGTTGTACTGCCACAAAAGAAGTACATATATGGACAATTTATTCATAAATCAAAAGCTTTCAATCTTGGTATCTGGAGTACCTTCAACTTCTTGATGGTGGTGTGATGAATAAAACCAGACGTGTAATTGAAGAATCTATAAGTAACAATTTTCCCACCAGCTTTATTCTTTTTGTTCTTGCTGTTTTCACTCCAGTAATACACTTCACTAGACCCGGGTTCATCTACAGTCTACCCATGACACGATCACGGCTTTCCCCTCATGGTCACCTTGTGTTATATGAACCTAAATTGATACCAAAACTGTAACTTAGAAGAGCAATTGATGACTAACATTTATTTAAAATCAATCAATGGAAATTTCCTGAACAGTAAATGGTGTATTTGGATTATCGTTAACACACAATTCAAAAGTACGGTAACTCCAAAAGCTACACCTTCTTGCGTCTTAGTTCTTTACAAAAATGATTATGGGGCTTCCCATTATTGGATCAAGCGCTAACCACTATGTCAAAAGTAATTGCTATTGGTGAAGACACAACTTTATTTTCTTACAATACAGAGTCCTCAAGGGTCTACCATGTTAAGCTCCATGGAGTGAGATTTTAAGCACTTCCAATCCTAAAGGTGAGGCTGGATTAATACCAACGCCCATTGCATGACTATGTACCCCACAAGTCATTCAACCAGTACAAGACCTGATTCATTACATTAATCATCACCTACCACCTCCTTCAAGGTCACCTTGTCCTACCTATCATAGCTCTCACTTTTCACTTTGAAGTAATCATCAATAACACAAATAAAGGTAGTGATCAATACAAAATTCCCACATGAGACAAGACAAGCCATCTGGAATAATAATGTCATGGTGAAAGGGGAAACAGAAAGGTACGAGATTCAAATTAAAAGTTTCCATTGTTGTCAAAACTAACGAAACGTATCGAAGAAATGAAAAATGAATTTAGTAACTTATCCTTCATGCTTGGGAGGTGATAGTTACCTGCTGTGGAGCGTTATAACCAGGAGGAACAGCAAAAGCATCGCTATCAACTGGCATATCCAAAGCAAAATCGGTATCTCCATGACAGATCATCAGCATTGCCACATTGAGAACCAAAGCTAGTGCTAATAAAAAACATGGGGAGCCTCCAAGAAGAAGACCCATTTTCTCACAACACTTGAACCACACTTGTTGCTGTTGGTCTCAGGTGAAAACATGCATGTGTATTTATAATGAGAATAAATGGCATTGGCATATGATGACGAATATTTATATTAATATAGGCTTTACAATTACAGAATTCAATTCAAACATTCCCTCATCATGTCACGCGTAAGAATGTGCATTCGTGTCCCTCGTTTTCTTCCAAGACAAGAAACAGTTAAGGATTGTCGTGATAAAACTTTCCTTTGGAATTGGATTTGAGTCGGTAGTTTTCTGGGTTTCACCAGAGGCATTGCATTGCAGCATGATACATGCATACATATATATGCATTGCAGGATATATGATGGTGAAAAAGTTGACTTTTGACCTTTAATTGATGGTGTCTCGTCTTGGATTCATGACACATTCAGACAATCCTAATTGTAGTTCATGGAATCAATGTTTAGAATATTCCCAAATTTGATTTTTCTATACATGATTTAAGTGAACTCCTGATAAGTTTACATGAGGAGCCTGAGGGATTAAAAGACTCGTGTTATGTTGTCAAGTTTACAATTATTATAATAATAAAAAAAAGTTGAATTTAAGCTCATGATTATGATTAGTTGGAATATATATGCATTATCAGGGTTTTAAATTGCGGACCGCATCACGTGATACGGCCGCAATATTGCGGTTGCCAAGGGTACAACATCCGCATCAGACCGCAATTGCGGTGTGGATGAGAATATTCACGCAAAACTTTTTTTGAGTACTCACTAATGAGAGGTTGAGCCAGAATTTTATGTTCTGAGTTGGAAATTAGTTTGTTTTGAGATAGAAGGAATTATTCTCATTTAATGAATTGGGATATTATATAATGGTGAAGGAAAGTAGGGTTGATGAGAATTAGGAAATGCATTTAATATACACAAAATGTATAAAATAAATATAATTATTATTGCCTTTTTTTTTTTTTACATATAGCGACTGAAAATTAAATTCACGCCGCAACGGCTAAAATTGCATCACAATAGCTGCATTGCCCGCAATCGCAGCGGTTGTAACCGCAATTTAAAATCCTATGCATTGTCCACCATTCAAACTCAAACAGACTTTTGCGTAAAAGCGTGTTAGAAATAATAATATATTATTGATGTCGTAATAAAACCAAATTATGAACATAGAAATAGTACAAACAAAAATAAAAATAAAAGTGAAAATGTGTCCATCACAATCAAACCAAAATAACCATCAACAAGTAAAAATGTTCCAAACAAGAGAAATAAGAACAGAAGGTGGTGCAGAATCCTCATAAGCCTCATCTCCTCCAGCATCTATCATTATTCGGATAACAACCAAATAATGAATTTATTGAAATCACATTGGGAATTGAATGTGTTAACTGGACACTTAAGTTGATGAATCATCAATTGGGTTCCAGTATCTGTTGAAAAGCCAGAGCGAATCAGCCTCTACAGCATAATCATCTGCATTTCTGTTCCAGGTAAAGAGAGCATTCGTTCGGTTCTTTATGTCAAAAATACCATGTCCAAAGCTCGCATTTCTGAATGCTGAGTACGATGGCTGTGGTTGTGTCATGCTGCATTACAATTTACAAATGATGTTTTTATCAGACTTTGTTTTATAGACAAAATAAGACTCATCATCTTTCATGTATAGAGCTTACCTGGTTGATAAACCTTCTTGGTTTCCTCCATCTCCAACGGTTATATATACAGGAGCTGATAGATCTTTCACGGGAGTGCAAAGACCATTTACAACATTATACGCAATATTCGAGACACGAAACTGAAACACAAACAAATCAATTATCACTAGAAGCAAACAGGATCATGATCTTCTCATGTGAAAACTTCACATGATATTGCCATGTTTAAATTTTGTGTTCGTCTCTCTCTTCATATGTATTAAACAGATAAGATCTTTTGAATATTTATTTACAGAGAGATAGTACTTACAGATTGTTCATAGGCATGAACATGACCAGCAAACACAACATCAACCTTGTACTGCACAAACAAGGACTCAAACACTACTCTCATTGTTTCCCCTTCCATAAAATGAGATACATAGCTGTTATACCAAGGTGAATGCATGAGTACAATCAACCAAGGAGTCTCTGTCCTGTTAACTTTCGGTAGCTCCGCTGCAAGCCATGTGTGTTGAGGTGTGGATGGTGCTGAGAAAAACGAAGATTATTATACCATTAAAGCTACCATTCTAAAACATGTAACTTAGGACGTTACACTGTGTAATGTCTTCCCAAAAGTGATTTTGGGACTAAGATCCATTAAGGTAAGTGTTGTTGGCCACAAAGTCTAGGATACCTATATCTATATGAAACTTCATGTAAACAGAACATTCCACATGGAAGACATATACACAATTATCATCTGCCTATTGATAGAGAACCAATTATTCAGTAGAATTCGATGCTTTTGAAATTATTACAAACAGAACTAAATCCATTTGAAAATCATAGAATCAACAATAGTGTTCTCTACATAGGTATTTATCATGCAAAAGAAAGTAGCTAGCATTACCATATGCTGAATATGAAGCTAGGACAATGATGTATGCTGAAGCTCTCTTGATAGAATACCAGAAGGGTTGAGTACTCCCTGATGCTGCATAAGGAGTAGGGTAACGGTGGGAATAAGGCTTGAAAGGTTCAGTTTCACCCTGTGAGCAATCACAAAGTCTATGTTAAAAACTTGCTCATTATTAAAATTTGGACCTGGAAACTGCTTATGTAAGGTTGAAATTTATTGTTTGAACAAAAAACAATGACAAGTTTATCAAGTAGTTAAATAAAACCAGATTAAATCAATTCTTGTGAGAAGCTTACAAGTTCTGGAGCAAAATCAATTTCGTGGTTTCCTGCAGTCCATATCCATGGTTGATAAGCGGCGCTCCTTTCTGTAAACCGTCCCCAAGTATCCCATCTAATATTATCATGATCTGGGTAGTCATTTGCATAAGAGAGGTCTCCAACATACAGTAGAGTCTGCCCATTGCTTGGGTCATTCTGATAATGAGTAAGGGTCCTATTTGAATCAAAGGTCTGACCAAGATCCCCTACAAACAATGGTGCAATAGTACAAACATTTTGGATTATTGACACAAGAAATGTTGCACTGCATTGTTCCTAAATGGTAGCTCATAAGGCAACCCTAGAAGATTGGATGTCTGATTGGCTAATGTTGTGAAATCTTACAATTGAGTTTGTGAGTTGAGTTTTGGAGAGGAAGGAAGGGAAGATGAACACTTATGAGAAGTTCTCTCCTTGTTTGATAGCATTTAATAGGGGTGAAGAGTTTGAGGTATTTCTAAAAACCCTTGTAGACCATCTTTTAGTTATATTTTTCAGTTCCGTCAAACAAGAATAGAGCTTACCCCCTCCCCGCCACTCTCCCCTCCCATAAAATTTTCCAAACACACCCCAAGTCGATTGTCAAACATCTATATAACTACCAAAAAGTGATTTTGAGCAATGAGAATTAATTCTAAAGCTCTCAAATGTAGAACCAAACACAAAAAACATTGAATTTGAGGAAATACAGTTACCTATGAGACCAAATGTGTATGGCACATCAGGACCAACTTCAGGAGGAGTTATAAACCAAAACTGTCGTGTTGAGTTCCCAATTCCAACCTCATAGTAATATTTGGTGTTGTACTGCCACAAAAGAAGTAAATATATGAACAAAACAATTGATTAAAAATCAAATGCCCTTTTGAGAATGTATGAGTAATGGAATAAAGCAGTACCTCCAAGTCTGAGATGACGGTGTGATGAATAAAGCCAGATGTGTAATTGTAGAATGTATAAGTAACATAAATTCCTTCAGCTTTATTCTTTACTGTGCTGTTTTCACTCCAGTAATACACGTCACTCAACCCGGGTTCATCTGGTGTCACCCATGTCACGATCACTGCTTTCCCCTCATGGTCACCTTGTGTTATATGAACCTAAATTCAGACCAAAACCATTACTATCTGTTTGCATTTCACTAACTTTGATTCAAAATCAATGTCAAAACTACTAAAACGTATACATTGTTGTTAAAACTAACGAAACATAATAGAACTATGGAAATGTGAATTTAGTAACTTATTCAACATCAGCTAGTGTTGTGAGTATCTACGACTGCCATAAAAGAACGACCGAAGTACCTAATTGATGTAGGTTGTTGACAAGAGTTAAGTATCAAG
This sequence comes from Acmispon strigosus, assembly GCA_030819835.1. Classification (NCBI taxonomy): domain Eukaryota; kingdom Viridiplantae; phylum Streptophyta; class Magnoliopsida; order Fabales; family Fabaceae; genus Acmispon; species Acmispon strigosus. Next base: position 74,416,971 of record JAUAMA010000004.1, read on the forward strand.
GCTTTTATGTGTAAGATGCACCAATACGAGTGAAAATGAAGTACCCATGCATGCTTAAGAGTTAATAGGTACCTGTTGTGGAGCAATATAACCAGGAGGGATAGCAAAAACATCGCTATCAAGTGGCATATCAGGGTTGTTTCCATGACACAGCATTGCCACATTGAGAACCAAAGTTAGCGCTAACAGAAAACATGGGGAACCCCGAAGAAGACCCATTTTCTCACTATCTAATGATTAACAATTGAACTTGAACTTGTTGCTGTTGCTCTCTTGTTTATTTATAGTGAGAATGCAGCAAGTGTTAATGGAATATGAAGAGGAATATCCACATTCATTAAGGGTCAACGAAACATCGTGCTCTTGAAGTGGTCGAACGTGGCATTCTTCCTCGTTTTCTTCGAATACAATAAACAGTTAAACACTGTCGTGATAATAACTTTCCTATGGATTTGAGTATTTAGTGTTATGCCAATCTGCAATAGACACGAAGAAAATTAAAAGGAAAGGACAAAGAAAGCAAGAATAAGACACAGAGATTTACGTGGTTCGATCAATGTCACTTATGTCCAACTTTCTTCACTAGAATAATATTACCGAGATGTTATGTTGCTCGACTTGACTTACAATGGAAATTCATAGCACATATATATACACAGTAAAATGGTTAAAGTTCAACCCAACGGCCATCATATTCTAACGATTATATTCCAACCATCATATTCTAATAACTATATTTGCAATGACTATCTTTGCTTTGGCTCCTACCCCTGCAAACTATATTTACGTGGTTCGATTTGGAACGATCTTTGTTCTTACTGCCACTTCTATCTTTGCTTTGGCTCCTACCCCTGCAAACTATCAGACCTGATTCTGACGTCCCATGGTTGGAATTAGTGTCTTTTCTCTTCATCACTTCTTGCGATTGTAGAGCATCCTTCTCAAGTCTCAACCCCTATCGAGATACTTTCTGTTCCGTATAGTATGGTATCAATAAAGTTCTCGTGGGAATCAGGCAGATAACACAAGACAGCTCCAATGTGTACAAATGCTTCTTCTGATCGCTTCAAGCTTCTTCCAAAATCCCACCGTTCTTGTTTCGTCTGCAACTTCTTGATATACCTAATTTGTAAGACTCAAAAGAAGAACAATGTGCCTCTGATAACAAGTCATCCTTCAAATCTTTTTGCAAGGCTTTTTCTCCATCCAATGCTTTAGCACACCCTTGGTGTACTAGAAGATTACGCACCTTCAACTTCCACAAGGTGAAGTCATTCGAACCATTGAATTTCTCAACTTCAAATTTTTGAGACGCTATCTTCTACTAGGGAGCCCTTATCCGTTATCGACCAAGAGCTTTGATGCCACTTGTTGCGCCAAAGTACAGTGGACACAAATAAAGTTACAAGGAAATTAAGGAGAAAGAACAATAATATCACACAAATTTATATAGTTCGGTTAATGTGACTTACGTCCATAGGCAGTCAAAGAGATTTTTTTTTCACTATACAGAGAACAATATTATAGAGATGCTATGTTGCTTAGATTGCCTTACAATGAAAATTCCTAGCTAACGCGCTCATACATATATTATTAAATAGTTACAACCCAATGGTCATATTCCAATGACGATAAATAAATAGTCATATTCCAACGGTTATATTTCAACGATCATATTTCAATGACTATATTTCAACGATCATATTGCAACGACGGTATTGCCATATCTATATTCCAACCGTAAGTAATGAACAATTCAAAACACCTCAACATACATTTAGTATTCTGGTTTTCAATAGAGGCAGTGCATTGCACGCTTATTTTCTTTTCAATATCATTTCACTATTTTTTATGAAGTGTCTAAATTACCTAAGATTTATATATCTTGAGTAAAATCACCCTAATTTAGGTGGTCTAATAATATTCTAACTCATGAAATATGTTAAAATATTTTTGTACCAACTAATACTAGTGTGATTTTACCCACTATCTACCTAAGGTAATTTACCTAAGGTAATTTAGACAATTTTATATTTTCTCCTACAATATCACATATCATATTTATCTATCTCCTTTTTCTTCATATATTTGTCTAATTGTAGGTGAGTTTGCAACAAAAAAGAATATTTTCCCCGCATCGCAGGAATTTTTTTTTTGAAGTTGACTTCGATCGGCTTTAATAATTTTAATTGACGTTCAGACCATTCAGCTCTTTTCTACATGTCACCATGTTATGTATGTGTCGGTGCAAAATTTATTTAGGATTCATGGAATCGATATTAGAATATTCCAAAATTTATTTTTTCTAAATAAAAACTCTTTACACTTGCTACTGCATTAAAATTAAGCTCTTAATTTTATCATCTTAAACTTCTCAAATTTCACATATGTTTTCCAATACACTCTTTTCAACATTCTTTTTATTAGTTGAGTCTAATCAAATGTGTATGTCTAACTAAATTGAAAGTTAAATTCATATAATGTAGTAAATTTCATGTACTGTGGACCAATTTTAAAGAAATTAAACATTATACTACACGTGATTAACTGGTTTTATTTTTTATTTTTTATTTTTGATTAACATAAAGAAATTTTTAATGCGACGAAAATCAATTAGATTGCATATGTAAAAACCATTTATACTATTTAAATCAATCATTTTCTCATTTTAAAATGATAGTTAGATATATTATTATCTAGAGATCAATTATGATAGTTTTTTTTGACACTTTTAAAATTATGATATATTATTATTTAGTGATAACTATCAATTATGATAGCTATCACTCTTAAAATGGTCATTCTCCTAATTCCCCCCGTAAATTTTAAGTCATAAAAATATAAACAAGTGTATTGTTTCATCTTTCTTTCAAAAGTGTTTGGAACTTATTCTAGCTTAATCAAAAGTTTCCAATGGAGAATTTACAAACTAGGTAGCTTGCCCTTGAGGGATTCCTCACTCGCCATATCCACAAAGGGGTTATCTTAAGGAAAAACGCCTCTCGGGATACGTCCAAGAAGGCCCTATATTTGGGCGGCCCACCCAATTCATAAATGGTAAAAAAATCGTTCTATAATGTTTTAAACTAACCACGAGTGTGCTTAGCATTAGCACGGACATGCTCTTTAACATCGCTGAGGCCATGCTAAAAGTTAGCACAACCGGCACCGCACTCACTTAAACTCGCTCGTTCTCTTCACACGAGATATTCTCAACAATCTGACTGTTCAAATCGAAGTTTTGGATGTTTTGAACATGTTAAATTTTCAGCCCAATTTTACTGTGAATAAATCTAGAATTGCCATTCTACGACAAGTGCACTGAGTTGCAGCTTGCAGAATTTGTAACATGCGTATTGAACATTTATCATGTAATGAAAGTGTAAAAAGCAGACTCAATTTATAATTAGAAAACATTGAAAAAACACTATTAAATGAACATTTATCAGACTGCTTCCAGATATATGTGCAATTCTTGCGGGTATATTTTGGGTAAGTAGAGTAATTACTATCTGCTCATTTGCTGAACATAGGATTGTGCATTATTTCATTTATACCTTTATTTTATAATCACTAGAGCCATGATCGTTTTCCTTCTTTGTAGGTTGAAGATATCAAGGATTTAGAATGTCTAATGTGAATAAAGAAGTGCATGTAGGTAAGTCAAATAAAATCCATTTTAAACAATAGTAGAGTAAAACTTAGTATATATGTTTATTTGGTGATGTAAACTTTGTAACCAAAAATAAGATATTAGATGACTACTCTGTAGAGTTATTTGACAATTGTCTTAAACAAAATGCACAGTACCATATTACTGATTTTAGGCTAACCAGTTTGCTATCTTGGTGTTTGATCAGTTCAAGAGCATAATGATGGTGGAAAAGAAAAACTAGGGAAGAGTGCTGTCCAAATTGACAATGACATGAATTTGCAACCAAATCAATAATTTGTTTAAATCAACCATAAAAATAGTACAAACCAAAAGTGAAAATGTGTCCATCACATCCATAAACAAGTAGAAATACTCCAAACAAGAGAAATAAGAACAGAAGGTGTTCCAAAGAACATGTCCTAGTTAATTGGAAACTTGAGTTGGGGAGGAATCATCAATTGGGTTCCAGTATCTGTTGAAAAGCCAAAGGGAATCAGCCTCTACAGCATATGCATCTTCATTTCTGTTCCAGGTGAAGAGAGCGTTCGTTCGGTTCTTTATGTCGAAAATGGCATGTCCAAAGCTGGCCTCTCGGAATGCTGAGTATGCTGGCTGTGGTTGTGTCATGCTGCATCATAAATCACATTTTTATCAGACTTAATTAGCTGCATCAAAACAACATTTTAAACATCATGCTTCATTTATAGAGCTTACCCAGTTGCTAAGCCTTCTTGGTTTCCTCCATCCCCAATGGTTATATATACAGGAGCTGATAGATCTTTTACTGGAGTGCAAAGACCATTTACAACATTATATTTAATGTTCGAGATACGCTCCTGACACACGCAAACAACAAGATCATCATTTTCTCATGTGAAAACTTCTGATGATATTGTCACGTTATAAAATTTTCTTTATATTTGACGGGTTAGTCTTATATATAAGTCAAGAACCCCTTTACCATGTTTTATTGCATTTTTCACGGTTATAAAAAAGAAATTGCCATGTTCAAACTTTGCGTCCGTCTCTATCTTCATATCATACGTATAGAGAGATGGTACTTACAGATCGTTCATAGGCATGAACATGACCAGCAAACACCACATCAACCTTGTACTGCACAAACAAGGACTCATACACTACTCTCATTGTTTCCCCTTCCATATAATGTTTCACATAGCTGTTATACAAAGGTGCATGCATGAGAACAATCAACCAAGGAGTCTCTGTCCTATTAACTTTTGGTAGCTCGGCTTTTAGCCAACCATATTGGGGTGTGGATGGTCCTGAGAAAAAAGAAGATTACTATACCAACAAAGCTACCATTTTAATAGCAGTGACAAAACAGTTTTGAAGCACATTTAATCTTAATAGTAATAGAAGAAAGCAATTAAAGAAACTGAAAACAAGAGTGTCTCTATATAAGGTCCTGTTTTGTTTCCACCTTTTGAAAACTGATTTTTGTTTTTGAAAATTGAGAAACTAAAAAACTTATTTCTACGTAATTAACTTGTTTTCAGAAACAGCTTTTATTTTCATTTTCCAGAGATGTTTTCTGCTTTTATTTTTACTTTTCAAATTACAATTTTTTTAACATTATAAAATATCACATTAAAACAGTTTTTTTTTCTGCTGAAAAAACATATTTTTAAAAAGGCTTAAATACATTTTTAGTCGCTGCAAAATACGTTTTTCGTCCCTATAATTCTTTTTTTTATTTTTAGTCATCCAAAAATTACATGTGTTTTTTTTAATCCCAACATGTTATTTCCATCAATTCAAACCTGGATTTTTACAATTTGGGAAAAATATGAGATGGTTAAACCTGATTTCACCGCTTGTAAAGCAAATTTAAGTGCGTGTGGGAGTGTTTTCAGATCTAAATTGGATGAAATTTCCCCGGACAAAAAACAAAAACAGAGTATTTTAGAGGGACTAAAAATGTATTTAAGGCGTTAAAAAATGTTTTTGAAAACTAACTTCAAATACAACAAAGTAAAACTGAAATCAAACAAAACATAAGTATTTATGATGCAAGTATTTCAAATTACCAAATGGTGAATATGAACTCAAGACAATGATGTATGCTGAAGCTCTCTTGATAGAATACCAGAAGGGTTGAGTACTCCCTGATGCTGCATAAGGAGTAGGGTAACGGTGGGAATAAGGCTTGAAAGGTTCAGTTTCACCCTGTGAGAAATCACAAAATCTATGTTAAAACTTGCTTGTTATTGAAATATATATGGAGCTGAAAATTATTGCAGTACATGTAAGGTTGAAATCTATTGTTTAAAATGACAAGTTTATCAAGTTGTTAAAACCAGATTACATGAATTCTTGTGAGAAGCTTACAAGTTCTGGAGCGAAATCAATTTCGTGGTTTCCCGCGGTCCATATCCATGGCTGATAAGCGGCGCTCCTTTCTGTAAACCTTCCCCAAGTATCCCACCTAACATTATCATGATCTGAGTAGTCATCTGCATAAGAGAGATCTCCAACATACAGTAGAGTTTGTCCATTACTTGGGTCATTCTGATAATGAGTAAGAGTCCTATTTGAATCAAATGTTTGACCAAGATCCCCTGCAAACAATGGTGCAACAGTAAATGACAAACATTCAGCCTTATTGGCACAACCGCACAAGAAATGTTACATTGCATTGTTCCTTAATTTTTGACAAAATATCTAAGTTGATGAGTTGAAGATATATGAAAAGGATCATTCTCATATGTATACTTGTTTTATGAGCTTGTTTGGATATGCACTTGAGTACGTGTTGAAGCTTAACTACTAGAAATATAGAGTATTTGATACGATTCCATAGTGCTATTTGATCTATGCAGATTCTTTATCATAATGGTAGCTCATAAAGCAACTCTGGAAGATAATTGAGTGCATCTGATTCTGTTTCTGCTTTTTCAAAGAAAAACTTTTTTTTAATTTCATGATGTTAAGCTTAAATGAGATTATTTGAAAAAAACTACTTGATTAATTTATCAGATGATAAATAAGATAGAAGATAAAAATGATTTTCAATAGTGTAACCAAACAAAAATCATCTTATGTTTTTCGTAGAAATAATCTCTTTTTTTAGACATTAAATAATAATTTTTTAATTCAAAACAAACGCATTATAAAATAACTTGAAAGTGAAGTTACATTTATGTGAATAGTGATTTCTACAAGGATTGTTGTGCAATTGAATTGTGTAATCTTGCAATTGAAGCTACTCTGTCTAGCTTTTCCCCATAATTCATTTTGGAACAAAAATCAGTTCTCTAAAATGATTGTAAGGCTCTCAAACTTGAAACAAAAAACACACGACCATTGAATTTGAGGAAATACAGTTACCTATGAGACCAAATGTGTATGGCACATCAGGACCAACTTCTGGAGGAGTTAGAAACCAAAATTGTCGTGTTGAGTTCCCAATTCCAACCTCATAGTAATATTTGGTGTTGTACTGCCACAAAAGAAGTACATATATGAACAAAACAATTGATTAAAAATCAAATGCCCTTTTGAGAATGTATGAGTAATGGAATAAAGCAGTACCTCCAAGTCCGAGATGACGGTGTGATGAATAAAGCCAGATGTGTAATTGTAGAATGTATAAGTAACATAAATTCCTTCAGCTTTATTCTTTACTGTGCTGTTTTCACTCCAGTAATACACATCACTCAACCCGGGTTCATCTGGTGTCACCCATGTCACGATCACTGCTTTCCCCTCATGGTCACCTTGTGTTATATGAACCTAAATTCAGACCAAAACCATTACTATCTGTTTGCATTTCACTAACTTTGATTTAAAATCAATGTCAAAACTACTAAAACGTATACATTGATGTTAAAACTAACGAAACATAATAGAACTATGGAAATGTGAATTTAGTAACTTATTCACCATCAGCTAGTGTTGTGAGTATCTACGACTGCCATAAAAGAACGACCGAAGTACCTAATTGATGTAGGTTGTTGACAAGAGTTAAGTATCAAGGCTTTTATGTGTAAGATGCACCAATACTAGTGAAAATGAAGTAACCATGCATGCTTAAGAGTTAATAGGTACCTGCTGTGGAGCATTGTGACCAGGAGGGATAGCAAAAACATCGCTATCAAGTGGCATATCAGGGTTGTTTCCACGACACAGCATTGCCACATTGAGAACCAAAGTTAGCGCTAACAGAAAACATGGGGAATCCCGAAGAAGACCCATTTCCTCACTAGCTAATGATTAACACTTGAACTTGTTGCTGTTGCTCTCTTGTTTATTTATAGTGAGAATGCAGCAAGTGTTAATGGCATATGATTAGGAATATCCACATTCATTAAGGGTCAACGAAATAATAAGCAGTTAAACATTGTCGTGATAATAACTTTCCTATGGATTTCAGTATTTAGTTTTCTGTTTTTCAGTAGAGGCTTATTGCATTGCATTGGAGGAAGATGGCCAAAAAAGTTGACTTTTTAACTTTAATAATTTTAATTGACTGTGTTATCAATCACGCCTGACACGTTTAGACCATCACCATGTTATGATGGATCCAATATGTATATGTAGGGTTTGATTAGAATCATGGAATCAATATTAGAATATTCCCAAATTTAGTTTTTCTATAAATTAAATGATTAATTTTATTGAAAAAAAAATTATGAATTGAGAAATCACAGGTTGGCTAGAGAATGTGTTGATAAGTCCACATTAACCAGAAATTATGATCAAAATAATCATTAAGGAAGGAGCAAGCCACTTATTTCGGACAGGCTTGTGCAGCTTCTCACTGCTGGTTTTCAAGAGAGATTTCAGAAGGAATCTAGCTTAAGTTCATCAGCAGTTCAACCTACCCTGGTTAAGGTAGTTTAGTCGTCTTATATAGTTTGTAACTTCAAATTATGAAAATTATATTTTTATAAAGTTATTTTTTCTTTTAACTCTCTTTTGTAATGTGCTAATGTGAATTCTCTACAAGAGAAAAAAAGGATTTTGCCTCTTGTACATGAGTAATATAAAAATATGTAAAACAATGTGTGGTTATTCATGTTTTAATTTCGTTATTCATGCTGGTTTAAAAAAATTAATGTATTTGAGAATGTTGTAGTCATTGGTTTGTGGCTTGTGGTCTTGTTACTTGGTGACATAAACTTTGTAACCAAATGAAACAAAATAATAGATGACTGCTATGCAGATTTATTTATGAAAACTGTCTTTAAACCAACTGCAAATGCCATATTAGTCATTTTAAGCTAACCAGTTTGCTATCTTGGTGTTTGATCAGTTCAAGGAGGAATAGGAAAGAGCAAAATCAATGTGGGAAAGAAAAACTAGTGAAGCTGTTTCACTTGTGTTAATGAAGTGCTGTCCAAAATGACTAAAGTTTGAAAATATAAGCAATAACTAAATCATGAACTTATTCTTCTAAAAAAAAACTAGTAAATCTATTGTTAATGCTAAACGTGAGTTGTGGAATCATCAACTGGGTGCCAGAATCTGTTGAAAAACCAAAGGGTATCAGCCTCTACAGCATATCCATCTTGATTCCTATGCCAGCTATAGTGAGCGTGTGTTCTGTTCTTTATGTCGAAAATGGCATGTCCAAAGCTGGCCTCTCGGAATGCAGAGTACTCTGGCTGTGGTTCTGTCATGCTGCATCTCAAATGAAGTTTTTATCAGTCAGACATAGTTACATAAAAAGCAATAAGACTTATCACGTTTCATGTAAAGAGCTTACTTGGTTGCTAAGCCTTCAAGGTTTCCTCCATCCCCAATGGTTATATATACAGGAGCTGATTGATCTTTCACAGGAGTGCAAACACCATTTACAACATTATATGCAATATTCGAAACACGCTCCTGAAAAACAAACAAACAAACAAATCAGTTGTCACCAAAAGCAAACACCTAAACCATGATGTTTATGAATGTCATGAACCAACTATCAGTTGTTGGGTGAAGATACAAACTTGGTCTTATATTATACTCTTAACATGCCCCCAAGCAAGAACTCATTTGGCTTGAAGCCTGAATAATGTGCAAAGATTTAATATTTTTTAACAGAATTATAGGGGAATAAATAATCGAACTCTATACCACTTCGTCATAGATGAAGTGGTACCATGTCATGCCTAAAAAGTTGTTAGGTGAAAACACATGAATGGTCTTATATTATACTTCTAAGTTCTAATAATGGATAGCAATAGAGATTTACTTGCATGGTTATCTTCTAAAGTTTGAATGCAAGCCTAATGATACATCATTGGTAATGGTAGTTTTCAGAAGTATGTAAGAATTTCAAATGAGGAGTCAAAGTGCTAAGTAGATTAACAAGATGAATGTCAGCACTTACAGAACGTTCATAGGCATGAACATGACCAGCAAACACAACATCAACCTTGTACTTCACAAACCAGGGCTCAAACATTACTCTCATTGATTCCCCTTCCATAAAATGATAATTGTAGCTGTTATACCAAGGTGAATGCAAGAGAACAATCAACCAAGGAGTCTCGGTCCTGTTAACTTTCGGTAGCTCCGCTTCAAGCCATTTGTATTGGGGTGTGTATTTTCCTGAGAATAAATGAAGACTATATATTATACCAACAGATATACCGCTTTAAAGCAGGGAAATCACAGTTTACAAGCGCATAAAATCTTAACAGCAGAAATCCAGAAGAAGAAAGCAATTTAAGTGTTTGGATTGGTGGTGACACATGATTTATAGTACGATAACTCAAGAAGCTAACACTTTGTAGCTTCTTCCCAAAAGTGATTATGAGACTTCCTACCGCAGAACCAAGGTAAGTGTTGTTGGGCACAAAATTTAGGACGCCTATATCCCATTTAACAGCTTTAAATAAACAAAAATTTCACATGGAAGATATATATATATACAATTATCATATGCCTATGGAAAGAGAACCAAAACTATTCAGAAAAGTGATGCTTTATAAGTTATACGCAATTGCTTCTGTGAAATTATTACAAACAGAATTTTGTCCATGAAAAATCATAGAATTCCACATAAGTATTTATCATGAAAAAGAAAGTATCTAGCATTACCATATGATGAATATGAAGACAAGACAATGATGTATGTTGAAGCTCTCTTGATGGAATACCAGAAGGGTTGAGTACTCCCTGATGCTTTATAAGGAACATGGTAACGGCGGGTATAAGGCTTGAAAGGTTTCGTTTCACCCTGTGAACAATCACCAATCTATGTTAAAAACTTACAAATATTTGGACCTGGAAAATGCATTACATGCAAGGTTGAAATATATTGTTGAAAAACAAAAGAATGAAAAGTTCATCAAGTAGTGAAAACCAGATTAAATGAATTCTAATGAGAAGCTTACAATTTCTGGAGCAAAATCAAGCTCATGGTTCCCTGCAGTCCATATCCATGGTTGATAAGCAAGGCTCCTTTCTACAAATCTTCCCCAAGAATCCCACCTATTGTTATCGTGATTCGGGTAGTTATCCGCATAAGAGAGGTCTCCTACAAACAGCACAGCTTGTCCCTTTCTTGGGTTCCTTTCATAGTGAGTAAGGGTCTTATTTGAATCATAGCTCTGACCAAGATCCCCTACAAACAATGCCAAAACAGTTAATGACAAACATACTGGCTTATAAGGACACAAGAAATGTTGCACTGTTCCTAAATTTGTGATGAATATTAAACTGTTCTTGGTTGGGAAATCCAAATAGCTGCTACAAATATCTAAATTCATGAGTTGAAAGTGACTTCTTTTCTTGGTCATTCTCACTTGTAAATAATACCTATAGGAGACTCCAACAAACAAATCCATGGAGATATTAAGAAACTAACAACTTTTTAGAATACTGATAAATGTAGACATACTTCTATTATACCACAATGTTAGGGAAGATTACATTGAGTTTGATGGATTACACTTACCTATGAGACCAAATGTGTATGGCACATCAGGACCAACTTCAGGAGGAGTTATAAACCAAAATTTCCGCGTTGTGTTCCCAATTCCGATCTCATAGTGATATTTGGTGTTATGCTGCCAAAAAAGAAGTACATATATGAACAATTGATTCAGAAATCAAATGCTTTTTATCTAATTTCTTTCAGAAGGTTTCTAGCTTGGCATATGGATGAGAAACAGCATAACATGGAAGTAATGGAATAGAGTTGGTATACCTTCAATTGCCTGATGGTGGTGTGATGAATAAACCCAGAAGTGTAATTGAAGAATCTGTAAGTAACAACTTTTCCATCAGCTATCTTCTTTTCCTTGCTGTTTTCACCCCAGTAATACACTTCACTTGACCCGGGTTCATCTACAGTCACCCATGACACGATCACTGCTTTCCCATCATGGTCACCTTGTGTTATATGAACCTTAATACAGAACAAAACGTAAGTGAGACTAAAAGTAAGGTGAAAGAAAAACAAAATTATTTGTCTGCAATTCACCAACATTGATTCAAAATCAAACAATGTAAAATTCCTGAACGGTAAGCGTGTTTGGATTTGTGGTGGCATACAATCCAACGCGCCGGCAACTCCCAATGCTACACTTTGTAACTTTTCCACAAAAGTGATAATGAGACTTCTTATTGTAGAACCAAACACACTACTATATAAAAGAAAGATCTAAAAAGGGCATTGGTAATGGCAAATACCAATTAGTTAATCAAGTCATTCAACCAGTACAAGACTTGATTCACTACCACCCTCTCAAGGTCACCTTGTCCGACCTATCAAAGCTTTCACTTTTGACTTATCAGTAAGAATCTATGAAACAAATAAAGGCAGAGAAAAACAGAATGACCCTGTCTCTGAATCAATTCAAAAACTCAAAAGCAGCATGGAAAGAAAAGATTTTTCCATGAGACAAACAAAGCATCTGAAATAACAATGTCACAGTGAAAGAGGGAAACAAGTGTACCTGTTGGGGAGCATTATAACCAGGAGGGACAGCAAAAACATCGCTATCAAGTGGCATATCGACGGTCTTCTCAACTTTCCTAACAAAGGTGCTAGTTTTGCCTCCATGAGCCACATTCAGAAACAAACAGAGTGCTAACAAAAAACCCAGAACAAGAGTAGTACCCATCTTCTGAAACTCAAAGACACAATCAATCAATCAAGGTTCTAATTATGAGTAACAGTTCTCAACCACACACTTGTTGAACTCTCGTGAAAGGTTACTTATTTATAATGAGTGAGAATGCAACAACTGTTGATGGCATTAGCATATGATGAGGAATATTCATTATATAAGTCGTGTCCGTGAAGGTATGTGACATTGTCACTCGTTTTTTTCGATGATATTGATAATAAACAGTTTTCAGATTAGATGCGATAAGTTTGTTGTTTGTGATAGATTAAGATTAAAATATTTAAAAGAATTCTCAATTAAAAGAGATTTAGTAACAAAAACTATCATGAAAGGTTTCAATTGAGATGAGGGAATCCTAATTGCATTGCAGGGGTGATAATTAAATTAATGACAATAAAAATAAAATAAATGGATGCTGCAATAATGATGGTGAAAAAGTTGACCTTGACTTTAATGCTTTTAATTGATAGTGTGGCGTCTTGGAAGGACACATCTAGTTCACACCATTAAAATTGCCCCCATAGATCGGATAACCTAGTCACTCTTCCATATATGTTACCCTACCATTATATTATATGGATCCAATATTAGAATATTCAAAATTTAAATTAATTATTCATGAATGATTAATTCTTTAACTAATCTTATTTCAACCGTCGTTGAACTAAAGTACGGTTTGTTTGCAGTTTTTTTAAAAATTTGTTTGTCATAAGTTTAAAACTTTTTTAATCTATTTCAGTTTTTAGTTTTTAAGGGCATCTTTTATTAAAGTTTTAAAAACTGTTTTTTATTTTAAAAATTGAAAAATTTAAAAATCAGTTTGGTGAAAACAGTTCTTGTTTTCAGATTTAAAGACCAAGGGTCTGTTTGATTAGTGTTTTCAAAAACTATTTTCTATTTTATAAAATTAAAAAACAAAAAAATCTATTTGGGTAGGATGTTTTCTTAAAATTAATTTGAAAACAGTTTTCTATTTTTTTTTTAAACAAAAAACCCAAAACAGTTTAAAATTGTTTTTGTTTTGTATTTTCAAAGATTTGTTTCCAAAACAGCTTGATACGGAAAACAATCTGTTTTCTTAAAATACTAGAACAGCTAAAAGATATTTTCAGTTTTTGTTTTTAGTTTTCAATTTTCAATTTTTTAAATGTTAAAAAACATCTCATTTAACAATTTTTTTCTACTTTTATTTTGAAAAACAATTTTTAAAAACTCTTTTTAAATAAAGTTTTCAAAATCTGCAATCAAACAAGCCCTAAATTACGGTTTTTTAATTTTATAAAACATTTCATTAAAAATGTTTTTTCTTCTAAAATTAGATTTTAAAAATTATTTCTGAAAATTAGCTTTAAATTCAGAAAACTAAAACAAAAATCAAACAAACTCTAACTCTCTTAATGAGTTTTTATTCATATATAAGATTTGAAAATGATATCTTACTTTAAAAAAATCAAGTATGTATCACTTTTTTTTTATTGGATATTTGTTTCTGTCCGTTTCAAACATAAGATCGATTGATATTCGAAGATTATCCAAACCAATAAACCACCAAGAAACCGGCAAGTCCACTAGAACCAACTAAAACATTTTTTTGATGACAACTTTTTTTTAATTGAAATTTCATTAGATAGAGAATAGAAAACCAAATTAAAGGTGAAAATCTATATAGTTTAATAAATTCCACGTGAATTTAAATCAATTAGAGAATATGTATAAGTGCATTGGTAGTATTTTTGGATTTCATGAAACAATTCAGAAGTTGAGAAGGTCTCTAGTGGATGGCAATACATGTGATGTGATATTGGGGAAAATGGGGCCATATACAAGTTTTAAAACATCAAAACTCAAGTAAGAGTGCCAACAGAATGCTACCATTAAAATATGTCATACATACATAGTTATTGGATTTTGCTGAGGGGTGTGATGTTCGCACATTCTTTTTTTTTTTTTTTCTATCACAATCAATTTTTGTGTATTGGATATACTTTTCGAAAGATATTTCCGTTTTTTTTGTTCGAATGAAAGATATTTTTTCAAAGTATTAGATTGAGTGGTGACTTGGGCCGCAGTCAGAACAAAATCATATAAAAATTATATCACAATCATTTACATGATAGCAAAGTTCATATCTGATTGGTAGTTCATTTTTCGGTTTTTGAGTAGCTAATCAGGTGCTCATTTATATAATTAACGAGTAGCGGGTGCTCATGTTTGATTCTCTTTAGCTAAGATCTCATCTTCGAGTCTTATGAATGAAACCTCCATTGAAAAATCTAATTCCTTTATTTTACCTTTTATGAATAATACATGTGAACACAGAACACATACGTTCATTTATAACAATTAGTGTCAGTTAGCCTATTCTTGTAAGGATGATTTGCTATTTGTGAATCTAGAAATTAGTGGCAAGGAGTGGGCCAAAGAAAGTGAAAATTTGCTAATATTCGTCTCTCCACTAAAAAAACATGGGGATATTTTATTTGAAGTTCTTATTGTGTTTAAACCCCACCAGAAAATATTATGAGTTTAATAGCTATGTATTGATAGTGTAAGCAGACGAGTCCAATTAGGTTTCACCATCTTTACATATCATAATTAAATTGATATGTATATAATAAGCAAATTCAAAATTAATAGAACTGAATTCTTGTACTACAGTCAAAGAAATATGATTGCTGTTTTTTGTCAATAAGAATTAAGAAATATGATTATGCTGATTCCATTCAAAGAAGGCTGAGCCCAATAGTATAAACCCAAAATCATAGTTGAGCCCAAAAGTATAAACCTTCCTGACAATACTGGCCCAGTTGTCTGCTGTGCATAGTAAGCCCAATCGTGTCGCTTATCGCATAGTTGGAGAGATTTTTTTTTTCACAAAAAAAGGAGAAATCTATCTATCTATATATTATATAAAAGAAGGTTTATACCACCTACCCACTAAAATAAGGTATAAATCCTAACTATTCCCATCATGACCTACCCACTAAGATCCTACCCTAAATATTAAATAAGAAATGAATCATAACTAATTAATATCAAATTTTTAACCAAATCTTAAGATTTAAAAAAAAAATATAAATAATTAATATTTATAAAATTTATTACAAATGTTAAATAAGGAATGAATCATAACTAATTAATACCGAATTTTAATAGGAACAAAAATTGATATTGATTACAAATGTTAAATAAAGAACGAACCCTAACTAATTAATACCAAATATTTAACCAAATTTTAAAATAAGGAACGAATCATAACTAATTAATACTAAATTAAATATATTTTTTTGAAATATGAATTTTTATTAACAATTAGTCTAATTAATATCAAATTTTTAACCAAATCTTAATATTCTTAAAAAAAAGTTAATAATTAATATTTATAAAATTTATTATAAATGTTAACAAAAATTGATATTGATTACAAATGTTAAATAAGGAACGAACCCTAACTAATTAATACCAAATATTTAACCAAATCTTAAAATAAGGAACGAATCATAACTAATTAATACCAAATTAAATATATTTTTTTGAAATATTAATTTTTATTAACAATTTTCTCCTATATCGTTTTAAAAGAATAAACTCAAAAATCAATCGTGAGAACTATTGCATACTTCTAAATTGTTTTTCTGCTACATCATTCTGAAAGTAATCGAACTAAAAATCTCTATGTAAGCAATTTGTCCATTCTTACAAACTTTACTTTTCTATTCTGCACGCGTTACCGTGTTCTAATCATTCAATTTGTTTTAGTTTTGATTCTTTCACATGTTGCAATTTTATCTATTTTTTATTTGGTTCTCTTTTAATCTTGATTGCAATATTCACACTCTCTTCAATTTTGTAGGGTATAGGAGATGAAGGGGATGGGAAGCACTCTCTTCCACAAGAGAGAGGGGCAAGGAATTCCTCTATTTTTAAAGGATCAGCGAACTCAAATCCCATCACGAGAAAATGGATCATGTTAACGTTATTATGTTTGAATTCTTCAATTCGTTTTAGTTTTGATTCATTCTAATGTTACAATAACTTTTTTGGTTCTCTTTTTATCTCAATTGTAATATTTATCTTCTAACGTTATTATGTGACAAGAAGAAGATGAAATCAGTAAGGATCATTCTGTGAGAGCCGGTTCGTTAAATATACGGAGGAAAATATTGAATTTGAAAACACATTTTTGGATGCTGAATTGATTTTCGAGCAAAACATGCATCATTCGAGCTATCTAGCATCACTTTAATGAATAATATATCATTGACACATGAATAATGAAAATTATTCAAATGAGAACTAATTTTTAATTTAAGTTAATTAAATTTTTTTTTTTGAATGAGCAATAACTATATGTAGCAAATTACCATTGTTGACTCTAAGGTATGTGTGTATACCTTTGTAAATTATTTAATTCCTTTTAGAATGATTTTGTGCTCTTTAGCGTCATAGAAAAACCGTTTCATTAGTGTCGTCTAACTTATTATCGACCTCACAACAACATGTATAAGAAATTATAAAAATATATCATTTCACAAACAATAATTTTAGTTTATCCAAAATTACCTGTGCTTCGCACAGGTAAATCCAACTAGTTATTTTGTATTTATGGGTCAAAGAAAAAGATTTTGTATTTTGACTATTTTCCATACAACTTCCTCAGCGCTTTTGTGAATGAAAATATTATTTGTTTGAAAAAAAAGGAAACATTTTCTATTTTATAATAACTTAGAAAATAGAAATAGTGAAATACTATTTCCCCATAATTATTAAGCTTTTTAAAATTATTTTGTATAAATTTTTCATGCTCGAATATTTAATAGAAAAGCTTATAAATATAAGACTTTTTATTTATACATATCACTGTGAACCAATAATATTTTTATAATATATTTATCTTATTTATAAACTCATGCTAATTTCATATTAAAAATTTAGGCGGTCAGATAGTAATCTTTTTTTCAACCTAAACAAGGAGTACTGTGATGATACTTTGCAAAATTAATCTTGAAATAAGAATTTTTTTTTTTGAAACTGAAATAAAAAATTATGTAACTAAAATGAGTGCTATCAACACTCACTTTAGTTATTTGTTTTCAAAACTTTATTATTGTTTGGTTGAAATTTATGTGAGTTTACTAAATTTAGAGTGTGACTAATATTTTTAATTGATCTCACATAAATTTTAATTAATTAATAAAATATTGGGAAAAAAACTCTATTAAAATGAGAGTTGTTAGTATTTTTCTGTGCTAAATATGAAAGAAAAAATATTATTTGGCATACCAAATAAATGCACACCTTGCTCACCAGTGTAAATGACTCAATGAAAAACTTGAATTAAATAACCTTACTCTTAAATAGACTAATAGCATTTAAGATAAATTAACTAGAAATTTTATATTTATTTAAAATATTATTTTTCTTACCTAGTACTAGAATTGTTTAATCCATTGTTGGTGTACAAAGAAGCAAGAGTTGAACTCGCTGGTCAAATAACAACGGCTCCACGCGCGTGGATCTTGAAAGTCATTAATTAACACTAGTTGACTTCAACCTTTCAAATTTTGGTCTACACTTTGAAGTGGTAGTTAGATCATATAATGGATGACTCTGTCTAGGATGTTCGGGGGTGTATTTGTACCGTACATCGCTTATACCTTCTATATAGAGAATTTTTTGTTTTGGTTACATGTATATAGAGAATTTGTAATTACGTAAAATAAAATTTGTAACTTAAAAAAATAACAGTAGAATAGTTTCTAAAAAATTAGCTATTTAATAGTTACGAAGTTGCTATTATGCTACCTAGTTCACAACAATTTGATAACAATATTTGGCAGTGGACTTAGACAGCCTCATAAGAGATATTCTTTCCGTTTCTATATAATTATTCATATGAATTTTTTTTCATATTTATTTGTCACTTTTCTAATTTTAAGAGAGTGCTAATGATGTTTTACTAATTATACTATTAATTTAATGGTGGTAAAAAAATTAAATTATCAAAATTAAGAAGAGTAATAAAAAATATATTAAGAAGTTAGGTAGTAATTTTCATAGAAACAAAAACATTAATGTTACTTCATAATACATGTACCACAATCTTAAAGTAGAAAGAGCAATATATAAAAATATTAACTTTTGTACAAATATTGACGAACATATGAATTTGTGAAACATCTTTCAAATAATTTGATTAGTAACGATCTTTAACCTTCACACATCTTTGTTTGTGGGATGTCTAATACAAATTGATAACAAATTATTATAACCAAAACAAATTGATGAAACCGCAAGCTGACTTGGTAAGACAAAGACTGGAGGTTTGACTGAAGGAGAAGTTGAGAATTATGAGGTCTATAAATACCATAATGAGTGAATACCAAGCAAAGCAAAACATACACAGAACAATAATTTAATCAGTAAGCTCTAGAGGCCTAATTAAAGGAAGTAGTAATTAGTTATCTTACACAAAATGGTTTCATGGTTTGATTATTTTCTTTCAATGAACTTTGGCAACATGGCAAAGCGTCTTGTGAGTAATGATATTAAGCCTCAATCTCAACCTGAACAGCCGTCCAGCCCTCGTAAGTGCAATTTTTTTTCTCTGCTTTAATTTCATGGAATCAATTTCAGTTCATTTGGTAAGAATTATATTTGTATATAAATTGAAATTAAATATGGTTTGTTCCTTTAATTAATTTGCAGCAGTTACAATGGTAGAACGAGACCATCCATGGGGGCACAATTTTAAAAAAGGAACAAGCAGCAGCACTGAGTCAACAACAAAGACGACTCCTGTGATCGTTGTTTAGGTGCTCTGATCTATGTAATTAAAGTTTTAGTTTCTATTCTTGAAGTGAATTTGTATTCTGTTTTTAATTTGTTTTGCTATAATAAGTGTTTATAAAGTTGTAATTAATTTGGTGTAGCGGTATTTCATTCATGCCCAGTTCTTTCTCTATTAGTGTTTGTTTACGAATCACAGAAACAAAAATCCAGAAATACTGCATTCAGATTGAAAACGTTGAAGAGCAAGAAAAATTTAATGGGGTAACTTTATATGTATCGTTGGATAAACACACACATTCAGATTGAAAATGTTGAAGAAAGCATGAAAGTAGCTTAAAAGTTTGAGTATTATCAACAGACACGAGAAAAAGATGAAAAATGTCAAAAATCGCCGTTGCCGGGGATCGAACCCGGGTCACCCGCGTGACAGGCGGGAATACTTACCACTATACTACAACGACTCAATTGATGTATCCTAGGTGAATAATTTTATTATTAATAAAGAAAACATGCCTACCTTGAAAACAAAATAACAAATCGAGCCATCTGTTTTGAGAAATAATAAGAAAAATTATAAAGTTTCACCGACCATTAACAAAATTGTTATGTAGTGTCCATGATCATTCAAGAAAGTAATCAAGAGGGACTTATTAACTTACTAATAAATTTAAAAATGACATATATAATATATCATGATTTAAGAATATAAATATGTTAGCGGTAACCCCCGTATTGCTAATTTAGGAGAAATAAAGGTAGAAAGAACCCAAGAATCTTTGTTCACGCAGTTCGGCCAATTGAGCCTACCTCTGCGGTTATAGAGTAGCTAGAGCTCATTTCTCAGTCAAATTATCTTTTAGTCACGCAGTTTTGCCAATTAAGTCCACCTCTGCGGTGATACCTAGTATACACATTAGGGTTACGGTGTTACATGATATATATAAGGATTCTAGTGATTCAGATATTCCAAGATAATATCCCACTAAATCTTATCTCAATCCCCCAACAAACCATATTCTAAAAATAAACAGATTTGACCCAAAAATAGAAATTCAAAACAGATTTTAAGCAGATAATTAAAACACTTGCGAATTATCTTGTAATCAGATTTTAATCAGATCCTGATGAGCCAATTCCTAACAATCTCCACCTTGGTGAATTCTCGAACCCTTATGAAGATCAACTGCTTTCGAGATTAACACCAAGAATCGGTGACTAACTTGGTCAACATATCAGCTGCACTACACTGCAAACAAACTCTACCTTCCTCAACACACAATTCCTTCACAAACCCTGCTACGGCCTTCGGAGTCATGAGATCCGCGATATGATACGTCACCTCGTCTAAAACGCATGGACAAATCAATCTCCTGGCCTTCTCTTGTATCTTCGACCAATCAATATCTGACATACTCGTTGATATCTAACTCAGCTTGCTTGTACACGGGGTGTCCATAATGGTCATTACCATAGTTATGTTCATATATCATTATTGACATATATTAGACACAACCATATTTACGTATGACTTTACTATTCAATTGAAATTGCCTAAATAGCTAGGCTGGAACTTGACCTTTTCATGATGGAAGACTCGGTGGATTCAAACCTTGTACACGTGCCTATACCTACGAGACTAATAACTAATTCTTATCATGTACGCACCAGAGATTAAATCAAGCACGTTTTCAACAAAATCCAGTTGGACTCCTTAACTATTAAGTTATAAATTTGATCTCTAGATGTTGTATGACAAATGGTTTGTTGGGAGAGACATACTTACATTAAAACTCGAGGAATTTAGTTTCATAGGTAGTTGGAAATACTACTTTTGAAAACAAAAAAAGTACATGATGAAATAATAAATAAATATTTGGCTTAATAGCACTTTTGGTCCCTCACTTATCACGATTTGACACTATTGGTCCCTACAAAAAAAATTTAGCCTAAATGGTCCCTCACCTTGTCAAACGACAGCAATTTTGGTCCTCCATCACTATTCCGTTAAAAATTAACGTTTTCTGTCAGAAATTAAAAAAAAAAAATTTTGTTACAATTAGTGTTTCCTTTATTTTTATATATAATTCCAGATCTTAAACACTTGATTAAACCTAAATTACTAACCTAATTAAACCAACCTAATAATTTAATCAAACACAACTAATAGTTAAACAGCATCCTCGTTCCTCTTCCTAGAACTCCCTTCCTCTCCCTCTTTTCTTTTCTTCTCAATTTCTGGGTTGGGGGTTCAGCATTCTGATTTATGGGTTTGATATTTCAGAGCAAGGTTCAGATATGAGATTTTAGAGAGAAAGGGTAGATATGAGATTGTCTCTTTTTCACATAACGTTTGCAGATCTACTACCTAAGGACCGCCACCACATCGTCGTTCCGTCACCACCATCGTGGCCTCGCCATGGATCTCGTCTCCCTCAAAGTGGTAATATTCACTTCAATTGAGTAAAAAGATTGCACAAATCAAACCCTAATTTGCATAAATCCCAATTTCTTCTCTCACTACTTTGGACAGTGGTGAAGAGAGAAAGAGATATCAAATCATTCAGAGGGGGAGACACAGAGAGAGGGGAGGCCATGCGTTTCACGCAATGGAGGGATAGATATGGGGCTTGGTTTCTGAAATGGAGGTTAAGGCCACACTGGTTGTGGGTTGCAGTGCAGTTGAGGTAGAAGATGTAGTGGGAGAGAAAATGGTAGTGGGTGGGAGGTAGAAGAATGGGTTCCAGTGGTGGATGGGAGGAGATTGATGAAGCGCATGGTGGTGGGCCGTGTGTTGAAGAGAAATGTTTGCAAGATTTTATGAAGAGCATGATGAGGAAAACTGTTTTAGAAGGACGGGTAATGAAGTGTTTATGATCTGGAATTATATAAAAATAAAGGAAACATTAATTGTAACAAATTTTTTTTTTTAATTTTTGACGGAAAACGTTAATTTTTAACGGAATAACGATGGGGACTAAAACTGCTGTCGTTTGACAAAGCGAGGAACCACTTAAGCTAATTTTTTTTATTAGGGACCAAATATGTCAAATCGTGATAAGTGAGGGACCAAAAGTGCTATTAAGCCTAAATATTTATATGTTGACAATTTACATGTACACTTACGACCCAAGAGATTGTATATATGATGGAAACAAAATTGTCATTCACATTAATAGCAGCCACACTGACTTGACTTGGTCGTCGTTTACGTGCGCGGAAGCAGCAAGTTTGGACTATAAATTAAATTAGCATCTTTTGAGTACATTGTGATTTGTGAAGCGCAGTACTACTACTAGCTAGAGAGAGTCTCATTCATGGCTTCTAAGAGGTGTATGATTTTCGCGGTTCTGTTTCTTTGTGTGTTGAGCTTTTCTGCTAATGTTACAATAGCAGCAGCCAGGAACAATATTATTATTGATGCTGCTTCTGCACTTCATGCCCCAGGTAATTAATAAATGTTATCTTAGGTGAAAATGGAGGAATACATTATGACAAATATAGTTAATTATGAATGATCGATATATATATGCAGATTAAATTAAAAGTTATTTAATATGACATTTTCATGTGTTAATTTAATTTAATTGTAGGTACGGATGAAATAGGTCAGAGCCAGAGTAGGAGACTCCTGCGATCTGGATGTGGTAGACCAAATCCACAGGATCCGGTATATGCTGATGCACGTTGCCACAATTATCTATGATGATCTGGGTGCATGTAAAGTTGTGTTGCAATTGTAAGGATGATGAAGATCAGAAAATAAAAACGAAATCATTCATTAAATGGCACTGTTTAATTTGTTGGTTCACTTCTAGCTAGGGCTTGATTACAGGAGCATATATAAGGGTTACTAGCTCCAACATGTAACAATATCATATATCAAGAGTCCTTTTGGATTCCAGTTTCAGTTTTTATTACGTATGTTAAAGGAGCAAGAAATACCTTTTTTTAAATCTTGTTTACGTAGCTAATGAAAAATTAAAGTAGGAATGTTATTCTTTTAGTTTCACTTTTTCTTTGGAATGCATCTATTACAAAATAACCCACATTTGTATTTCATTACACTCACATTAACCTCTCATTTACCGATACAATTTTTGGTAATTTTATATTTTCAAGTACTTTTACATTATTTTATCTAAACAACATTCATTTTTTAAAAATTTACCTTTACATATCATTTTCAAAAACAAATTCATTCTCTTAAACTTCATTCTATCAAACTCCATTATCTAGTACATTCACCATCTAAGTCTCTCGTCCAAGGTATTGCCTCCACTGAGCACAGTGTCATCAAATGACCCTCGTCCACGACAATGCCTCCAATGAGCATGGCATTAAGACTAAATCATGGAACTCAATCTAGCTCCCTCGTCCAAGGCACTGTATCCTATGAGCACGACATCATCCAAAGTTCCCTGTCCAAGACATTACCTCCAATGAACGTTACATCGTCTCAGTCCCCCGTAGGAGGCCCCCCTCTAATGAGTGCCATGTCATCTAGGAGAGCTAAGAAAGGCCTTACACTACAAGAAAAAGCATATTTAGCGGCGGTTATTAGTATAACCGACGGCGGTTATAACGTCGCTAAAATGTACTCACGGTCCTGAGCGTCGGCAGTGAATTTGCCGGCGGTTCTCCAAACCGCCACGTAAACCGACGTAATAAATTTCACGGTGGTTATAACCGCTGTTAAATAAACTTCCTCAACACTTCCGAAGTTCGTTATTAACGGCGGTTATAACCGCCTCTAAACGTGAAGATTGTTATTGTTTAATTCCAAATACGACGGCGGTTATAACCGCCGCTACATGTATTTGCTGCCAAATCTGGCGGCGGCTGTGAACCGCCGCTAAAATTATACAGAGTTTTATTTTATTTTATTTTTCTACTTATATTTTTTGCCTGCTTATATTTTTTACATGCTTATATTTTTTGACTACTTTATTATAAATTATGCTTGGTAAAAAGATAATAAATACTAGGAGAGACATATATATATATATATATATATATAGCAAATAATTAAATTCATTCAAATGCACCAATTTTTTTTTTTTTTTATAAGCTAAAAGACTGCATTAGAATGGGGTACTAGAGGTACCCCAACCCATAATACATAATACAATGCAGTAGATGGTGAGAGAATGAAACAAGAAGGGGAAAAGGCCATGTAGGCAAAACAAACAATTAAAATTCCTTAAGAGACAAAAATTGATCTGATCAGCATCAAAGGCCAAAAAACCGGTCCATTTCCTAATGTTGATAGGACATTGAATTCAACCCTATTTGTATCAATATATCAGTACCATATCAAGCATGCAAGGGAATATTGGCACCTCCACAAGTCATACCATAGTAGTAAGATTTTTAAAATCTTGGCTTTAATCCTAATAGCAACCATAGTAGTATTACAGTAGTAGACCAAGGGATACCATGTCTACTAATAATTCCATCATCAGACCATATTGGTACAAAACTCCCCAGTACAACCTAATGGTACTTACTTAAGTATACAGTTTCAATTAAGTACTACATAGCCATAAGTGCTTAAAAAAAGCTAAAAGAAAAAATAACAAAGGATTGCATTATCCACCTAATACATAACTAGAAATCTTAATAATCTAAAAAAGTTTTTCATGATGGTGCTCTTCGATCTTCAAACACATGACTAGACGAGGAAGAGGGCCTCATTTCTCTCGGTGACTCCAAGTTAGTGAACTGAAATAAAAAAGAAATAAAAGATTAAGTGCTAGTTGGTGAATAAGTTAATAATGCATAACAAGCAGAGATAATTTTTTTTACCCCATTTGCCCTATGAACTTGCATAAGGAAAGCAAGTTGTTCCTTTAGAGTATCAACTTCAGCAGCTTTTTCTTTCAGAGAATCAATTTTAGATTGCATTTTTTCAATTCTGCTATCATTTTCAACTGTTGATTTGCCAAACTTGGGTCCAGTGATCTGAGTTGGAGTAACTCCAAGGCCCAAGCCGCGTACATATCCAGGATGTTCCTTTCCAAAGACATTATGGAATGCTTCATTTTCATCCGAACAATTGTCAATTGCATTGAGCAATTGATCCTGCATATATTTTTAAAAAGACGCGTATATAAGCCACAATGATAAAGTTTCCTAAGGACAATAATAAATGACTAACAATAAACTATACTCACATATTTTTCTCTAGCTTCATTTTTAATAAAAGATCCATCATTTTTTTTGTGAGAAACAATGTACATATCAGCTCTATTATATGGTCGTCCATCTTGCAACTCCTAAGTTTGATTGGACGGAGCATTGGCGGAGGGACCAAAATCGCGCAAGAAAAATTTTTGAGACTTAAATCGAGCGTTTTGAATATAAGGACCCAAATCGAACAATTGTGAAACATGAGGGACTAAAATTGCAATTAATCCTTATTTTATATATTATTGATATTTTATGCCGTATGAATAAACGATTGAACACGAAATATATTATATTCTCATAGGGGAGGTTTGAAACCCTAATTTTATGAGTAAGAAACTAAGTGAACAATCACCGCATCATAGCTTGGGATTATAATTGTTTATGATATGATGCAAACAAAATTGCACAGCAATGTCATTCCCATTAATGGCACGCATTGACTTGGTGCATGGTTTACGCGGTAAGCAGCACAGAAATTTCCTAGTTGCCACTGGCTATTGACCAAAGAAAGATGATGCAAGTTAAGTTCACATCACTAAAATTAAAACTACAAAAAATGCTTGACCAGCAAGCAAACACGTCCACCAAGTTTGGATTATAAATTAATCAGCATATTTTTATTAGTACATTGTGAAGTGCACTAGCTAGAGAGAGTCTCATTCATGGCTTCTAAGAGATGTTCACTTATGATTTTCACGCTTCTGTTTCTTTGTGTGTTGAGCTTTTCTGCTAATAATATCGCAATAGCAGCAAGGAACAATATTGGTGCTGCTTCTCAACTTCATGCAGGTAATTGGCTAACAGTCATGATTTATTTGTACACATATCTACGTGTTCACATACATCTCCATTATTTTTGTGTTATAGCATATATATATATACAATTATGAAAAAATTAAATGGATGATAAGTTTCCCTGTGTTAATCTAATTGTAGCTTCAGATGAAATCATGAGTGCGAGTAGGAGACTCGTCGAGCGATCTGAATGTGACAATCCAAATCGTCCGTTATCATTTGATGATGCACGTTGCCACCATTATTTATGATCGACAGTGTGTGACGTTGTGTTGCAATTCATGAACAGATGAAGATCAGAAAATAAAAAAGGAAATCATTATATAATTAAATGGCACTCTTTCTTAGTTTAATTAGTTCAAGGCTTTGATTAAAGAAGTACAAGGATACTTAATATGCAATAACATTCGATTAGGTTTGGATTCCAGTTTCAGTCGATTAAGTATGTTAAGGGAGCAATAAATAGTTTTTTCTTTAAATTGTTTAGCTCCATATTGAGTGTGAAATCATAATTAATAAAAACAAAATTATGATACTTCTTCTATTTCATTTTTTCGTTAGAATACATCAATTGCAAAATTACTTGTATTTATATCACATCACTGCCCAACTCTTGAATCAACTACCTGAGAATCTATGGATGAAAAATAAAGGAATGAGTAAGTCAGAAAGACTTGATGTTGATGAGGACTTAGCGACCATTATGAACTAGAAGTGGAACTCACACTAGACACAAACTTTTCACTGATCTCAAACTCAATATGTATTAAGTAGTTTATCAATAAAATTATTTCAAATCATTATAATGACGAGTCTGTTGTAACTTGTAATCGTAAATATACATGAGTAAACATTTCAAAGAAATGGCATTTTGACTATGCCAATATGACTAGATCATATCAATTATGAAAACATGAAAAAAATCTAATAATTTATATAATAAAGTCATAAAGAACTGAAATAATTAGATTTAACCTAAATCGCTAATTTATCGCCAATTCTGTCTCATTTAGCGATAGATTTGTACCATTTCAAATTTCATCGCTAGATCATATTTTTCTAATAGTGCATTGAACTTAGTTGTTACTTAATAGTTTAGCGACGGAGTAGCTTTTTGCGGTAAAGATGTCCTTTTTAAACCTGTGACGAAGTATCCGACATAATATTTCCCTTCTAAATTTTTGTTTTAATTTCCATCTCTCTTACACAGTGAAACAATTTTAGTTAATGGTTTTTTATTTACTAGTAGTAAGTACCCGAGCAATGCACGGGTTTATTATTTATATTAAAATTATATTTAAAAATTGCAGTAATTAGAGTTCTTTTTTAGATAAGTTTAACTTCATTTTCACTTGTGGTAGATATATTTTCTGTAAGAAAAAATTTACAATGTTAACTGTTGTTTTATTTTAATACATTATAAAATGATATTATCTAAAAAATGATTAAAAAAATTCAAATATTGTAAAAAAATGTACACCAAAAAAGTTATTGCAAAGGAACTAACTATTAATTTTTTAAATGGCATGCATTCTAAATATGTTTACATATTAAAAAAATATTACTTATAAAATAGAATATAAAAAAAACTATGATAATTAAGTCTTATACAAGAATAATAAATACTTTC
This sequence comes from Acmispon strigosus, assembly GCA_030819835.1. NCBI lineage: Eukaryota > Viridiplantae > Streptophyta > Magnoliopsida > Fabales > Fabaceae > Acmispon > Acmispon strigosus. The sequence goes on from JAUAMA010000004.1 coordinate 74,445,127, forward strand.
AAGCTAATAAAAGACAATAGTTGTATAGAGAAACATAGGTAAGATACTGGAAAAAAATGTCAACAATAAGAGAGAGTATATGAAATTAAATATATGATCAATTGATAAGATATCAAAATTATTTTACAAAATTCTGTGTTTATTCTATTTTTATTTAAAAGCTAAATTTTTTTCTTTAAAATCTTTGATCAACATATATTTATTAATTAGATCTTTCTCTCTAACTAAAGCTGAGATAAAGTCTACATTTTGCTAGACAATTTTTTTAGATAAAACGTTTAAACATATAATCTATTTTCAAATATAAGAAATATTTTAAAATTATTGTTTATTAATTTTTTTACTTGTATAATAATTTAATTTGCTTGCTTTCTTATTCAGTAATTCCAGTCTAATGAATTTAAATTGTTACAGTCACTGTCACAATTTTTTTTATAAATTTTATATTTATTAACTATAAAATACAAAAAGTTGCTGAAAATTTTGTACTTATATGTTTATAATTATTTAATGACTAAACTTAAAACTTTACTAATAATTATTTTACATTTTTAAGTAGTTTTTTTATAAAATAAAAAAATTATTCATACACTTATTAATTTATATCTTTTTATAAAAATCATCCAAATTTTTTAGTCATGTAAATTGTAAAAAAAAATGTGTTGCTTTTTACCATCAATTTTTTATAATAGTAACATAAACACGTATAAAGAGAAATAAATTGCAATAAATTTCATTTAAATGGTTTTATTCAAATAAATTTTACGTTAATTCTTTCAAATAAAAATTGTTGGTTAATTGTGAATTTAAAATAGTAATTTATCTCAAGTTTAATGAGAGATAAATTTTAAAAAGATTGAGAGAGAGAAAGATATTATTAATTATGTGTTGATTAATGTTGGAATGAGAAGAATAAGTATGTCAAATAATGATTGTGGTAATAGAGAGTCACCCAATAGAGAGGAGAGAGACAGTGATACTTTTTTAGAAGAAATGATGTGGCTTCAGGTGAGAGAGTGTTGAAGTTGGATGTCTCACATGCCAGAATGATGACTCACAATTTCTCTTTCCTATATTGCCAAAACTACCCATGTTTTTTTTTTAACTACCCATGTTGGTTAATTGTTTTTAAACTACTTTTTTTAGTAAGTAGTTTTATTTTTCATGTTATTTTTTTTGTTTGTTTATGTAATGGAGGGCAAAAGCCCCACTACATTTTTCTTTCTTTTATAAAAGCATATCCAGAATCTTTGAATGTTGACGTTGAACGTCTGATTTTCAACTTTTTGTAACTTATATAATACGTACTCCTTTCAATTTATAAAATACGAGTCATTTGATTCAAGTTGCTGGTGTAGGTAGAAGTGCACTACGACCAAGCAGTACAGTTCACACTTCAAATGATCAAATTCGATTGGTTATGAGGCCATCATATATGTTATATAGAAGGGAATCGAAGTCCAATTTGAATAGCTACCAAGTGGTGTATATATATACATCAACATGTATCTTTGTAGCTATTTTCTACCCAACTCCCTGTTGAAAATTCTTGGTTGCGATTGATTTGTAAAGAGTTAAAATTGGTTAAAAGTGTAACATTTGTTATTTTACTGCCGTCACATGGACAACAGAGGATCCAAATTAGCTAGCTAGGTGCCTCTCGTAGTGAGATTAATCTCTAACCATACTGTCAGGACACTAATGCAGAGAGTAAATGAGTTTTTTGTTTATTTACGAGAGTTGAGAATGGAGCTCCCAACCAATTTCTTAAAAATCGAATTGTTGAACCACTGCATTGATGCATTTGTTTGTTCAAAATACAATATAAATTGACTCGTCTTATAAGAAAGTCAAAGTCCAATTTGAATGACTATCACAGCGCATGGTATATAAACATAACATGCAAACAAGTCTTGATTAAACAAATAAGCAGTTGATGAAGAAGCCAGTTTTGTAAACAATGATTTCCCATAACCAAACATGTTATGCCTTCTTCTTTGCAGTTCCAGCAGCTTTGGTGATCTTGCTGGCTCTATGTCAAGGCACATCAGGGCTAACACAAGCTGAGACCCTTCTCAAATGGAAGCAAAGTCTCCCTCACCAACCAATTCTGGATTCATGGAAGCAAAGTCTCAACTCAAGTGCAAATCAAAGTCCATGTTCATGGAGAGGTATCACTTGTGATTCTCAAGGCAGAGTCACTATAATCAACTTGGCCTACACTGGACTTGAAGGTACCCTTCAACACTTGAACTTTTCTGTTTTCCCAAACCTTCTTCGCCTTGATCTCAAAGAAAACAACCTCAGAGGGACCATACCAGAAAACATTGGAGTGCTTAAAAAACTCCAATACCTTGATCTTTCCACCAATTATTTCAATGGCACTTTGCCACTTTCTATTGCCAATTTGACCCAAGTTTATGAGCTTGATGTGTCAAGAAATGACATAGAAGGGATATTAGACCCTCTATTGTTTCCTGATGGATCTGATAACCCCAAAACTGGTCTCATTGGTATAAAAAATCTCCTCTTCCAAGACACCCTCTTAGGTGGGAAGATTCCAAATGAAATAGGTAACATCAGAAACTTGACAGTGCTAGCTCTTGATGGAAATAGCTTCTATGGTCCTATTCCTCCATCACTAGGAAACTGCACACATTTGAGCACTCTCAGAATGCCTCAGAACCAGCTTTCAGGTCCAATACCTACAAGTATTGGCAAGTTAACCAACCTGACTGATGTGAGATTTTTCATCAACAACTTGAATGGCACTGTGCCACAAGAATTTGGAAACCTGTCCTCTCTGGTTGTGCTGCACCTCGCTGTGAACAACTTCATTGGTGAACTTCCACCACAAGTTTGCAAAAGTGGCAAGCTTGTGAATTTCAGTGCTGCAGACAACAGTTTCACTGGCCCAATTCCAGTGAGCCTCAGAAACTGCCCTTCACTGTACAGAGTTAGAATGGAAAACAACATGCTCACAGGGTATGCAGATAAGGATTTCGGAGTGTATCCTAACCTTAATTACTTGGACTTCAGCTATAATAAGGTGGAAGGTGATCTCTCTTCAAAGTGGGGTGCCTGCAAAAACTTGCAATCACTCAAAATGGCTGGGAATTCAGTTAGTGGAAACATTCCAGGTGAGATTTTTCAGCTGGACCAGCTAATAGAGCTAGACTTATCCTCCAACAAAATTTCAGGTGAGATTCCTCCACAGATAGGAAACGCCTCAAACTTGAATGATTTAAATTTAGGAAACAACAAACTCTCCGGCATGGTACCTGTAGAAATTGGAAAACTTTCTAATTTAAGGTCTTTAGACTTATCCATTAACATGTTATTAGGACCAATCCCAAATCAGATAGGAGACTTGTCCAACTTGAGAAGCTTAAATTTGAGCAATAATGGGTTGAATGGCCCAATTCCTTACCAAGTTGGAAATCTAGCAGAATTACAAGATTTTTTGGACTTGAGCGAGAACTCACTTTCAGGAGAAATTCCTTCCGGTCTTAGTAGGCTTTCAAGGTTGATAAGCTTGAATATCTCACTCAACAATCTCACAGGCTCTATTCCTGATTCCCTCAGCGAAATGGTGAGTTTGTCATCATTCAACCTTTCCTACAATCACTTGGAGGGCACTGTTCCTAAAAGTGGCATATTCAACTCTTCTAATAAGGTGGACTTGAGCAACAACAAAGATTTATGTGGGAATATCAAAGGTTTGCAACCTTGTATTGGTTCTCTCGCTGATGGTGGAAGTGACAAAAACAAGGTTTGGATCCCCATTGTTGCTTCTCTGGGGGGTGCTATTTTTCTCTCATTGGTGCTAGTTGGTGTTTTCTTCTTCTGCCACAAGAGAAAGTCAATATCTTCAAGACAAAAATCTTCACTGAAGCGACCAGATAATCCATTTTCAATATGGTACTTCAACGGAAGAGTTGTGTATGGAGACATAATTGAAGCTACCAAGAACTTTGACAACCAGTATTGCATTGGTGAAGGATCACTTGGGATAGTTTACAAAGCAGTGATGCCAGGAGGTCAAGTTTTTGCTGTGAAAAAGCTAAAATGTGATGAAGACAGCATAGACACTGAGAGTATAAGAACTTTCAAGAGGGAGGTAGAAGCCATGACAGAAACAAGGCACAGAAACATTGTGAAGCTTTATGGATTTTGCTCTGAAGGGGTGCACACTTTTCTGGTTTATGAGTATATGGGAAGAGGGAACTTGTGTGATGTGCTGAGAAATGATAAAGAAGCATTGGAACTAGATTGGTATAAGAGGGTTGATGTTGTTAAAGGTGTAGCAAATGCTTTGTCCTACATGCACCATGATTGTGTTCCACCTTTGATTCATAGAGACATATCAAGCAATAATGTTTTGTTATCCTTCAATCTTGAAGCTCATGTCTCAGATTTTGGCACTGCAAGGTTTCTGAAGCATGATTCACCTCTTTGGACATCATTTGCAGGCACATATGGCTATGCTGCTCCAGGTAAGCAAGCTTGCCTGATTCTGTTATATGTGAAATTTACTTACTAGTATTATTTTGATTGAGGAACTCTTAAACAAATTTGGTAAGCAAGTAATTCTTTATAAATATACCATTTTGTTGATAACTTTTTGGCCATGTAACATGTTTGATACATGTTGGTACCAGTGTAAACGGACATTAAAACTCAATCTGAGATAAAAAGTGAGCGAACATTTTCTTATGGATTGAGATGAAAATCCGTTCACATCGTACTTAATTGGTATCCAAACACATACTACAACTTTCTTTATTTTGTTTGCAATTGGCTTATTATCACTCTTTACTTTGTACTACAGAGCTTGCATACACTTTGGCAGTGACTGAGAAATGTGATGTGTTCAGCTTTGGTGTTTTGGCATTTGAGATTCTCACAGGTAAACACCCTGGTGATCTTGTTTCCTACATACAAACTTCAAGTGCTCAAAAGATAGACTTCAAAGAGATTTTAGACCCTCGCCTCCCAGCTCCACTTCCTGCAAGGAGGAACGTTTTGAAGGAACTGGCATTGATTGCAAACATAGCTCTATCTTGTATACAAAACAACCCTCAATCTCGACCAACCATGCGAAGCATAGCTCAGTTGCTTGAAATGGAGAATGTAGATTACTAGATCACTCTTGATTGAAGTATTTTACTACTTTTTGTATTGTTCTTATTCCTATACTTAATCAAGTACGGAAAAACGTCGTCTTAGGTTAACTTGTTGCTATTATTTAAAAAGACTGATATGTGAGGGAAACTGTAATTAAACAAGTCCATAGTCTTTATTTTCTAGCAGCTAATTTAAAAATACCAACAATTGGCACCAGAGGCTTTATTCTTGAGTGAAATATTAGAGAGTTAGTTTTTTCAAGTTTCTGAGCAATGACACCTCCGGTCTTCATTAATGGTGAAAGTTATCACAATTGGGAGCCTATGGGAATGGGAGGCAGTTGAAAATGACTATGAAGTTCCTTCGCCATCATACAACGCCACGATGCATGGCGCAAATCAAATCTCACAAGGACAAGAAAACCAGAAAGGTTGGAATTTGAGAAGGTTGTTTTTAAGTAGCAATAAATGTTTTTTGCTTTAGAAAAAAATTATAATTTTGAATTTAAGAAACATGAAATCTCTTGTATATATTTTTGGATTATATTTGCGTATAGCTTTTCTTATTCAATTGAAATTCTAAATAGCTAGGCTGGAATTTGACTTGTGGGTTCAATTCAATGTTCTTTACAAAGTTTCAAATCTTTGAACACATGCCTACGACATTAATCTTGTTATAGTACACGAGGGATTGAATAAAGTACATCTTGTTGTTTTGACAACATGACACTGTCTGTCATTCTCATGAATGCATGACGCCCACTAGCTTCATTTACGCGGAAACAGCGAGGAATAATTCACATAAATTTCGTAGCTACCATATCATTGACTATTGACAGAAGAAAAAATGACACAAGCTAATTAAGTCGTAAAGTCAATAAAACAAAATAATAAAATGCTTGAAAAGCAAGCCAACTACCACCGGGTTTGGATTATAAATTTGCATTAGCAAGGAACACTAATGCTGCAAGCTAAGTGCTTCTGAACTTTATGCAGAATTATCTATGGGAATAAGCAATGGCGAGCTAGGAGAATAAAATATTTTTTTATCAGCCATACACACGGATATTCATAAAAAATTAAAGATTAAATTAATACATATTATATGAATATTAGAAATTTATTATAAGTTAGGTTAATATTTTTGAAAATTTGTTTCTATTTTTTTTTCAACTTTGTATTCTCTATATATCTTTGCCTTTAAATAATTTTTTTAACTTCATCAGATTTTTTTTTAATTATTACAATCATTTCTCTTGAAAAAAGAATTTTTTCTTTTACTTTTAATAATTGTCTTTTTCGGAGAAAATTATCGCATTTGTATTGTACTTTTTTTCTTAAATCTTTATATTTTAAACTTTCACTTTTCTATGAAAAGAAAAAAGATGTGAGTACTGAAGATAAGTACCCCTCAACAGATGAACCACGTTGCCACAATTATTTGTAATCTCGGTGTTGTGTTGCAATTGAACCGATGAAGTTCAGAAAATAAAAAGGAGAGAGAATAGATGGAACAGTTTATTGCTTTACTTTATGCAACTTGTGTCAAATATAGAGCTTCTTTATCAGCAATATAAAGTTATAAATATCCTCTAGAATGATATTTCAAATTCCATAATTTTAACTTGTCATTCTTATACTTTATTTCCATGATAATAAGACAATAACGCTCGGTAAAAAACTCTCTGGATGGTCTGAAAATGAAAAGGATTTTTCATAAAAAAACATTAATGTTAGTAGGTTAAATAGGTTATGTTAAAAAACAATGCTTGTCAATACTCAACAGTATAATTTCAAAGTTTCAAAGCATATTAGAAAATATAATTTACATATCCACATACCTTCAAAATCTTTTTTTTTTGAAACTATACCTTCAAAATCTTAAAGCATTCATCTTTATACGAATTAACTACTTGATTCCAACTTTCAAAATTGATAGAAACATTATTAGGTTCTTGGGCAATTCGTTGTCACAAGCTACATGTGACAAAGAAAAGACTGGAAATTTAGAAGCTAATCGTTTACCGTCGCTAATTATCAGTTGAATCTCAGTTGGGCATGATGTAGAGCACATATAATTAACTCTTTGAGCCCGTTTGATGGATAGGATAAGTAGAGACAGGATATGATACTAATCATATCCTGTTATTATCTGTTGTTTGTTGCGCCAGCAGGATAGGATAACACTATCCTATCCCTTATCCTATCATGTCAATCATGTGTAAAAGTTATCCTGAGAGGGTAGTTAGGATAAAAATTATCATGAAATGATAGGATATCAGTTTTTTGTTTGTTTATTACTATAACCCAAAATTAATTTCAATATTTATATTTTATTTAATTTATAATAATATTAATTAATAAATATAAATTTTTGATTTTAATAAAATATTAATTTTATTACTTATCAATTACCAGTTGTTATTGTTAAGTTAAATTATTTAGTTACTGATAAATTTAATTAAAAAATAAAGTTATTTATAAATGGTGAAAATATTGGATTTACTCATATAAGATAATTAAATTTTCATTATCACTTACTACTACTTAGTTAACATTATTTTTCGTTATTTATATTATAATAAAAATACACAAAATAATTCTTCACTAACAATAAAATAGGCTACTCACATATATATAAATATTATTTTTTAATAGTAAATATAGACTAATTTTATATTATCATATGATATTATTTAAAATTATTTCTCTACTTATATAATTATAATTAATAATTTAAATATAAATTATTTTGAAAGAATAATATCTTTTAATATTTTTTTAAAAATTTGATTAATTTTTATCATTAATCACTTACCACTACTAAGTTAAAACTCATTGGTTACATATATAATAATTTTAATTAAAATAGACTCCCTTCAAAAAAAAATTAATTTTACTTTAGTTAATATTAAAACATAATCTCATTTATAAAAATGTAAAAAAATTAAATTTAATAGAATAATCACTTTTTTTAAAAAAACTATTTAGAAAATTAAATTTTAAAAAAAATTATGTATTTTTTATTTCAAGGAAAATTTGATACATTTTTTATTGTTTGTATCATATCTTATCAATATTCTGTCCTACTCAAATGCAGGATAGGATAAGACTCTATCCTACTCTTATTATATCTTGTGTTTATCCAATCCTCTATCGAGCCCTTTAAATGAAGTAAAATAATACAACTACACAAATTATAATTTAAGCAATGATATATAACTATAAATTATAATTTAATATAATTTTTTTGAATCTTTTTGTGATTCATTGCTTACATATTATTTTGGCATCAAATCTTTTTCATCATTAAATTCAATCTTTTAGTGATTAAATTATATGTGCATACATTAATAACTTTTTTTGTTACACTTAGAATAAATCAAACATTACTAATTTAACAAAATAGATAATCTTAAATTGAAATTATTTTTTTAAATAAATTTCATTATTAGAATATATGTATGATAATTTATTTCTTAAATTAGAATCAAACAAAAACTCCAAAACTTTTAAAAAGAATACCCAAATAACCCCAAAACTTATATTTTGGGTTTTTGGGTAAAGCGCAGGTGTCTTTTTAAGTTCACTGTCAAATTCCAGCGTTCAAGTTCAACCCTGGATAGGTAGTGAAAATTAACTGCCAAAATTGAGTACGTTGGGTTGGGGCCAAAGAGAATTTTTGGTGGAGCAGTGAAATGTGTAGAGATCATAAAGAACACAAAAAGTGAAACTCACTCTGTTACGCCGACACTAACAGTCTGACACTAAAAAATAAAAGAAGATTAGATACTCTAGTAGTCCTACCCCAAATCTATATATAAAAATATTTGCTAGTTATATGAGTAAACTTAATCAAATGTTTAAATACATTTGTCACGCTTGAAAGTTTAATTTTATTTTAACTTTTATAAACTTAATCAAATGTTTATAACATTTGCTACTTCCCTCACTCAACCCACGTTCTTCTTTCTTCTCTTCTTTCTTCCTCGTCATTTCTTCTTCTCCTCTCTTCTCCCCTGTGGTTTTCTTCTCCTCCACACCATCCTGCAAAAGTAAAAGCAAAAGCAAGACCTATATTCGCAAATAAATCCACGCAACAAAATCCAAATTTTCAAAAGAGGAAGAGATCTGTAGAGAAAGGAATAGCGTGTGACAGTGACGCCTTGCACTCTCAAAAAACCCAGAACTCGTCTAAGCAGCCAAACTCCTCCTTCCTCTTCCCCCAACCAGCCACCACCGCCAACCTTCTCCTACATACGCGCCTCGCACTCTCAGAAAACCCATAACTCAATCTGGGTTCTTCTTCTCCTTTGTCCCCCATCCTAAATTGAAGAATCGTTCTCAACAATCGCACCCAAAACTCAATCTAGGTTCTGCTTCTCCTTATCCTTTAGAAATATTTCGATTCCCCTTCCTTTTCTTCAATTCCATATCTGGCAACGTCACAGCGCGAGGTTGCAATGGTGAACGAGCGACGCAGGCGACGGCGATGTGCAGGGATGGGTGGCACGGCGGCACCGTAATGGGTACCTCTGCTTCTTCTTCGGATTCGATTCAGGGAAGAAGGTTTTGATGGAGCTGTTGGTGGGTGCGAAGGGACTAGTTTGAGATGATGACTTTGTTTGGGGTTGAACCAAAAATGAAGGTTTGGAGAGGATTGTGCGGCTCATGTAATGGTGATGTTGGTTTGCTGATGAGAGGAGAAGGCGTCGTCAGTAGTGGTGGCTATTTGAGATGAAGGTGGCTTAGTGGCAGAAATAGAGAGGAAGAAGATGAAGTGAGGGAGAAGGTAAGGTGGATGGTGGCAGCTGGATGGAAGAGGATTAGGGTTCTGTTGGGTGAGAGAGAGAAGCTGATGTGGCTGAAAATAATAAATAAAAATTCCATTTAGGATCAGAGAGATGATGTGGAGGTGTTGACTAAGTAAAATTCCATGTTGACTAGTCAAAATTTGTCAGAATGGCTTAATTTAATTAAAAATTTTTTTGTTAGGATGACATTTTACAAATTATTTTTTCAGGGACCTAGATTGATTCCCTTTCAAATGTTAGAGATTACAAACATATTTAAGCCTTTTATTTATATCTTTCCGAAGCACCGAATTTATTTATTTTTTTATTTATGAATGAATGAATTCATCTTTCTCCTCATTGAAAAATTAGTGCTACTTGGCCTTTGAGTTCGAGTTCTACCACCAATAATTACGCACGACCACATCCGATAAATAACATTTCAAACAATTTTCTTCAAATTTTCAAAGACCAAAATTCCATCAAAAGAAATGTATCATTCAAAATTACAAAGCAACAAATACGAGTGTTCTATCATTCCCTTATTCAATTGAGGAAGAACAAAAACCTCGTTAACCCTCGTAACAAAAACTAACTAACTGTATTACTGGATAATATAAAAAGGAAATAAAAAGAAAAATATCCTATTTAAACCTATCTCTAGACACCTAAATTAAACAACAATAAAGCCTCATGGTTTGAAACCAAGCCTAAGTGACAAATCAATGTCGGAAGACTCTACTTCAGGGGTTTCTTCTTTTTGGTTGAGACCGCCGACAGTACTGATTAGATCTCTCGTCATGAGTGCTCGCGCTTCAGAAGTTTCTTCTGGCATAAAAAGGGGATCACTTCTAATTGGTGTGTTCATAACTTGGCTTGCAACATTGGTGGTAATATTTGGGAAAAGTGCAAGTGTTTCATCACCATTCCCTAACGTTGAAGTGCTTGGATTCATGACTTGGCTTGCTACATTGGTGGTAACATTTGGGAAAAGGGCAAGTGTTTCATTACCACCATTCCCTAACCTTGAAGTGCTTGGAATTGCACAACTTCTTATCTTTCCGATCGCATCAAAATAAGGAGACCGTTGATCGAATCTAAATCCAACTGAGGTCGTCCAAGGATTAGAAAATCTGACACTCGAGGAGTCATCATATAAACCTTCATGAAGAGTTGGATAAGAAAAAGAAGGGAACTGCGAAAGGCCAAAACAACTAGCATCAAGTTGTTGACGAAATTTTGCGAGGGAACGCTCTTTTTTATGTGCGTTTTGGTGTCCTCCCAAAGCTTGTGAGGAAGAGAAATTCTGCTTGCAATATTTGCATGAGAAGCTCTTTTCATTTTTTGGTGTGCATCTCTCTTCATCGAGACCTTCGGTGTTAGCACTCGAAGACGAACCTCCTAACTGATGAGCCATCTTAGAATCAGAGAGAGTTTCTAACAAGTTAGACAAGGCACTAAAAGTGTTATGAAACTTTAGGTTAAAGTGACACGTTTATATACTGAAATAGTTACCTTAAATATGAGATTTGATTTATCAAACGTTCTGCTCTCAAGATTGTTTCTGCTCTCAATTTTGCACAGCAATATAAAGAGCAAGGTAAAAATAGGAAAGTGTGTTACAGATATTTATTTTGTGTCTGTATTGATTTGATTTTAATTTGTTATCTCGGTAAACTTTCAATTTATAACCTCCAGATTTTTAATGAATTTAATGACCATAACAAAAATATAGTGTCAGATTTCAAAAAGATTCGAACCAAAAATATTTCAACATTAGAATTAAATTAAATTAAATTAAAAGAACAATAAAAAGGGTAAGATTAAGAGATAAGATTAATTAACGTACCAAATAAAAGAGGAAATAAGATTAGACACATATGCTGTTTCGAAAAGAAAAAATTAGACATATGTAAACTGGTATATACTCCGGTATACTAATCATATTTATTTACAATATAGATCTTTTAACAAGATTATAAAATTATTTATAGTTGACTAAATTTATATATGTTATATTTATATGTGTTCACGATCGGGGATTAAATTAAGCACATCTTGCAAGTTCCAATAAATAAATATTTGATAACGACACATGTCATATATAGTTATTCTTGTTTCGAGTGATCTAACCAATTAGATAAACTCGATTTAATGAAATGAAAAAGATGGTAGGCAGAAAAATTGGTCATGCTGACCAATTTTTCTTTATTAGTAGAATTTCAACTCTTGATTGTCTTTGAGATTTTTGGGAAATTGATTTACCTAAATGTTCCTCCGAAATTAGTGCTTTCATTTCTAATTTCATGTCTCCTAAATCTAATTTAATCCTTGTATTCCTTCTGAATTGCTATCTGTCATTGATGACAAGGCTACAAGGCTCAATACTTGCACTTCAACATGGACTCTAAACTCTTATCTAGAGAAAGTGACACTTCTTATTCAAATCCCCACAAATTCCTCTTCACCCTCCCTTCATTTACACCTATTGCCTACTACACTCGACCCTCTTCTGGTTTTCAACACAACCATCTCCATTCTCTTCCAAAAACCCTCAAACTTTTGCTGAATGCATTCGACTATTCTAACCCTTTAGATTGGTTGTTCCAAGCTAAACAATATTTTCAAATGTGCAAAACTTCCCTAGAACAACATTTAGATATAATCTAACTCAACCACAAAAGCTAACTTGAGAGTTGAGGGTTGCTCTACCCTTAACTATATCTCTAGCCAATGTTGGACTTCTAACACACCCCTCACCCCTAAAACTGGACATTTAGAGCGTGAAGGTTGCAAGACTGAACACCTATACGAGTGACTCATAGGCGCGGTCTTCACTAACAAACGGATATAAGATAAGCTCTAATAACATATTGGAAATAGAAAAACACTAATGAATAATACACAATCTTCAAGCCAATATCACCCTTCGCGGCTATATATATATATATAAAAGCTGAAGTTGAAACAGCTTCCCTTCTTTCAACTGTGACAGATACAGATCAAGATAAGTCCTCCCATGGTTTCAACTACAGCACATAACTTTACGCATTGGTTATGCTACACTTCCATTCGTAAATAGAGTACCTGAAATCCTTTACTTTCGCAGATAGCCACTTCCAAGACCTGAGAATCCCCGGCAGGATTTATTCAGACTCAGCAAAAAATCCACTGTTGCTGAAATTATGCAAAAATTGGATAGATTCATTTTTAGCGATTATCTAATCAGGCAGTTGGCTTAGTTCTTGAAATTATGCTTAGTTTCTTCATATCTAATCTTAATGCTGATACTAACTGTTAATAGATGATTATTTGCCCTAACTTTAGACGCAACTAGTCCCAACCCGTGGCCAGTAAGTTTTTTCTTTGCCGCTGATGCAAAAAATTGGGTCCTTGATAATCCCCATCATGGAGCGCTAGCTTCCTCAATAGGTGTTTCTCTAAATTTTGGTTTGCTCTTGTGGTCTATTTGGAAGATGAGGTTAAGTGTGGTTTTTAATGGAGACAGCTTCTCTTTTGCAGCAAATTGTGTCTTCAACTTTGAGGCTTCAACTTGATTATGCTCATTGCAACCGTGTGCTCGAGGATCCTTTATTATCCCCCTCACACATATCGGTAGATTCAGGTGGCCTGGTCACCGCCTTCTCCTCCGTGGCTTAAGGATAATATAGATGGGTCAATAAGGAAGCCTTTGAACGCTGCTAGCTGCGATGGTCTATGTCGTGATTCTAATGGGCGTTGAATATTCGGGTTTAGCAAGAACTTGGGATCCTCGAATGTGCTGTGTGGGCTGAGTTTTTGGCCATATTTACTATCTTAGGTCTTGCTTGGGAAAGAGGTTTGTCCATAACCATAGTTGAGAGTGACTCTCTTGTGGCGATCAAGCTCATCAATGAAGGTTGGGATGCCTCTCATCCTTATGCTTCAATGATTTTGCATATTAGATTTTGGATGGCTAGAAATAAGTGTATTCACACTTTGCAGGAAGCTAATCGAGTGACGAATTGTTTTGCTAATATGGCTCATGCTCTTGATTTTGATGTTCAACATATATTTGAGGATCCTCCTCCTAACTTGTAGGAATCTCATTTTCTTTGATTGTATGAGTGTGTCTTACCTGTGATCTACCTTAGTGTAGTTCCCCTTTATTTTCTGCACTTTGCCCCTCCCAATAAAAAAAAAATTAAAACATATAAAATTTTTGACATTTTTTAGAAAATTAATAAGTAATAAGTGGATTGGACTCCACACAATAGTGGTGAATAGTGAACTGCTTTTTATGTCTTGCATTTAGCAACCACTATCATCTTAATTTAACTGGAAGATTATCTAACTAAGTTGGGTGGTGATTGAGTTGTCCGGCTGTGGGAATTCTTGTATAGACTTTAAGCCTGTTTCTGTTACTCTTGAGATGTTCCCTTCTCAAGTTTTAATGCAATATAATCATTTTTAATTTTCCAAAAAATCATCTTAATTTAACTAACGGTAAACAAAGCTTTATTGGAATTAAAAAAACTGTTCATTCCAAGCAATCCATATTCAATTGAAATGCTAAATAGCTAGGCTGGAACTTGATCTTTTCATGATGCAAGACTTTGTGGATTCAACGTTCTTTAATTAATAAAGTTTCAAACCTTTGAACGCATAGACTTAGTCGTTTACAGTGTAAGCAGCACTGAAATTTCAAATTTCCTAGTTGCCAATTGAAAGATGATGCAAGTTAGGTAAAAAGTCAATGAATGACAACACTAAAATTAAAAAAATACTTGAACAGCCAGAAACCAGCACCGAGTTTGATTATAAATTAGCGTTCTAAGTACATTGTGAAGTGTTGTAATAGAGTATTATTATGGCTTCTAAGAGGTATTCATCATCACTTATTTGGGTGGTTTTCTTTGTTTGTGTGTTGAGTTTCTCTACTAAGGCAACAAGGAACATTGATGCTACTCCAGCACTTGAGGCAGGTAAGGGCTTGCTTTTTGTTTTGCAAAATTATCTGATTTGAAAATTGAAAAGAAAAACAGAATATATAAATAATTGTAGAGAAATGGATGATAATTTGTTTTCCTACTTCAGATAAAATTGGAGTGAGTAGGAGACTCCTGCAGCGATCTCCATGTCCTAGGGGAAGGGTGACAGTTGATGCCGCGTCAACCGATGATCCCCGTTGCCATAATTATTTATGATATGAAGAAGGTTGTGTTGTTTTGTAATTGTATTGTAAGGATGAAGATCAGAAAATAAATTAAAAAAGGGAAATATTCTGTAACTTGTGTTGATAGAAACAGAATATGTTCGGAAATATTTCTCAGTAACTGTGTATTGTTCCAAGTGTTGTTTCCATCCCATTCCCATTCCCATGGCAGTGATTTGTTCGAAGATGACAGAATCCTGAAGCATTAAAATTAAATGCAAATTAGCTAGGGAGTCACTCAGCCTCAGCCTCAGGTTAGAGATGATGAAAAACAAATCCAAATACGTACCACCAAATTAAATACTAACGCTACATAGTTAGGGTTCAGAATCAAATAATGAAAAGAAACGAAGATCCAGGATAGGGGTGCAGGTCGCGCCGCCCTACTGCTATAGCGATCCACGATCTCCTTGCAACGCAAACACACGACGACGGAGAGGTTCAAAAGAATGGGCCCAGCACCGACAAACAGGGCCAAACAAATAAATAACAGTAGATTTGAAAACATAACTTCATTCACCAACTCATTTCTTCATCATAACATCTTTTAAATTCTCATATCACAAAAATGAACAAACCAGAGCACAAAAGTGTAATATGTGTAAGTATCTGAACAAGAGCACAAAAGTGTAGTATTGCTTTCTTTTTGTTCGTTGGTCCATAGAGACTTTTGTCTTGTTAGAGATTTATCCAAAGAATAAAAAGTTACCAGTAAATTGTCTTTTAGTGGAACGGCCGTGAACATTTCTTCATAATAAATTTTGAATGCTTCTTTTTTATGAACATGGAATGCTTCTTTTTAAACATACAAGTAGCATTCACTAAGCATCAGCATCTTCTGTAGTAAATATAGGTACTTCAGCATAAGAAATCATAATACTTTCATTAAGACGTTTCTTAATGATTAGACTTCTATGATTTAACTACTTCTTGTAGAATGCTGTAAACTTCAGAACATAACTCCTAAGAATCAGTCTTTAATTTCTTTAACCGTAGCTATCATCAACATGTTACTTCAGAATCTGGCTTCTTCAGCACGTGACTTCTTCGGAACGTAACTTCATTCAACAACTGATTTCTTCAACATAAGATCTTCTAAATTCTGATACAGAGTAAAGACATTCTTTCAAAATCCGTCACTTTCTCCATCGATAATTAACCAAGACTTTTTCCGTTGGAAGGTACTAACGACCAAGGTCGTCAGTAATGATTTTTTGTTCACAAAAACTTTTTTTGTAGCAAATAAAAATGTTACTTTCATAAAGTTTCATTTATAAAAGTAACACCTATCATAATTTATAAGACGATGTTTCACAAATTAAACTCCAATATATAGGTTACCGACAACTTTTTCATAAACTGACGGTTTTATCGTCATTAATCCACAATTTTTTTTACAAAAGCCCGCTAAGTTATATATTGACCTACCAAAATTTCAATTTTTTGCCATAAGTAATAATTGGCAAGCAAATTTTTTTAAAGCCCCCAAATTATTAATTGGTGGGCTGAAATTTCACTTTTTGAAGTTACTGCTAATAATTGATGTCCAAATTTTTTTAAACCTGCCATTTTATTGACGGGTAACAATTTTAAGTTTTTGAATTACCGACAGCCGCTTAGGTCGTCAATGACTTCGCGGTAACTAATCTCACCTAAAAATATAAAAATAAAAATTAATTTTTTTTTGTCAAAACAAAAAGTGTTATTGAAAGTGAGATTTAACGAAGGTTTTTAAGCTGTCGAACACTATTTTCTTGTAGTGGGGGTTGGGGGTGGTGAAGAAGGGTTTCACGCATAGGTGATGGTCAAGGGAGGGTAACTAGCCGGTGGTGATTCGACTAGGAGGGGCTCCATAGGTATTGGGGACTAAGAGGAGGAAGAAGATGATGAAGGGAGGAGAGGAAGAGGACGAAAGGGGGAAGAAATATTTGAGATGAATTTTTGGGTTTAAGAATTTGAGTTATGGAGGAAGAAGAAGTGTGAAGAGGAAGAGGAAGGATTGAAATTGATTAAAATATTTTAGAGGGACGAAAATTAATACTAAAAATCCAAGTGGTCTACACAATTTAATCTTACAAAAGCTGAGAGGTAAAACATATTTAAGCCAAAAAAAAGCTATGATGAAAAAATGAAGTAAAATAATACTGATTATACAGATTCATGCACAATTACAGCAATTGACTTAGTTTACCCGGAATAGTTTACACAAGCTTCCTTTCCTTGCCACTTATCATTAACGAAAGTAAATTAACTAATCTAGCCAAGTGCCATTATTGTATGATGATGTAAACACAACACAACACAATGGGGCAATTACTAACAATTTTGACCAATTCTCATTCATGGAGGGCGTTGACTTAGTTCACGCGGAAACATCCAAGACTATTCACGGAAAGTAAAAGGAAAATGACACAACTGGATAGGTTCAAAGGAAGCAAAGAAAACAGCACTATAATCAATTAATTAATTAAGCAAAAAATGCTTCAAAAGAAAGCAAACATGTAACCACCAACTTTGTATTATAAATAAATTACCATATATATATATGTGAGATATTGAGTAAGTGGTGGTGAAGTGTATAATGGCTTCTAAGAAGTGCTCCCACCTTATTTGGGTGCTTCTCTTTCTTTTTGTGTTGAGTTTTTCTGCCAAGACTACAGCAAGGAACATTAATACTGCAGGTCCTTCTAAACTCTACCCAGGTAATTAAATATGTATTTGTATTTCTGTTTATTTCTTTTATATAAATTTGTGCTTATTAATGGATGATGGATAGTGGTGGTGTGTTATTATTTTGTAGGTTCAGATGAAAAGGGTGTGAGTAGGAGAGTCCTTGGCGAACAAGCGCGGCGACCTCCATGTTCGAGGGGAAGAATAGCTTATGAAGCAGTGAGTCCTCGTACAGAACACGCAGCAAATGATCCACGTTGCCACAACTTTCTATGATCGATAACAAAACAAAGATATTTTCACACTGTTTCAATATCAATTACTTGTTCTTCTTCTTGTTGGTTGTGTCTGAGCTTTTCTAATGTAAAATTCAGATATATGGTTCAATGTACCCTAACCCTGTCCCGTTTATTAATAACTACGCGCAAATCCTGATGATAGTCTACAATTTCCATATATAGATTCTTGATAATAAAAAGTTAAGATAATTAGTTAAAGTAGTATAAATAATATTATGACATTATAAAAAATAATAAAGTTTAGATTACCAACTCTCATGAGTTGAATAAGAAAAATCCTTATTTTTATGGATTGGAGGAATCTACTATGCTGTCAATACTCAAAAGGGATTTTGCCAAAGTAAGAACAATGAATATATAACTAACAAGTAATGGGGCTTGGCTTGTATAACTCAAAAGTCAAAAGTCCTCCAAAGACAACAAAAATGGTAATAATTGAGGGTGTAAGTGTAAGTATAAGCGCAGGTTTCCATCCTGTCTAAGGATAGAAAATCTCTCCCTCCAAAAAAAAATAAAAGAATAGGGATTTTTTTTTTTACTGATATACTTAGACGAAGACGAGGAGGTTTGTAACAAAAAAAACAAACAAGTAACAAGGGACAACCCTTGATTTATTTATTTTGTTCAAGAACCCTTTTTATTTATTTATTTATAGATCTTCGCCGTTATAAATGAGTCATAAGCCGATCAACAAAGAGAAGTTTTTGTTATTTTTTTGGATAATAACAAAGAGTAGTGGAGAAGAGAGAAAGTGTTTTTTTATCAACAAAATAGGGAGGCTTTAAGAGTCCAACAAAGAGAAAAGTCTAGAATAGAATCCAGTACACTATTGGGCTCTTAAAGCCTATTTTTACCGGACCTTGATCCAATTTCAGCCATGTTGGTCTTTGGGTTTGGAACATATTTCATTTTTATAAAAAAACACATTTCATTCATTTGACAAAAAAAAAAAGCCTGACATTTGACCCCAAAATAGTAAGCCTGACTTGCATTAAACTACTCATATGATTTTCTTCTAAATTTCGACCATATCCAATACAACTTTACCAACTAAACAAAAATTTATAAATAAGATATATATCGAGTTGAAAGATTAGATATGTCACCATTTGAGAAAATGCATCATTAATCATTAAAATGAGGTTGTTTACATGATAGACCAATACATAATTGAAAAGGACATACATGAATCGTCGATATTCTTTAGCCATATAGACTTGTGGCGGTTTTATGATAAACACATATTATGATAAACTCATGACTTGAGCATCCCAACCATTGAACTCATATTATGACACACACATGACCCAAATGTATAGCTAGCTAGCTAGCTACACAGGTACTCAAACACCTTATTTTGTAATGGGTATTTGTGATGCTATGTTTTTAGGGTTTATAATCATTAGGCTAGGTTTAGGCCTTAACCTTGTTAATGATACTTTGACAGAAAAAAAGTACTCATACACCTCTATCTTTGCAAGATGAAACCACTGAATGGGGTTGTCAAAAAATATGTCGAGTTGTTGCTGATTTCATGCAACAAGTTGAACAAATTGTCCTAAGTTGTTCAAATTTAAAAACCATATGAACAACAATGCGGTGATAGCATCTGGGGGAATGTACATTCCACATGAACATAAATTAAGATACTAAAGATATTTTCAGACGCGAAACAAATTTTGATCGAAAAAAGAATATACAGAGAGCGATTTAAGCATTCGGATATGATCCTGAATATCGATAACTGATTTACATGCAGTATTGTATGAAGCATATAAGAATAAGAATGAGGATTTATTACTAATGGATATATGACAATATACACACAAAAACAAACACAAATATCTAATTCACATGGTATGTTGTGACGGTGCACCGTCTCAGGTACATTGGTAACGTACTATATTAAACAATACACATCAATTTCTTTCTATCCTTCACAACTCACAATTTAAGTTTACAGTTAACCTCATTATAATATACACGTCTCTGGTTTGAATAAAATTATTTCTCGGGCAAAATATATGTAAACACACAAAAAGTCAACTCCCAATTTAATTGTTTTTCCTTTAAAAAGCTGCTTAAATTTTAGATATACATTCCGATCCCCCTATTTTTTTGGATTAATTGTTTTCAGAAATTAAAGAATCCGTAAACAGTACGAATGTTAAGCAAAACTTAAGTGGTAAATGTTTGACTTTCTTTAAACAATGTTTTAGATTTGAGTTTTGCGTGTGAAAAAAACTTTGTTAAAAAAGGTAGCCCAAAAATAATGTAGATGTTTCTCAAACAGTAATGTCTCTTGTAGATTGTTGTTAAGAAGTCTCACATTCATTCGTGACTAGAGATATAACCACATAAGTCTATATACAAAATTGAGGAATCATCACTTCTAAGTTAGCTTTTGATGTAGAGTTAGACCTAAGCTTTCAAGGTAAAGTTAGATCTCTCAAGTTCTAATATGGTACCAGAGTTTATTTTATATTAGCTTATTGGGCCACCCATAAATGGCTTAACCGGTCCTACAAACTTCTCATTTCATATGTAAAGCAATCATCACTCTTGCTTATTTTTTGGGTAGAGTTAGACCTAAGTTTTTTACTTTGGTATTACCAAGGCATCAACTACTTTTGTCATTTATTTTCTTAATAAGCGTGAATTTTATAATGTTAATTTATAATTAGGGACAGAGAGAGTATTAAGTGGATATACATTTCCAAACAATTTTTTTTTCACACACCACCAATGATCGAACTATCCGGAGGAAAGAATACTAGTATTATCTAATGTACGTTTTGATCTTAGGACGGTTCCAGTTAGCGTATAGTTGAGTAATCCATAGAGGCCACAGCTCATACCAGTGGTCCATGGCCGTCCACAAAGATTTTGGGAGGTCACCGATCGATGCATTTAAGTCACATTCATGGAAAGGTCGACGGACGCTGAGGTTGACTCTGATATCATAAATCACTATTAAAAGGGTTGACTGAAACAAAACTCACATAAAAACTCAACCGTGTCTGCCCCTGAGATTCATGGAACAACAAAATCTTTGGTATCACATGACATGGTTTTATAATCCTAACACTTATTCTGGCGGTGTGCTTAATTCTTATTTATAATCTCTTCAACGTCAATTGAGGTGTTTATGGATCACAAAATCACACACTGATCAAACAGAACAGCTACCCAAAAAAGGGTATAATTCCACTTGGCATCACTGCAAAATACATAAAGAAATAACTGTGAGGAAACTACCTTCCAGCTCGATCTAATGTCTTTTGCTCTTAGATGCTTCAAATTCTTTCAAATGCCTCTTGTAATCCTTGGTCTCGAATTGCCCTTTGCATACTTGTGCTTTTGTTTAGTCTTGGAAACTTCTGTTTGGATTGCTTTAACTTTGAAATGTTCTTTTTTTTTTTATCAATAATGTTTGGAATAAATATCCAAATGTGCTAAACGACACTTACAACATGTGAGATTAAATCTCGGAGTGCTACAATAATGAACGAATACATAAGGAAAGGAAGCAATTCTCTCCAAATTAACAGAAAACTAGATGACATCTGAGGGGAGATGTTTATCCTTTTTTAAACAACGCTTCCAAAGTAACAGCTCAACTAGCTCTATCAGGAGTGCAAGCAATGCGCCTATCGAGGAAGTCGCAAAATGAGACTTCAGTTGCATCAAAACTAGGGCCAAACCAGCTAATTTGTGAACATGGAGTGAATAGGGAGGCTTCTGTAGATCCTAAACAGAGCAACAATAGAGGTTGTGTGTGAGTGGAAACGACAGGGACGGAAATGGAGCCAAGCGAAGACTGCGGTGCAACCAGGCCTAGGTGACAGGGAGGGCAGCAACGAGGCAGAAAAAGGCGGCGTGCGAGGAAAGTGGATGAGGCTAAGGCGGGATCTGGCAAATCTACAACATCAAGAGGTGGAGGAGGCACAAGGATTATGGAGAAGCGGTGACTGAAGCTGGACTAAGGTTGGAGGCTTGAAGCAAAAGGCGAAAACAAACACACAAAACACCCACTTATTGGGTAATAAAACAAACTAATGTGGTAGAAGCTCACATTTTGTGGGGAAAATACCCAAGCAACTAAGAGAGGAGCCTCCCTAATAGAAGAATGGAATCCCCTCCAAGGGGGGTGGCGGCGCACGCTGTGCAAAAAAATCCTAGCAGAGGTTGGGATATGGCCTACGAAAAATGGTCATTTGAGCTTGTATTTGAATTGGCCTTGGAGTCTTTGGACTTCTTCAAGCGGATCTTGGATGCCTTGATATCAAATTAAATGGACTGGACCATTTCAAATTAGCACCGGCCCAACTGAAACTATCTTTGCGAGTGACTTTATTATTAGCCGAACAGATGCTTATAGTCAGTGAACAAATGCTAATTAATGTCGGCTAGGTTGAAGCTACCATTAGGTGACAAATTTGAATTTTAATGCTTTGCGTCAGCACGACCACACTAACTAGCACGAATCATCGAAGAATTGAAGGTTTCTTCAAGAGATTGTAAATCATCTTCACTTTAATTTTTTTTTTACCTCAAGTAAAATAAAAAAAAAAAGCCCATAAATGATAAGAGTGCTGGATTATTTCATCTCTATTTCTAATTTCATAATCTAACGAAGGGTTCATGCACTACATGTTGTCTTTCTACCGTTGTACGAGAGATCAATTAAGACTTTAATTTACTAGAAGTTTTTCATTCGAGCATGCTTGAGATAATGCAAAGCAACAGAAACATGTATAAAACTTAATACATACACTTTTATAATCAACAAAGTCAACTTTAGAGAATGTACATAATTAAGTTTGAAGCACAACACAAAAAAATTTAAAGAGGTATTGAACATTAAAAAAATCCATTTTGACTTTGAAAAGTGAATAAAATATCCCGATCCTTGACAATTTTGCATGTCAAAAGATAGTTTATTTGTTTAACATATTGGTTACCCACAAACCCCATCTAAGAGAGTTGAGTTTCATGCACCCACAAGTTTGAAACTGCATTTATAAATGGTTTTATCATCTCATACATATAGAACATTGGATAACCAAATGGCTTGAAGTGACAGGTGTTTAGAAATTAGTACATTTTGATATTATTATATAGTTTGGTGTTGACTTCCTTTGAGGGACTAATGCCAAATAATATTTGCTTATGGATGATGAATGGGATGGTCACATATAATATAAGATCCCTAGAGACAGGGAAGATCTCCTATGCTTTGATTTGCATTCCTCAATAATTGATATCCACGTCTGTTATCTCTTCCAAAATAAAATGCAACATATTAATTGGACATGATTATTTTATTTATAAACTATAAACTAACTAGTTATAAACTAACTTCTTGAATCTATATATAGTCCAAAGTTTGAGACTTATTAGCACAGAGGCAAAAGCTAGAAACACACTACACAGAGGGGGGAAAAAGCTAGAAACACACATAAAAAGGACAGAGAGAATGAGGAACAATCATGTGCGTTTGAACTGTGGCATTACAATGCCTCTCATTGGATTTGGCACTTACTCCTTCCCATATGATAAGAAGACAACAGTACATGCCATCCACAATGCACTTGAGGTACTCACCAAAATAAATTTTTGAGAGCTCGTGTGAGTAGCTTCTGTGTGTTAGTAATTGATTTTGAGAGGAAAAAATTGATACAAACATGCTAATACTGTCTTAAAGCCTCTAGGCCTTTGGATATATGTATTTTTTTTCTTATTTCATACATGCTTTCTATTTTTTCTTAATATTGATACACTTGTATATTTATATGTATTATGTATATGTACAGATGGGTTATAGGCATTTTGATACAGCAAAAATATATGGTTCTGAACCAGCAGTGGGCAAAGCCATTAATGAGGCAATCTACATGGGAGAAATAGAGAGGAAAGACATTTTCTTGACATCAAAACTGTGGGGGAGTGATCATCATGATCCTGTTTATGCATTGAGACGAACTCTAAAGTAAGTAGAATCCTTACATGTTTCGAGATGTGTTATTTTTCCGTTTTTTTATTTTTTTTATTGGAAAAATCAAAAGGCTTATAAAAAAATGTCTAAATTTAATTTTTGAAAATCTTAAAATAAATCTTTTATATTTCAGGGATGAAAATGATAGTTTTTATATTTTATTGATTAAAGTGACTGGTCTGTTTTATATAGCCATGAAAATAACTATTTATTGAAACAATGCCCTGTAACTAGAGCTGAGAAACATTTATGTGACACAATCTTTCTAGTATCAAAGTTGATTCCGAAGAAGGGAATCAAAATCAGAGTTGGAAATCTAATATTGATTTTGTTCATTTTGTTTACTTGATTCAATGCAAAACAGGAATCTGGGCATGGAATATCTGGACATGTACCTAGTGCACTGGCCTGTCAAGTTGAAGCCATGGGTTAACTACCCTGTCCCTAATGAAGATGACTTTGAAAGTTTGGACCTTGAGACCACATGGGCAGGGATGGAGAAGTGCCTAGAAATGGGGTTGTGTAGGTGCATCGGGGTTAGCAATTTCTCTAGCAAGAAGATTGAGTGGCTATTAGATTTTGCTTCTACACCTCCAGCTGTTAACCAGGTGATTAAAACACTTATACTATTTATTAATGAGTAAACCACAATTTTAATCCTTTCAAAGATACCAGATTGACTACTTTAGTTTTTTAAAGAAAAAAATTACATATTTCATCCCTAAAAGATGAAAAAATGTAATTAATATGGTCATTTCACAACATCCTTTCAATTCCTAAAAAGAATTAAATTAGTCGCCTTTTTCATTTTCAGAGGCAAAAAAAAATATTTTTCTTCTTTTAGTGATTCAATTAACCAATTTGATATTTTCATAGACGAAAAATAATAGTTCACTCAACAACCTATGCATGCTTAGTCTATTTCAAGTCTAGATAAATGAAAAAAAAAAGTATTAGTCTTTTGGCAACCAACATAAAACTAATTGATATGTTTAATATGGATTTGTGGTCCATATAGCCAACCTATTAACTCACCGAATCTTGGTTCGTAGGTGGAAATGCATCCAATGTGGAGGCAAGGAAAGCTCAGAGAGACATGTGGAGACCACAAGATCCATGTAAGTGCTTATTCACCACTTGGTGGACCAGGGAATGCTTGGGGATCCACAGCTGTGGTTGATCATCCAATCATCAAATCAATTGCCCACAAACACAAAGCAACTCCAGCACAGGTAAAACTTAAGTCCAAAGCCTTATGTAACTAATAAAATAATGTACAATTGATATGAATTTTGTCATTAGTAGAATGAAAAGTTGTGCATATTTTGATATATGTTTTAACTGTGGTTTTTGAAGGTTGCATTGAATTGGGGACTATCAAAGGGCTCAAGTGTGATAGTGAAAAGCTTCAGTCAAGAAAGAATGGAAGAGAATATAGGAGCATTTGATCTGAAATTGGATGATGAAGATATCTGGGAGATTGAGGAATTGGAGGAAATGAAGATCATGAGAGGGGAATTTCATGTTAATGAAACCACAAGTCCCTACAAAACAATTGAAGAGCTTTGGGATGATGAAATTTGAAGCCATAGTCATTGTAATTCATGTACTCTACAAGAGAAAAAGGAGGAACATTGAAGGGGGGGGGGGGGGGAATTCCGACTCAAACATTTGTTATCATTTCTGTAACTAGATTCTTCATTGCTCAAGTGTGAGAATCCTTATGCTGATTGATTAGAATGAAAAAAAAAAGAGCACCTATTTGTAAGGTTCAAATGAAATATATTGTGCTTAAGTCATTGTATTATAATGAAATACATGTGAATTTGTCATGAGACACAATCGACCAAAAGTAAGAGAAAGAGAAAGGAAAAAACAAAACAAAACATGTCAACAGACAACAACAATTCTTAATGCATGATAAACAAGTGCTCAAAATAAAAAAGAGAACACCACCATAATATTTGATGAAAAGCTTTTCAACAATACAGTTTCATTATATTAATTTTTTTCATCAACTACTTAATTCCGAAAATACTCTCAGGTTTCCTTTTAAATACACAAAATTACAATTTCAGTTCATAGTTTCCGGAACTATTAAACTCAGTTCAAAAATGTTCTGGTAATTAGTTTTAGAAAAGTATAATTTCTGAGTTCCAGAAACTAGTTTCCCGAGCTATAAATTGCTTCCGAAAACTAGTTTCCAATATTAAGCTAAAGTCTCAGAAACTATATTCCAAACATGTGAATGTCAGTTTAATGGTCTTTTAGATTAGCTTAAACTTACATCTCAATTAAGAACTTTAAAATTAGGTTTGAATTGTAAAAGAAAGTTAAATATGTAAATACAAACTCATATACAAAGTCATGCTCAAATAGAACACTATATAGGATATGGATGTGGACGCGATTTTTTTTCCTCGTACGATAGATCGCACACTCTGGTGTACCTCCCGAGCATCTCATATCACCTTCCCTGCTGATCAACGGTATCTCACCCTAACCTTCACCATGGACGAAGAAAGAACCACATAAACAAGCACCTTTTCTTATAAACTGATTTGTGATACTTCACAAGGTATCCTTCATGTGTGTCTGCTGTCAAGCAGCCCCATCCATATCACCCTTTTTTTTCCTCTCTATAAACAACAAAATTTTCCTAGCCAAACCCAAACTTGTCTTCAATTGATCGATAATCGGCCGATATATTGTTCAATGTATCTATCCATAACATTCATTACATTGAAAATACAAGGGCTGCACCATCCTCCTCTAGTGCAACAATACCATTAACCAATTATCAAATAAATTAATCACTTAATACATACAATATGCAACTCCCACATAACACTTATATGCTCCAACCGCAGAAACAGGGAAAGGGGAAGAGAAACAATAGCTAAACCATGCATATAAAAACAATTTAGTCAACATTTCAATACAAGGGCCATCTACTCAAATTAGAAATTTCAAATTCACGGAACCAGAACCAAGTGATATTCACAAATTATAATGTTGTCACTCTACCAGATGTCAAACTCCATTAGCAAAACCGGATGATTTTTAAACAAGTACACATTCCACGAGAGGATGAACGCATTACATAGTGAACATCTTATATAGGCTTGATCTTAAAGTGAAGTGAAATAAGAGAGAAGACAAAGCACTTCAAGTCCTGCAAAAAGTAATTATAATAAGAAAAAAAATACAGGCATTAAGTTGAGATATATCAAATGTGGCAATCAGCAAACTAATGAGCAGGGTACTAATATTAACTAAGGACTTGTGCTTCAAAATAATAGATTCATATCCCTTGAATGTAAGGAACTAAGGAACCAGCCTGTGTACTTCAGTGACCAACATCTTCCATTCATTGATAAAATTCAAATTTATGTCTTATCTTTCAAGGAGTCTATATTTTTCTTCCTTCTTGTTTAACAGTTCGGGACCCGAGTTCCATCTTGGCTCCACCATTAAGCTTGAGTAGGTTTAATTTAAACTCTTGAACTCAATATAATCCCAAGATTTAATAAATTTTATGATCTAATCAGGCTTTTATCTGATCAGAACATATTTTGCAACAAACGACAGATGATCCAATCAAACCAAAGATTCATCAAAACAAAGCTGCAGCAAACCACATCATAATCTGATCAGGCCCAAATTTCCATGTTGTACCAAAGCTACAAACCAATTCTAATCTAAATCATAATTTTATCAGATCATCAGACCATAATCTACAACCAAAGCTGATCTAATCAAATCAAGGCTGTCATGAAACAAAAACCTATACCAACTCCAGACACCTAAACCAGATCTGACCACCTCAACCAATTTTGAACATGTTAACAAGACCTAAGCACCTAAACTAAATACAAATTTGAACACCACACTAAATTTTGCACAACAAACCATACATGCAACAAATCTGGTACAGACATAACAAGACAATCCGCAAATTATACACAAATCGTCACCTGACAGTATAATGACTTTTGATACCTAGGTTTTGCATAATAAAGACCTGGCATAGATTCTAATAGCAGTTTTTTTTTTTTTTTGCCTAGTGTTGCTGATCACAAATCACATTGAATAACGTATAGAATTAGGATACTTTGGCAGGGTGTGTTACATACTCAATATTAGTTCAGTCAACTGTAATGCCCAGTGCCCTGTTAAACAAGGCTGCTGTTGGAACAAGGAGAACACTGCTGCTGATTGCTCACAACATAAAGAAGTTTTCTTACACAGAAGTTTCAGCCTCATATAGCTACCTAAATTCCTAACAAAAATACAAATAGACAATGGTAGCCATTCCGAGACTAGGTTGGGCCACCTGCTTTCATTGTCAAGAACATCATCATACATAGTAGAGTCAGGAAGGAATGTTACACTGGTTCAGCTAAAGATATACAATACCACACCAGAATCCAAACACAACTTTAGTCATAGCTTCACCTTGATTAAAGATCTGTTTGGAAGAGCTTGTTTGAGCTTATAGATAAGTACTTATGCAAGTGTTCGAGAGAATTTTTATAACTAGCTTTTATGACCTCCCTATAAGGGCTCAGACTTAACTATATAACCTATTCCAAGTTTATTTCAATGAACTTTCTAAAATTAGCTTATAAATAAGTTTAATAATCTTCAAATTTATGGGAATGGAGCAAGACATAATCAATTATATATTTTCCTTACAATTGCATTCTCCTTTACTCTTCCAGCTCAGAAAATTCAACTCAATTAAGAAAAAATATCATTTTGCAAGCACAGAAGAGCTCAACCATCAAAATGAGCTCACCTGAACAAGATAGTAAAAGATGCGAAGCCCTTCTGGATCAGCACTGCTCTGAACATCCACAAGAGAACCAATCTTGGAGGTGGTGAAGGAGATGTGCTCGTTCCCCATGACGATCTCGAGCTCCTGCCGCCCGACCCGGTCGGGTTCGGGCCAGTTGTTATCATCTTCCTTCATAATCTGAAACAAAGAGAACCAACCAAATGAGAACAGGATACATAATACGACGACGTCGGAGTTAGGGTTTTGTGGTTGATGATGACCTCGCTGTCGGCGATGATACGACGGCACTCACGGAGGACGGCGGGGGTTAGGTAAACTTCCTTGCGGATGATGGTGTCGTTTTTGTAGTTGGAGTTGTTGGCGTAGCGGAGCTTGCCGTCGGGTCGGAACTCGAACTCCAAGAACTCGTGCCCGAACTTCCCCTTGTGTCCCACGTAGTATCGAAGGTAGAATTCACTGTTCTCCTCTTCGCTCGCCATGAACGATGCTTGATTGATTTTCACTACTACAACCAGAAGAACCACCAACTGACTCGGTGAACCAGGAGTAGCGATATTAGATGACGAATGGGCCGGGTTGCATTCACCCAAACCCGATTTCTAGGGTTTATTTTCGAATAAACATTCATTTTCGTTCATGAAAGTGTTCACTTATGTCTGGTTAGTCCTTATACTTTTTTGACCCATCATGTTAGTCCCTGAAAGATTAAACGTCGGTCGATATGTCTCTGAGACTATAAATTAGTCAAATTAGTCCATAAAAATTAGCTTCTACAACTTACAAATCTATAACTAAGAGTTTTATGGAAATGTGTTTCTAAAACACTTCAAGAACAATACATTCTGGAATCATATTTTCAGAACTCTGTTGTTACTGGAATTTAATCTTAGAAGCCAAATAGGTCCACAAGTAGAGAAAGAAACGCATATCGACAAACAAAGAAAAAAAAAATTAATACAATGAAAAGGGGATGATGAAGGTAGACAAAAGCCAACCTAAGCTTGCAAGGAAGAAGGAGAAGCTTCCTTGTTGCAATGTGGAAGAGAATGAAAAAGGAGAAGGTTACTTGACTTTTCATGAAGGAGGATGGGGGAGGAGGCGATGGTGAGAAGAGGGAATTTGAGGGGATGACTAGAGGTTTAAATGTGGAGCAAGGTACTAAAGTTATGTATTAAGAGATGGTGAGGGACAAGTTTAAAAGTGAACCATGGTGCTTCACTAAGTATTAAACATTACATACCGTTAGATATAATACTTAGATATTAGATACAGTTATTAGTTAAGATTTAAAATGTGAATTAGGATAATATCCTTATAGTGTCATCGTCTTCCTCCTTCAATTATTTTTCTCTCCCACTGTTGCACTACTTTGAAGGAGGGGTGGGTAAAGGCGACAACGAGGAGGGAATGTTGGATGACAACATAGATATTATCGTCGCAATTGTTTCCAACGGAGGGGGCGGAGACCATGACAAGATGCACACCAGTAAGTGAAGAAGAAAAGACATAAAGGGATAGGGAGAACTAGGATTTGAGGGTTAAATTTGTCTTTTACATCTAAATTTTAAGTGTAGCACCATTTTACTGAACTACGATAGACATTACCAAAGTTTTGCCCTAGAAGGATTTAGAGGCTCGACAAAAAGAATAGGCCCTGACAGGAAATATTCAAGAGATAAAAACTAGATTTTTTTGTTTTGTTTAGACGACAAGTATCCTCTACTGAGACACTTTTGTTCTAATCGTCGGATAAGACGACTTTAAGCGGCAAAACTCTCCCAACCAAGTATTTAACACAGCTGCAACCCGAAATCTCTGCTTAAACTAAAATAACCTCACGTCAATTAATCTACGTACTTAGTGGTAAATTAGTTATGCTATTATGTTTCGGGAATAATTTTTCAATCCCGCAAGAGTACTCGTTATATTGAGTATTGAATATTCAATATATTCAGTAATTTATAAAAGCAATTTTAAGTGACAGTTTTTTCATTTTAATTAAAAATAAAGAAAAAGTATGATGACTAATCATACATATATAAATGGCGTCATATTAACTGAATGAAAATATATTCCTGAGAATCCTAGAAATTTTCCCTGTTTCAGGGTACTCATAATGCAATGGATATGGAAGCATGAAAACACATGATCATATAATTAATTGAATAGCAAATGATAATGCAATAATTACAACTTTCAGTAGGGCATGCTGCTATCTTTTCCCAAGCCATGATCTCCTCACAAGATGAGGGTAGGGATCAGTTGAGCAGCTTTTAACAGTGGGCTGGTAGAGTGACCATCTTACATGAAGAGACTAGTTTCCTTTTTGACTTGATATGTAATTCTCCAGCATCATCCACTTACAATGTGAAGTTCAATCTACAAAAACATGACTAAATCATTGGCAAGGAAAAGAACAATAATAAATGAAATGTTAAGCTTCATTAATGGACAATTTATCAGTGTAGGAAGCATAGAACTCAAGGATGGAACTAGAAGCTTTCAAAAACAAAAGAAGGATGGAATAGAATTTGATACCTGTCAAAATTGGAATCACTCATTACACTGCCTATGTTGCAGCTACTTGTGTTGGTGTAACATTTCCATGTGACCCTAATGAAGTACCTTGCTCGATGCACTGAAAAAAATTATTAAATAAAGTCATTTCTGAGGAAAAATAGTGCATTAAAATCCAAAAATGTCATACAATAAAACTTCAATAATAAATACCTGAAGAAGGTAACCATGGAGCCAATCCAGTGCTTGAGGAAATGTTGTCGCTGATACATTGACCACGGTCAACCCCTTTAACATCAAGTGATAAAAATTTAGGATCAACAAATGCAGATGATAAAAAAAAAAATTAAAATCTTAGATTTGTAGGTAATATTACAATCAGTAAATTAAACTACGTATCATCTGCTTCACATTCATTAATTAGTACATGGAAGCAATTCATTGTGATTTGTGAAAACATGAAAAAAGTCCCACAGAACCAGTAGATAAAAAACAATATGACTTGGAACAATACTCAGCATTTGTCTTGGTTATCGTCAAAATTAATGACACTCCGAAAAAAGATTGTCGACTAAAAATTCAAGTAATCAGTGTAAAAGTATATTTTTACTGACACACCTGTGATGTGAAAGAGCACAGATAATCCTGTATGGTTTTCAAGTTGGCTATAAGCTTATCATCATCCTGTAAATTGAACAGAAAATTTCAGAAAACAAATCCCAGTTTTATACTACTTCATGTAGCCTTCTTACGGAGGAGACCTTATTCAGATTTATGCAAAAAACTTATTGACAAAATATAAAGACTGAGATCTCTTTGCTTTTGCATTGCATAGTTGTAGGTAAATTGAATATTTTATATTGTTATTAAAAATGGTTTGTCCACTATCACTGTTAAGTCCATCATGACTTGTTCTACAAGATAATTTCTTTGGCTTCATTAAGCCTTCTAGAGTCTTATTCTTTTTGGAGGATTTTGGAAGTATAAGTCACTAAATGAGTTCTCTTTCATGCCTCACTATAATAAAATGAAATTTCCAAGGAAAATAAAATAGAGTAACCGCAAAAGTAGCAAAAAAACTAAGGTATTCGGGTAGGGTCATTAATTTTAGAGTTTACTGTACCAGGTCCGGGCATTTATCAGTGAATGTTCGAGTGTAGATCCACTCCTCAAGTAATGCCTGCAAATTAGATAAGAGATGTGTCACTAGGTTATTTGACTTATATAAGTTACAAGTCAATGATCAAATCTGATAACTACATCTGCG
This sequence comes from Acmispon strigosus, assembly GCA_030819835.1. NCBI lineage: Eukaryota > Viridiplantae > Streptophyta > Magnoliopsida > Fabales > Fabaceae > Acmispon > Acmispon strigosus. The sequence goes on from JAUAMA010000004.1 coordinate 74,477,792, forward strand.
CACTTGAATGAGTGCCCATTCGGTTTGGCATTTGCATTAACGCAAACGGGAAAACACACATCCCAACGCATCAACGGTGAAACAAGATTTTGCCACGCTAACTCATAAGTGGATCGGTGTTGAGTTCAGCACTAAACCCAACGGACACTTGGGTCTTCAAGAAGCTCAACGAATCCTACTTCTACTAACTTAAGACAAGAAGACAACAAGCAGGACAACACTGAGGACTAGTTATTGTTGTCTTTTACATATTCGATATAACGTTACGGTTGCTGTTAATCTATGCATCAACCATTAAACATCATTAGCATTTTAATTGACTCCATCATATGTTTCCCAAGCACTATGGGAACACATTAGTCATACACACAGACACGGGACCTGACTTTACCCTTGGACAATCAAATTATTTCCGTAGGTATGATACATATGAAAACAGAACCATTTATACATGGTATTGTTATTTCCGAAAAGTAATGGACAAAGAGACAAAACCTTATGATCAAATTCAGCCATCTTCAAAACAATAGGCACAACTATTGGTTTGGGACCTGACTTATCCTTATTAACAGCAATTTTGTCTGTCTCCAGTTCTTTAAGAGAAGCGCCTGCATGACAAGTTAATTTGCATTAAAATTTTAAATTGAAACAATACCTATGCCATTCATATTGTGGCTCGTTTCTTAGTGCAGAGCTTAACACTAAACAGAGTTCAAATATAACAAATAAAAGAACCAACCTATATGGCCAGAGATGTTTCCAATTAGGCCCATTGATTCCATAGAATTTGATATTGCATCCACCTGGTCAACAGATACTCCCTCATTGGAGCTCAAAATCCTGGAATCACCATTAATCTCATCACTACAATCGACGTGAGTATTTTCTATTTGTTCAGTAGCATTATCATCTGATGTCACTGATGTTGGATTTATCGCTTTATTTTCTGCATGTACCCCAGAAGGGGATTTTTGCTCATCATCCACTAAATAAATGCTAGGATCCAAATGTATTCCCTGTCAGTATGAAAAAGAATGGTGAATGGGGTTATGAAATATATAAAGAAAAGAAGAAGCAAAAAGAACACTGACCACTATAATCTTACAAGAAAATGTTGTTCTATCTATAATTATAACGAGATTTTCTGGATGGGGTCATCAACACTGAAATATTAATCTACTCTTGGTTGGAATTTTAAGAAATAAACTAATCAAATATAGATTGACCAGCCTAAAAACTGCAGGGATATTATACAGGGAACCTGCTACAAAACACATGTTCATGTATACCTCAATTATAATTGGCTTTCCATCTTTCATTGCCTTTTTCAAATCACCAGCCAAACCTAGACACAATTTCAATTTAACAGATGAAGACAATCAATTATAAAGGAAACAAAACATCCATAGGATTATTTCAGAAAATTAATTATTTTAGAGTGGTGATAACCAAATTCAATTTATGAAATGATAGAGATCTCAAGGTAGAAAGAACTGACAAACCTTTACGAACAACCCTGCATTCTCTGCAAAATTCAGTTATTAACTCCTCTGACGAACTGAAATCTCGGGCCCATACAGGTGTTGATGCCAATGGTGCACTAGATAAGATACAAGAAAATAATCATTCAGATGTTATTATATACAAAAAATTAATCACTGCTGTGATAAAAAAAGAAGTTGAAATTCATCAGGCAATAAAATGAAAATGCCAACAGAAAGTTTAGATTTGTGAAAGACCTGTCATGCATGGCTATCCTAACACTGGCACATACTAACATCTGTGATTTATAAATTTGAAGTAAAATTAGTGAAAAGTTAAGTTTGTTTAACAATTATATTTATAAATCAACTCATAAAAGACAATATATATCAAGAGAACTACACAAATTTAAAACATACTGCGAGCTAGACATAATTCAGCCATACTATATAAATTCAAGCATAATATAGCATCAGGAACATAATACAATAATAACAATACACATGCACGCATGTGAACTTAATGTTTTTGGTTTTTTTGGTCAGAACATGATTGCATAAGCACATAATTTTAGGTCAAAAATAGCTTTGGTATGGTCTGCTAATGATAACACTTCTTGAATAAATACTTGTCTTGAATACCAGAACTTTCAATCAAAGCAAAAATAAATATGTCGACAAATAAAGAAGTTTAGGACGTACTCTGTTGATGTGCGCAACAATTCATAAACCATATCTGTCTATCATAATCAACAAGAATAATGTCAACATCGTTTTATATAATGTCAATCAATCAAAATATAATATAGGGATAACTTTTATTAAATACAAGAGTGAACCAGGAATATAAGAATCCAGTTTGGTTACACCAAAATGGAAATACTTTTGCCTAACTTGAACCTAATAGAAATTTCCCTTATTTTAAATTATAGGAAATGCGGTTATACTAAGGATATCCAAATCGTACCTGTAATACATTAGGCAAATTTAGCCTCTGAGCAAGCTGGGTGGCAATAGTAGACTTCCCAACACAAGCAGTTCCACAGACAAGGATTACCAATGGAACTCTTTGATGGTGAAATCTGGTTGAATGGTGAAAGCAAGAAAATGGAAAAGAAACCTCATTACTACCATAAAATGTATCCCCTCAAGTATTTTCTTTTTCTTTTCCGTATTTCATTTTCCCACATCAATATGAAATTGTTTTCAACACCTTATTATACTGTTAGAAAGACAAGAAAAATGAGCATACACATAAAGGAGAAATTTACATATGAATGTTTAAGTACATATACTTAAGTACAAATAGACAAAATTTGACACACTGAATATATAAAGAGGAAATGTGTTTGCATATATACATATATACAACATATACATGGAATTAACATAAACACATACTAACCTTGTCATCATCTTATAACGATTTATGTACTCTTCTCCATATCCCCTCCGCTCCATAAGCTGCACATATAGTGCCCCATTAGAATGTTCCATAGATTCAATGACTAAAAGCATTTAGGAAAGTGAGGAATTCCAGCCATGGTAACTTCATCCTGACAAATTAATGGAATCCAACTCCCCACTATTAAGAGATAAAAACCTACAAAAAGGTTTAAGCCCCCAGTTGATTCTAAATTTTAAAACCATTTAATAAAATTATACAGATATTTCAATGATATATTCGCATCTAGAAAGACCAGTCAAAAGAATCAAATAACAGCATTATTTTTACACAATAGTGAAGTAAAAAAATCCAAGGAATACAAGACATATGTGAGAACATAGATGTGTTTTATTTTACTCTTCGAGTAGTATGTTAGGAAAAACACTTCAATGAATGAAAGAATAAAATCAACAAAGTTTTGAGAGCGTTTCACTTCTGATTGAAAGACATATGTGAGAACATAGATGTGTTCCATTTTACTCTTCAAGTAGCACCAGCCCATAAAATTTTAATCCTGACCATGTGTTGAAACTTCGAACACAAAATGCCAATGATGAAAGTTCATTCAAAATATCTTCAAGGTGCATCACAGAAACAGCAAGACAGAAAGAGAGTAGCAGCACCAAAAGCCAAGAAAAGTGGGAGGGTGTGAGAGTTGGACAAACCAAGTTACAAACTCGACATACCTTAAATAGGTTGACTTCCAAATCAGTCTGAGAGCTGCAGCAAGGATCACAATGAAATAATTTTTTTATATAATTCTACCAAGATATAGATGGAGAAAGAAAAGGAGCGGAAAAATATGGAAGAAAAAAAAAATTAAGAGAAGAGGGAAGGAATAGATGGGAAATAGCATACACATCTAGAAGGCTGTTGTCTACAAGCAGCTTCTTCAGTTCAAGAGCAATTTTAATAGCTTCATGGTTTGGAATCTGAAATCAACAAGCTAATATAAATGATACAAACATCCTTACTAGTTTTCACCAAGTCAAACCAAGGTTGCATGAGAAATCAGAGTATAATCTAAATAAAATGATTAAAATATGAGAAATGCTACCAACTCTCACTTTGACACTCTCTTTCCAACCCTCTCTCTTTTATTGGTTAAAATTCATGTAGATCCCATCAATTGGAAGTGGGACTCATATAACTTAGTAGACCCTACATGGATTTCAACCAAGAAAAGAGAGGGTTGGAAAGAGAGTGTCAAAGTGAGTACTTGTGACTTCTCTAGAAATATTAAAGGAGAATAAGTCAAAAAATGACAAGCATTTGTGACTTATCAGCCATAACTCCATCCCTCAGAACATAATCCTAGTCCTAACCATCGAAAGTAACTTAAATGAAAAAAAACAAAAAAGAGATATAAATAACATATAACTTGAAAGAGCTGCAATACCCTGGCTACAGCAGCATGAACAGAAATTATATACCTTGGTTACAGTTAGCATTCTACTGAGCAAAAATCTGGACAGAACATAGTAGTGATCCGCATTATCACCCAACCACACCTTTACCTACAAGCACAAAACCCAGAAGGCATTTTGAAATGCAGAGAAACTGAAACCTAAAAATCAAGCAAAAGACACAAAGCTATTCTGCGTTCCTCCGAATAGGAAAATTACAAGAAGAAGAAGAAGAAGGCTTCAAATCGCAATTGTGACAAATAGTTAATCATATGTTTGGGTGATAAAGAAGAGACAAAAACAAATAAACTACTTGAAATTGAAGCAAACCCAGATTTCGAATCAAGAAAAAGTTTCAATTTTTTATGTTATTATGTAAATCAAAACTAGGTGAGAGATACGACATACCTTGACGAAATCGTATTTGGAGGAAGCGTTGCGGGTGTTGACAGAGGGAAAGGAAGCGTGTTGCTTATCGTCGCTTTCTTCGCCACTGACAGGGCTTGACACGAAGAATATTTTCTCCTTCCCCTTCCCCTTCTTCATCGATCTCATCTTTCTATTCTCTTCTCTTCTCTTGTGTTTCAAATCCTTCTTCTCATTCACAACGCACTTGTCTTACATGTTTTTCTCTGAGTATATTTGTAAGTGAAACCACGTGTGCATTGTATTTTTGTAATACATGGTCTTTCTGTACCATCAACTCAAATATTAAGTACTTCAACAATTGGAAAGTGTTTCCAACACTCACTAGATCTAGATTACTCATATTAGAAAATGAAAAAAAAACAACATAACATATGTCATATATAATATAATTTGATGTGACGAACAAATTAAGTGTAGGATAATGAGTAGATATTTGAACTTATTAAGTATTTAGTTATAGTTATTTCTGTACGATGTGTACGGAAAAATATTTATTGGGAAAAATTTACTCATTTAAAACATAATTTCTGAGTATCAAGGAATTGTTGTCATTCATATCGGTTGTGAGATACTCACAAAAAAAATATAATGTGATGTGAAAGGGTAATAAAGAGAAAAATAATATATATGAAATAAAATTACTATTTGAGTGTCCATATGTTAGCTTTATTCATGTAGTATGAGACTGCATAATAATCAAAATAAGATTTTGTTTTTGAATAACTTAAAGATATATTTCAATGGGTATAAGATTGAACAAAACATTTACCCAAACAAATTTTTAGATTTTTTATTCAAAAAAGAAGTATTTTAGATTTTATATACAATGAGACATTCATCGTATCTCATTGTCGGTAGTCGTGACTAAATCCTTATATCACTGTCAGCGCACTAAGTGGTCGGAAACAAAAAAAACTTATTAATTTCGTATATTCCAGCGATAATTGTAGTTACCTTTATTTTATTATTTTTTTTCATAAAGAAGAGTATGCACTAAAGTTGATATACCAATACATTCCAATATTAACCGAATAATTGATTTTTTCACATCTCTTCCACATCATGGTAAAACTATCTTTCACAACAAGGTCTTTATTTTTCGTTCACATAAGAAGAATCATGTACCATTGAGATATTAAAACAAGACTACTACTTGTATTTTTAGTTTTCTCTGGATGTCCAAAAAATTGATAGTATATTTGGCTGCTGAGTTCATTGACTGAATTAACTTGATTCTTTGGGGTAGTGTGATTGTGAGAAATCCAGTGATATTAATATCTCCTCATACATAATTTTTAATTAAAAAATCGCAATATCTTCATATACTATATTATTTTTAAAGTAAACATTTGAAAGAAAATGTTAGGTGTAACCTGTACAAACTTAAACTAAATGATTTAAAAAAAATAACACTCAAGAATGATTTAACATATATATGTATATGTATGGAGAAATTAGGACTTCAAAACTACAACCAGTAGCCACCATTAACAGTGTATTTGATATTTCCACGTTCAAAGACAGAATCATCCTAAATAAGAAGTTATCTTTTGTAGCTTGTGAATTGAACATGTCTCGAGGTGCAGAAACTCTAATAAATGTTATGGAGATGCTCTAAATATTGCAGGCCATGTGAACAATCGTAACATGCAAAATTTATAGCATCCATAGGCCTACAGATAGCAGGAGCAATGTTCCTTTAAGCTTTAACTAAACTTTCACCTTGTTAAACAGAAAAATGCAGAGGAACAAGGTTACCCAATTTTTACTCGAGTGAACTGGGTTAGACTTCTACAATTACATCTACAAGCATCTTTACTCTGATGGAAGAAGAAATGAAAGTAAATATCTTCCACCATCAACATCTAAGTTAACCGTGATAAATTGATTACATAGTAGTACAAATTTCACTAATCTCAGTGAAAATAATCTGTTTCTAAGTGCATGTTTAGAAACCCTTCTACGATTGATTCTGAAGGCAGAATCAATTGCGGGTAGAAGCTTCTATGAATAACTTCTATGTCTCATAATTGATTCTGACGAAACAGAAGCTCATTCGTTCATGCTATAAGACAATGGGCGAGATTTATTAGACAACTACATGGCAAATTTTGGTCATCATGTCTTTTTGAAAAATTTCCCACCTCTCTTTCCCATGCTTATCCCCATAAGACTTGATGGAAGAAGTGATTTGGTGTCTGGACTCCATCTCAATTCTTTGAGGGTGGTAAACATGGTCGCGAGCGCAGGAGAGATTTCACTATCCTTTATATGCTTACATGAGACTACTCTAAGACTTTGAAGCTCCTTCCAAGAATGAATTACAGACTCCAAACCTTCTGTTGTTAGCAATGAGCACCCTTCTAAGTAAACCAATTTTACCCGCCTGCAAAAGAGCAACAATAATCAATGCACAACTCAGATGATTGCTGTAGGTTGTAGTCACTTCCATATAGAAATTTAGCTAACAATAGCAAAACCACTTCAGCACAAGTAAATTCAAATGAGTTGACCACCAATCTGTTGCAACCATAAGTTTTAAGCTATGTTGGATATCTGTTTGTAATAGATGTTAGCATGCACTTCAGCACAAAAAGCAATGGAATCCTTTTTATAAATTGAGATTAAAATCAAGTTCATGTTGTTCTTAACTGATAGCTAAACATACACTAAAATATATAGTATCAGTTAGTAAAGCAGGATTAAGGTGTAAAAGGAGAATTTCACAATAATCTCACACAACGGAATCACTCCAACCACATTGAATCCGCAAGTTATTTGCACAATACAAACCTTACAATTTTCCCACAGACCTACACAGCAGATTGCCAATACATATGATGCTATTATACAATTATCATATACATGTATATATGCTATAAATCCAATGGGTAGTGAAACAGGACAAGTAGGGTACAAGTTTAGAGTATGGTTGCACAGTTTAAGTAGGGCAACCAATAGCTACGGTAGAAGAGGACATTACCTGCAAATAATTGCAAGACTGAACATGCTATTATCCAATCCCCAACAATCCTGAAGAATAATCTCCCTAGCAGCCCTGCATACAGAAAACATAGCTGCAATGCTCTTCTTATTCCGCAATTGGCATTTCTGCAAATGAAGCCTTTCAAGTGCAGGACAAGAACCCAAATACTCGTCTAGCCCCGGATTCTGATCAATTCTCTTACAAGACTGGAACTTCAAGGTCTTCAAATTCTCACAATATGAAAGTGCAGCTAGCCACCCATCATCCATCCTGTGATCACAGAATGTCAACTCCTCCAACATTTGACAGCATTTACCAATGGCCTTAATCCCATCATAGCTCCCTTCACAGCCACTAAGCTCCAGCTTCACCAGCCTCTTACAACCCTGAGCCAAAATGGTCAACCCAATATCAGAAACCACAGAACTATAGAAGCCATCAACATTCCCAACCAGTTTCAAGATCTGCAGATTTACACACGCGGCGATCCCACGCAGCACATTGTCACTGCACATCTGCAGCTCCAGTTCCTGCAATGTAGGACACTCCTCAGCCACACTGAGCAAACCCATCTCGCTGGCACCGACCACCTGGACCCTGCGCAAATTGGGGCACCCACTAGCAAGTGCACTGAGACCATTATCAATAACCTCAACAGGGAGCATGTTCTCCTCAACAAAACACCAATTTGGGGAAGACCCGAAATCAATATGCATCGACAAAACACGATTACCAACATAAATGCACGAGGTTTTGGGTGAAATCAAAGACCCAGAAACCAAATCCACATGATTGAGATTAGGGAACCTGTGAATCAACCTACCAGATAATAAGAAGTTCCAGTCAAGGATCCTGAGGGAGCGAACGAGGCGACCCTGAAGATTGAGCCAGCGCTTGCAAACGAGGGAGTTGGAGTTCCTCTGAGAATGAGGGAGCTTGGCGAGGATCCTGAGAAGAAGCTCGTCGGAAAGTAGAAGGGTTTGGTCAATGATGGAGAAGTTGGAGATGTTGATGTTGATGTTGATGTTGTTGGATTTGTCTTTGGGAGAGGGAAGAGAGTGAAGCTGCATTGCCACAACCATGGGGCTGAGGGGTTTTGATTTGGTGTGCTTGAGCCAGATATCGGACCACCTGGTTCCTCTCTTCTTCTTCAATGTAGGACTAGGGATAGGGCTAGGGTTAGGGTTTTCATTCTGGTTCTGGTTCTCCGGTGGAAATGACATCGTTTCTAGGTTATAGTGGCGGTGTTCGTGGTGGTGCAGCGTTTTCTTCTTCTTCTTCTAATGTAAATGTATGATGAAATGAAAGTATTTAATTTAATTTGAATTGAATTGAAGTGTTTTTTGGTAGGCCAAGACCAACACCAACGGAATTGTTTGTTGTACTTTTGAGTGGTGCTTTTTGTTTTCTTCTTCTAATTCTAACGGCATCAAAAAAATACAAACTTGAGAGGGAGCTTCTTCTGTTTGACTTTGAAACTTGGTATAAAGGAACGTTGGTGAGTGATCTGCATATGCGGAGTTTTGGATTGAATTGGTCACATTGCACATTCCCATGCCTTATTTAGTGTGTGGATCAAGATCTTCTGTTTTCCAATGGTGTCCCACTTTTCTGTTTTATTGATGAAATTTTGTGAGCTAAAAGTGATATAGTTTTCTGTTTCACATGACATACCCTGAGCCAATTCATGGACAAAATACCGAACCTGACATTAGTTATGTCGTGGGTACCCTGAGCCAATTCATGGACAAACCCTCTAGTGCATAATTAATCATGTTTGTTTAGGTAAAAATTAAATATTTTTTTAAGCTAATGAATCTTGCAAAATTAATCATAGACGCCGTGGGGTGCTAGCACATTCTCTATGCGCAATCGACTCCCAAATCCAAATTTGGCTTTGAAGACTTATTTTTTGGATTTTCTAATAAATATTGGTGGCATATCAATTTCTTTACTTAAATATTATAGTTTTGATTCTATCCTACCATAGTCCCCCACCTCAATCATGGTTGTGATATAGGGTAAGAATCCGCTATATGAGTAATAGGTTCGGTATGAGTGGGGTATGAATATCGTAGTACCCCAACCCACTCATATCTGCACATATCTATTAAGTATCATATGAATTAGAGTCTTCGTTTTTGGAGAGTGAGACTATAATGTGTGCTCTACTCCCTCAATGAGGCTATCTTCAACACTCTCTTTCTTCAAACAATGGAGGATGAGTTAGGTACACTACCTATGAGAGTGTGGATTCAAATAATTTTGAATTTCCATGTTTAACTTCTATTTTGAAATTCTAATTTAAAACCGTTACTTTTTTATTTTAACTATGATTATTATTTTTAATATAAATATAAATTCCTTTTAAATCATTTTAATTTTTTAGAATACTTTATATCAAAATTTATTATTTAAGTTAAATGATCATACTTAGTTGTATCAAAAATTTAATTTTAACTAAATATATACTATTATCCTTTTTTAATTAAATTTGGTATTACTATATTTTTTATCTTTTAATCTTTTTTTAATTCTTACTTTATTTTCTATAATTATTATTATCGCATCCATAATTACGAGAGCAATTCAACAAACCAAACAAAATTTGATAATAACATTAACATTTTAATTCATATTTAGTTTTTTTCAATAGATATTGCGTTAAGATTAAATTGACTGTAAAAAATTTAAAATTAAATTTAAACTTATAGTACTTTATATTTATATATTAAATTTAAAAAAGTATTCATTTAGAAAATTATACTTTAATATCTAAATATTAAAAATTTATCTATTTAATTTTAAATCTATGATATAAATTGACTTTAAAATAGTTATTACAAAATTTATATTTTGATTATTTTACCGGTGCATTGCACGGGTTAAAAGGCTAGTTTTGGTAGAGATTTCCAAATTTGAATGTCTCAGTAGCGACATGTGGCATTGACCAAGTCTCAAAATATATATTAGTAGAGAATTTTTTTTAAGGGTATTAGTAGAGAATATTAAGAAATATTTAATAGATACAAAAAGTGCGTATTGTTAATTATTTAATTCTTTTTTATTAAATTAATACATTTATGAGTGTTAGCTATAGATCCTAAAAAGTTTTCAAAATATGTTTCCTATTTTGCATTAAAAAATTACAAAAACAAATTTATAATCAATATCTATTAGTATGTAACCAAAAAAATGTTATCTATTAGTAGTAATTTTTTATTTAAATATTTTTAAGGATGCTTAAATATATTAAATTTGAAATTTTCATTGGATCCGTTAATGATATTTTGAATTTAAAAATTTCTATATTTAATGCTTTAATATTTTTTCCTAAATTAATACATATTATGAGTTTCAGGCTTTTAGCTATAGTTCCGAGAAATTGCCGCATATTTCCTAATTTGCATTTAAAAAAATAAAAAAATAGATGTATAATAAATTAGATTATCAATTGCTGCTAACTAGTAAGTAACCCGTGCAATGCACGTGTGTTTTTAATATTTAATTTGCAATATTTTTTTAGTTGATGTTGTAAAGCTAATAAATATATGACATATGTCAACATTTTTAAACACGCGTAATATCACATGATATATTGAAGTCCTCAATTGATAAAACCAAAGTAGACATAATGAATAATATTAAAATTGTTCATCTAAAGTTTATGTCATACCAAAATCAAACAACGTAATTAAGTTTTGATAGCAGAAATAGAAAAACATCCAACAAATACTTATGTAGCAATAGTCTTAACACAATGAAGATCTTATTTCACTTCTCTATCTTGACACATTTTAATTCTTTACTTGAGGAAACTTGTGAAGATCTTATCTCACTTTTCTATCCCAACACGTTTTAACCATAGTTCAAAAGTTATTTTTCATAATAAGGAAAGTTAATATAAGACTGATAAGAAATGAAGATTTTATGGTCGTTTGAAGTTAAGGATGCAGTGTCATCATCAGCACGTTTGGAAGGAGGAAGCGTAGACAAAATTGTGGGGTATTTATTTCTTTTAAAAATTTATTATATTTAATTACATTTTAATATTATTGACTTCTTTTGTTTTAAAAATTTGTAAGGTTAGATTAATGCAAAATAAATTAAGCAAGCAATATAAATAAAGAAATAAGAAGAATATCTAAAGATTAAAATATTTTTCAATAAATAGGAAATAATTTTATGACACATTAGGCTAATATTGTTCTGTAAAGAGAATTGACAATATCTGGATAAAGAGTAGGTAGCACTGAGGATAATTCACAATAATTATTATATAAAAAGAACAATATTATATAAAAAGAACAATCATAAATTACATGATTTAAATTTGTAATAAATAATTATTTGAATTCCTTAATTATCGCAAATCATGATTTAAATTCGGAAATTTGATTTGATAGAGGGAGAAATTGTTGGGTTGATAAAGTGACACGTGTCGACATATAAGATAGTCTTTTTTTTAAAAGTTTCTGAGGTTTGAGATTGAGGACTCACAATTAGTAGATACAGTAGTAGATTTTTTATTTAAATTTCTTTTTGAAGGGAAAGCTCGTTTTTAAGAAGGCATTAAGCCATTAACATATTAAATGAAGAATTTTTAAAGCCAGCATTAATCATCAATTTGAATATGAAAATTCATAATTCATGATTTAAAAAAATTTCGTTGAAAATATCAGAAGATGATGTTCATGTTTGTAACTATGGGTTAATTTTTTTTAAAGAAAAACATAATTTATAGATGGACAATTCTATGTTAGATTATGATCAAAATTGGTTGATCCACAAAACATGAATTTTTTAACTTGTGAACCACGATTGACAAAGTCCTTATAAATTAAAAAATCTTGAGAACAAACCCTCTTAAATAAATAAGATGAAAACAAAAACACTTTAACCAATGAAAACCACAATTCAACTAAAAAATACCAAATAGATAACCATCTAAAAACCAAAACTCCACCACAACATCCAAACTTGACTAAAAAGGAAAGACCCTGCAAAACTAGAATTATTTGATTAATCTAATTGAATACTAGCATTCCAAAGGAGGTGTAGAATACCTTAGCCTATCTTTACAGTAATCATAGGTTGTATATTTTTTGTTTGCATGTTCATATTGTTTTTGTTGGGCAGGATCTAATTGCCAAAAAGTTTTGTTGTTCCACCAGTGGCTGCTACGAGAAGCACAATGTTGATCAATATTTAAGCTTTGGATTTGGGTACAGCCACTGACATCAAATCCTTTGAAGTTTGCTTTGAATGGTGCATGACTCCAATCAGTTTTGGTTTTTGGTTTTGCCTCCATCTGTTGCCCAACTTTCCCCATTCCACAAACTTGCTTGTATTTGCATAGGTTTTGATGGATATCCTGCTCCAATATTGCTTTTGTTCTTATATACTCTAATGGGGATGTTGTCCACATAGAATCTGTCAAGCCAAATATTGTCTTCATGAGTTTTATTTTATTATAAAATGAAATTAGGGGTATGTAGCTTTAGCTTACACAATTTGATGTTGGTTCCAAAGAATTCCGTAGTCATGAAAATTTGTTGTAGAGTCAAACCAAAGGGAATGTCTTTGTTCTCTATGTCCTTCACCATTCACAAACACATTGGTTTGTAATGTGTATGGTTTTCCTTCCTTATTGCCCAAAAATTCAAAGTCTAACTCATCGTGCCTATCAGGATTTTCTTGTTGTGAAGTCAACTGCACCAAAATAATTAATGAATCAATAATATAATATTTCAAATTAAAATCTATAAAATGATAAATTAATTATCATAATAATCATATAATAACCATTTATTTAATATCATTTTCTTAATTTAAAAGTAAAAAAGTGAAGAAATAACTCACATAGTAAGCTGTGACGACTCCTGCAGAATCCCTATCTGGTACTTTGATCCTCATGTGAAAGAATCCATAACCGTAAAACATCTTGGATCCAAAACCAGCTCCTTTGTATTCAAATAAAATAGAAATTAAATCACCAAAAAGAAAAATAAATAAAGACTGTATGAAGCTACAGCTACTGCATGTAATCTATCAATAGACCCAAGTTTTTTTAATCGCCCTAGCTATAATTTAAAAATCGGTTTATTCTAATTAACCTGAAGAGATATCCATGATGAGTTGAATTTCTTTGCTTTGGTTTAAGAACACCACATGATTGTTGCCCCATGTGACCTTGTAATTTTGATCAAATCTTATTTCTTCACCTCTGACACTGACACTGACAGTATGAGGAATGAGAACTAAAAGAACAACAAATATTAGAGAACTCATAGCTTTGGTTATCGATATTGGCCTAGTTACGTTGTTAATCTATATGTACTATTAGCGTGTGTAAATATTTATTGTATATTCTCATATATTTTCTCTTTATTTTATGGCACGATACATAGCCATTTCTGTTATTTAATTGGTTATTAGATTTTCAGATAATTAAGATAATCATCTAAGATTTGATTTGAATCTAAAAAATTACTGAACTCAAAAGCATGCACACACAGTCATGGCATTCGTGCCTTTAATCCATCGTGCCATATAGCATGACCCTTTCCTTATTTAGTTACGTTAGCCAAATTTTAGGTAATTGTGAATGATAAGGATAAGGATAAGGATATCCCCCAAAACTATTCTATTAATTTATAAATATGTTAATGATATTTCACCTGACTAAATATATTGGTTAGTATTAGTTAAATATAAAATATTAAAATATTTTATGCGAAGTTGTTTATTAGTGTGTGTGTAAATATTTGTTGTATATTCTCATATGTCTGCTCCTTATTTAGTTAGTCATTTTTTAGGTAACAATGTATGTTTATTTTTTCCTTATTTAGTTAGTCATATTTTAGGTAATTGTGATTGTTTCAGTTTTCTTATACTTTGTATATAGTTTTGATGAAATTATTGAAAAGGGGCAGCAAAAGATATATGAGAAAATACAAAAAAAAATAAAAAATTACACAAGCTAATATGTTAACATCTAACCGTTTCAATAATTTCAGAAAAATGTTCAAAATGTACAACTAATAAAAACGCCCAATTCAGTAGTTGTATTATGTGTTAATTTACTTATAAAATAATTACAGTAATTTATTTCAATATTAATTATTATCAATAACTAAAAATATTTCAGGCAAATATGTATTTTTTTTTTGGTTTTGACCAAAGTAGGCCAATGAGTTTTTTCCATTCACAAGAGTTGGGATTCGAACCCCCAACCACTTGGTTAAGTGACGAAGTGCTGAACCACTACGCCAACCCGCTTGGTTAGGCAAATATGTATTTAAAAATAATGCTTAACCACTTTAAAATAAAAGAATTAGGGATGAGAACGATTCTCCAACCGAATAATGGGTATCCCTAAAAACAATTCTATTATTTTATAAAATTATCAATAATATTTTACATGATAAGTTGTTTATTAGTGGTAAATATTTTTTTACATTCTCATATATCTTTTTCCTATTTAGTTAGTCATATTTTAGGTAATTATAAAATTATAATTATAATTTTTTCACTTACTCATTTTAAAATATTCTTACTGATTTTACTTAATAAGTATTAAGATAGTCTTTTATATTTTTAATTAATGCTTTTACTTTATAATAGCATTTATTTTTTAATTTTCTATCTAAAAATGTAAATAGTAAAAATTATATTTTAAATAATTAAATTTCAAGTAATAAATACCAACATATAGGTATCCAAAAAGTACTAGAATGAGCATTCAATTTTTACACACGCAAGTATGGAGACAAGCATGTGGTACTTTTTAAGAATGCGTGCATGAGGATGGGGATTAATATTATAGTACCCTGACCAAACTCAACTCTCATGTGATTTTTTTTTAACTACCATAGTGTGATCTGTAAGCGCATAGTTTTATTTAGTAATAGATGTATTGTATCCACAAAATTATAATATAGATTATATGAACACAATTTACTTGATTATTTGATTTTTTAATGATAACAAATTTATACAAATAATTTCCTTATTAAGTTAGATTACTTTTTAAAGGAGAATTGTCATGTTTGTTTGATTCCATTAATTAATGATGCATTTAATTAAATTAATCCTTATTTTCAAGGTATCCAATTTAAATAAAACCATTAAGCTCTGGTGAATTGAAAGAGTTCACCTTTTAGATCTTTCTCTGGCATCTTACATAAAGTAAACAGGCCTCACATATTATATGTACTAATACACAACGATCTAATATTGCTCAAGGAAAACAATATTTCATGTCAGTTTTAATATACAACCCCAAATCCGTATAATAAGAAAACTACCCAACTGAGTAATATTGTTAGAGCAATAATTTATATAAATATATATAACTCTGATAAAATTTAAAATATATACTTTGTTTGATATTGAACATGATTAAACGCAAAAAGTTACATATGTAGAATAAACAATATACAACAAATTATAAACAATCAAGAACGTGGAGCTGCCATTTGCATCTTCTTTACCCTATCCCCAGCCTTCACGGAGCTGCAAAATTAAACACAACCACATAGTCAAGATTTGAGTTCATCTACTTGGCTCACATTCCAGATATTTACCATTTCCTTTCTATCTTTCCTATGTTCTTACTTTTCCAACCCATAACCCCTATTTATGGTGATATTTTAGGGGGTTGCTTTTGGAACCCTCTTTTCGTCTTCCCTACACCACACAACTTTTCTGGTTTTCCAAAAGCGGGGGGTTTTATGAGAAATCAGAAAGAGTTGGTGGTATAGGGGGTGGAAAGGGGGGTTTAAAAAGCACTTCCCTATTTTAGGTCAAGTACTAGCATTGTACAACAAGTGCAAACCCAACCTAAAAGAAATCCCATTATTCACAACAAATAATAATGTCTATTCTTATAACCTGTACCTAGTATCATGCGGGGTGATGAATATCCACTGTGATCCTTGTGACACAGCAAAATCAACCAGAGTGTCCAAGCTGATTTTTCGGCTTACTGCATCCTGAGGATAAAATCCAAAATCCATGGTAGAGTTTAGAGTTTAAGGTTTAGAGAAAAGTACAAAGGAATTTCCAACCTTTATACAAAACAACATACAAACTAGACATAAAATTTAAAGCAACTAGAGATATCCAGAAGTGAATTGTGAAGTGAGTAACAAAAAATATCACTAAAATTTAGAGTACGCAAAGGCAAAAAATAATAATGGTAAATTAACAAACAGCCATACCATAAAGACATCAAACTCATCCATTGCTCTAAAAGGGGACTCGGTCATTTCATGAAGGGCTAACGCAAAGCACAATGTTGAAAAAGAACGCTCCCCACCTAATTATCAAAAAAATAAATAAACAAATAAATACATGCCTAAGCTAAAATGAGAAAATGGTAAAATCAATCGCCAGAAGTTATAAAAAAGCAAATGTGTTGATAGCCAATAGAGGTATCTGACGGCTATTTATACACAAGTACAAAGCATTCAAGATTATGTAGCTGCTTGTGATGTGTGTCAGAGAAATAAGTATCAGACTTTGCATCCAGCTGGCTTACTTCAACCACTCCCTATTCCTCAGCAATTCTGGACTGATATCCCTACGGAATTTATTTGTGTATAAGGCAAAAGGTAATATGAAAGGCAAAAAACTATCCTGGTGGTAATATGCCCATTTTTTACCCCTTGGTCACCCTTTTTCAGTAGTAGATGTGGCTGCACTTTTCCTTAAAGAGGTAGTAAGGTTGAAAGGATTTCCAGCATCTATTGTCTCAGATAGGGACTGGATCTTTATGAGTAATTTCTGGATAGAATTGTTTAAACAGGCTGGTACCCATTTGAAGTTCAGTACTTCTTATCACCCTCAAACAGATGGGCAATCTAAGGTGGTAAACAAGTGCTTGGATACTTATCTTTGCTTTTGTTGGTTCTAAAACTAAAAATTGGCCAAATTATTTAAATTGGTCCGAGTTTTGGTTTAGCACAAATTACATCATTGCTACTAAGATGTCCCCTTTCAAGTCTCTTTATGGTATGGATCCCCCACTTTTATTGAGAGGCACTACAATTCCATCTAAAGTTGAAGAAGCTAATAAATTGACAAAGGAGAGAGATGATTTGTTGACAGAATTAAGAGGTAAGTTGTTAAACGCTCAAGATCAGATGCCAGAATATGCTAATAAACACAGGAGATTGATTTTAGTTTTCAGTGGGTGATTTGGTATTTTTGAAGCTTCAACCTTATAGACAACAATCTCTAGCAAGAAGATTCAATGAGAAATTGAGTCCTCGTTTTTACAGACCAGTTCAAGTACTTGAAAAGATTGGACAGATTGCTTATAAATTGCAGCTACCTATGCACAGTAAACTACATCCTGTTTTCCATGTATCTATTTGAAAGTGGCTTTAGGGCCAAATCTGAGATCTTAGCCTCTTACTCTTAATTTGACTGCAGAACAAATATTGCAAGTGGGGCCTGAAGATGTGAAAGAGTATAGAAAGATGGAAGATGGCCAAGTGGAGGTTTCGATCAAATAGAAGGATTTATCAGGTTGGGAGAGTACTTGGGAAACAGCTTCAAGAATTCAACTAGTTTTTCCTAATTTCCACCTTCAAGACAAGGTGAGTCTTTTAGGGGGGGTATTAATAGACTTAGACCTCTGATCACAAAGGTCTATAATAGGGGAAATAGAAAGGCAGTAGGGAACTAAATCCCAAATATTTAGTTTAACTGACTATTCAGTGGGCCATTGTATTGGGCCTTAGTCTGTTGGTAGTAGTTAGTTACATGTCAATAAATAGACTGATAGTGTAGAAGGGAGGATTCATTCAGCTGTAGTCAGTTTTGGGAGAAACCTGGCCTCTCAAAACCCAGTCGTAGCAATTTTGTTTCAGTTTCTACCTTCACTCTAATTCTACATGGAATTGGGCCTCATCTCCACATTTAGTGAGGGAAACCAAGGTTTACCCAATAAAATTTACTTTCTTTCTCCCTATTCTCATCCAGTTCTATCACCATGTGAGACCCCTATGAAACTAGGAATGAAACTTGCAGAGAAAGGAGTTCCTTTCTCTGGCCCACCAAAATATAAAAGATTGATGGGTAAGCTGAATTATCTAAAAGTCACCAGGTCAGGTATTGCTTTCCAGTAAGTGTTATAAGATAGTTTATGTCCTTCCTGGCAAACACACATTGAGAAGCACTGATTCGCCTTCATAAGTATTTGAAGAATGCTCCAGAAAGAGGTGCAGTAAATAGGGATCATGGACATATACGAGTGGAGGCGTTTTCAGATGCTGATTGGTCAGGATCTACTATGGATAGAAAATCTACAACTGTCTATTGTGTATTTTTTTGTGGTAATTTAATATCATGGAAAAGCATGAAGCATAATGTGGAGCTGAGATCAAGCAAAGAAGTTGAAAATCGGGCTATGGCTCAAATTATATGTGAACTTATGTGGGTAGGATAGACCTTGAATGAGATGTGAATTGAGAAATTTTGGTATGATAACCAAGCCACCATACATATCTCATTAAATCCTATTTTACATTAAAGGACTAAACATATAGAGGTGGACTGTTATTTCATCTGTGAGAAGATTCAACAGAACCTTATATGCACTTCTTATGTTCGGACAAGTGATCAACTTGCAAATGTGTTTACAAAGGCTTTGAATGGATGTGCAATGATTTTATTTGTAACAAGATGGGCATGATTAATATCTATGCTCCTGCTTGAGGGGCAGTGTTAGGAGATAGAGGTTATGTTAAGTGTTGTTAAGAGTTCGGGTTATGTTAAGAGTTAACATTAGACGTAGAGTCTATGGGCCAAGCCCATTTGTATGTTAAGTGTACTGCGTGTTGTACTTCACTCTTAACTTAGTTCTATATATATGAGGGAGACTGCACCTAGCAAATCATCCCATTACAGTCTCTCTCTCTCTCTCTCAATCTTTTCTCTATTTACATAAACAATAGCATGTTATTATATTTATAATGACATTGTAACTTTTAATATATCACTTCTCTTTGGATTTAACATTAGTGTTTTATATTAATTTCATCGTAATTTTGTGTTGCATAGCAGTCGTGTTGTAAATTGTAAATTTTAGATTTTGTATCCCAATTTCACACTGAATGTATCCCATGCCGTGTCCATGATTACTCGTTTTTCCTTGTCCATCCAAGCTTCAAACTTTCAACACATACATATGAACAGATGATATAAATGATTGTTTTCCAATGTCCTTTGAAATTAAATAATGTAAATTGAACTGATATTGTTTATACTATTGAGGCAGCATATCAATCATTATCCTACAAACAAACCTGAAAGTCCCCTAGTGTCTCGAACAGCTTTGTTTGATGCATCTTGGGGCATTTGTACCTGTAAACAAGAGAATCAAATTTAATAAAAGGAAACAGTTTAGGCAACATGCTAGGATGTAGAGAGAAGGGAAAATTAGTTAGGGGCTCTTATAGTAGTTAGGGGTGCATAAATAGGGGATGGAGGATGGAGAGATTAGAGGGGAGCATTCTGTACATTTGATATTTTGAAAGTGAAAGGAGAAATCCTCTGTGAAGGGGAAACCCTTGGAGAATATTTATTCTCCATTTTCTTGTTCAACAATTTTAACCAACTCAAATAATTTCCCCATCTCTCTACATCCGAACATAACACGCCCAAACTGAAATCCAATAACATATTTCACCAAATTGCAAGCAATTAACCATAAAAAATAAGGGATAAAAAATTATTTGCATCTAAACAAAGGCAGAAGAACAGACATTGCTAAAGGTATATGTGTAGCAAAAGAAGACCAATTTTACCTCAATCAACAAGGTTTTCCCCTCATAATCAACTTTTATAAGTCCACTGATCCCCTTCCTTCTTAAATGGGCATTAAATCTGAATAAAATAATGATATCAAGAAGTCCAGGTTAAAAGAAAAGGAAAAATTCTGTGACAGCGGAAAACTGCAGCAACAGAGATAATATACGGAGGAAGAATTCATACTTCCATGAAAGTTGGGCCTTCAGATATTTAGCATTTCTCTTAAACTTTCTCCTTCTTAACTCCAGTGCTCTCTCGCAAGCCTGCCATGAGTATAAAAAGCCATTAAAAATCAAAATCACCACAAAATGTCTGCAATAATTAAATATAATAAATCAGTAAGAAGTTTAATCACGACTACATCTTCATACACGAATACATAGAATCTCATTGCCCAAAAAGAGAGCTATGAATTTTAAAAGTCACATAGGAAGCCCAACAAAGCAAAGAAATAATAGTGGTAGAATATTATAAGATATCTCTTAAATTATGATCAAGATATTAAGATATATTTTTGCGGCACGTCAAGGAGTTTTTGTTATCACATGAATGTTTGATCTCTACCCATGTCCACTATCTACTCCAATCAACTAAATTATACCGAGGTGGAATACATATTTTTCTTTCAATAATAGAAGATAGTACTCAAAGATAACAAGGAAATAAAGAAATTAAATTCTAGCATTGTTTTCAACCTATGAAGAAAGGTCACTTTCTTCCTTCTTAGGTTTTGGAATGTTAGACACACTTCTGAGTTCTGACTTCTGAATTGTGATAAACTCCCATACAAGATACACCACATAGTGGACACATTGTGATTAAAAATGATTTTTATTGGATTGGAGATGTTCCAAACCCAGCTTGGACACAGCTAACATACAACTCAAATATCATTTTGTTAACGTCCCACATTGACCACAGATATAGCCAATTAAGTGCATATAAAGGGTAGAGAAATTTTCACCCCTAAGCTAGCTTTTAGGGTATACTTTGGCCTAACATGAATTCTAAGGCTTGAAATTTGAAGAACTTGGCTCATTAAAAATTTCATTTTGTTTTCAAATAACTAGTAAAAAGTCAACTTAAAATATAAAAATAATAATGAAAAAATTTCAAACCGGAAGAATGTTAAAGAAAGGTCTTTAGCATGCTTCATTTGGCAATTTTGCTCATTCCCATATTCATCCTTGTTGTACTTACCTCCTGTGTATACCTTAGAATTTGGGTTAGGCCTAACTCTACTCCAACAAAAGATAGTTTAGCAACTGGAACCAGAGATAGAAAAAAAAAAATTATCGATGTAATATCCAATCCTGTACCATTGTGGTAGAAAACTTGGGTTAGGGAAAGCATAGTGGTACATCCACAGTACCCCAAATAAATCGACAAACCTCTCCTACCACTCAGGCTTTTTACAAATATGCCCTTCTATAGTTCTATTTTACATTCTCCCACTTATTCCCTAACCTTTGTATTCACCTCAGCAGCTAACCATAATGAATTAATTCCTAGCTATCACAATCAGTACAAAATTAGTTAAACAATTAGTTATACAACTTCAAGGTTATGTTCCCCTGCTTCTCTATGTTAAGGTCCCACATTTGACTAAACTCTCGTCTTTCTCCTCGCATTACCCTCTTAATTGGAGGTTGAGGCCTGTCAGCTCATCAAGATCAACGATTCCATTGTCTTTACAATTTTCCCCAAAGATCGCACACAATCCCACCAGGTTATGATCTTATGCAGGAATAAGATAAAAAGCCACCATGAATAGCATAGAAAATTGGCAATACGATAAAAATTGCAAAATTTGGACTACCTTGGCAAGCAAAGATCCAACTAGAACTGCTATATCTGTCATTAACTAACAACCCAAAAAACTTAAGCTTTTGTGTGAAAGCAAATGAATGATTTATAGCTAAATCTAACACAACCCCTCACATATAAGCTATTTAGGGTTAAAGTGTAATGCACAACTCCATCTCAACTTGTCCTGATAATTTAACTTTTCTTTAGAACAGTGCAAGCATCAACCACATGCCCAATTTCTGTCGAGCCAACCATTCTGAAAACTAAAGCTTACATGTGATTTTATATCTAACAATATTCATAAGTGCATTAATGGTAAGAATATATATAATAAAAGAACACATACGTCCAATTTCTGTTGAAGGGCTTTGTAAACTTGCTGCCTTTTAATAATCTTACGCTCTTTTTTCGCATACAGCATCCTAAGGTCATCAATTGATTCAGAGTACCTGAAGTGGGAAACCCGAAGAAAAAAATCAGTGCACACACACACACACAGATGCTTCAGTTTGGATGTAGAGATCATGTGAATCAATATTATAGTGCCATACCTTTGGCTCTCACGCTGAAGTCTCTGTTTTGCTTCTTCTAATTGAGCACTGATTTCCTCTGGTGTATTCCCGTCACAACCTCCTAACGAATCAAGCTCATTCAAACAGCATATTATCGAAGCCTTTTCAAAATATTCCTGCAGTTTCAACCATGAGGTTGGTGTCAGTAACATATAAATAATACTATATCTTTATGATTTATTATGCTTATGGAGTTATCTCGAAATGCATAAAATTTATTCAAAAAAATCCCATAGTGCATAGATACTTCATGGAGCTCACATAGCAGGTTCTAGCTTATGCTTTAGTAGTTGAATCTGTTAGAGTGTTCGTTATATTTGTAAACCACTTGTAAGCCTACATCAGAAAAATTAAATCCCATGGACTATAAACTTGCTTAAGCCTACATCAGAAAAAGTATAATGATGATTCAATCTAGAGATTTAGATGACCAAACAAATCAATGTGCACCTCACGCATCTTTGTAAGGTCCAGATTGTGTTCCTCTGCCTCCTTAATATCACGTAGGACCTTGTTTTTCATGACACCATCATAATGATCCTTCTCCTGTAGATTTTATAAAATGACAAAAGTCAAGGGCATTTAAAAAAAATAAAGAAATAGAAGAAATTATAAGATGTTTGAGCACTTATAACGCATAAGAGTAAAGAAAAGAAACCTCTTGCGCCGAATCCATGTCTCTTTCAATCTCCACAAGTTCAGTCTCAGCTTTCTCAAGGGCAGCAATTTCCCCATTAGTTGATTCTACAGTTTTGGCATTCAACAGATTACGCACCAGATAAAATTTCCACAAATAAATTAACCTAACTGCATACAGAGATACTCACGTAAAAGAAATAAACAGTACTATATCATACCACACAGTTTGTCAAATTGTTTTTTTAGATCATTTGCCTTTCCTGCTGCTTCATGCTTCTTCTGCTCAAGGTTTTCCAACAAGACTTGCTCTTCTTTCTTTGTTTTCTGGATTTCCTAGTGTCCATTTATTATAAAAGATTATTATACTTACAAACAAAAAGATCACGTTATGCATTAGGGACTGGAGTACCTTGATTCAAAAGGTTTTAGGCAACAAAAAAGAGAATATGTTTTACACAAATCTAGAAAGAAACTGCTAAGAACTAGTGGACTGTTGTGTTGAAGAATGGATGATAGAGAACAAACTGAAATAGCTTCACCAATCTCATCAACTGAGGACGAAGGTGTTGAGCCCCTTTCTGCAGCATGCTCATGCTCGGCCTCCTCCAAAGCTAGTTTCTTAGAGGTACAATTTTTTCCAGCATTTGCACAACGCCTCTGAAAGAAAAGACCAAAAAATAAACAAAAAGTTACAGGTGAAACACACATCAGCAAATATGGGATTTATAGAAATGCAATAAGTAAAAGTTTATTATTCTTTTTTCCAAGCAAAAAAGACACTTTTATCTTATTTTTTTAAGAGTAATTTTTTTAAATATACTTCAAATCTGTTAAGAGTTGTTAGGAGTCAAAATGCAGTTTAACGTGGTTTGAGTTCTAGCACATTAGGCCCTCATGATATAGGGTACATAGTGAGTATATAATTATAAACATCTCAGTATCCAATTTTTATACCCGTGGGCCGTGGTCTTCACAAGGCCGATATACAATCTGTGAAGGGTATCTCCATTTTTATGAAAATAACATCTAAGTTGCCTATATTTGAAACTTGAAAATAATGGATTACTCAACTTACATATTAGCTAGACCATGGTAGCACAGAAAATTAAAAACCTAAACACATTATTTCTAGAATTGGACCAAGGTTTTTACCTTTATAGAATCCATATTCCGATGAAGCTCCTCAAGCTTGACCTCTGCCTCTCTTTTATTCCTTTTGCAGTCATTAGCTGCCTTTTGTTCATCTGCTGCTTCATTATGAAGTCTCTCAATCTCGTCTTCAAAGGAAATACTTAAACGGCCTCTTTTCCCGCCTCCAGGAAGAACAGTCTGTACTGGGCCTCGAGAAAACCTAAAAAAAATAAAGATTTGAAAGGACAGTTCCTAACCCATGCATTGCAGATAAGTAGTTATCATAAGTATTATCATGTATGATAAAATAAATTCATGATAAGTATTACCATGTTCTAGATAGGATAACTTTTGTTACTGTAGATAATGTTCTTATTTTATTGCCTAGATAGACTAGAAACTTATTAGTGACATAGACTAGGAAACCTTGTCTATATGTTGTACTGCTAAGTCGTATGCAATACACATCAAAATATTTAAATCATTCAAACACTTAAGTTTCAAGAAGTACATACACTAGAAATCTCCCACACTTTGAGGCACTAAGCCATACAGCTCCATACAAAAACTTCTATTTGAATGGACAAAAGGAGTCAGAAGTTGGATGCGTGTTTATGTGCTCAGTATTGAAGAAAATGGCACATACCCTCAAGAAGAAACACCTAAAAGTTTAAGGTAGAGGTAGAGTTCTGGAAATGGTTCTATATCTTTCTCTGTCTGCTTGGAACGTTGATAATGCACACCACTTTCTGTGTTTGTGCAGAAAATTTTAATTAGGAAGAACAGGTGTGAAATGTGAACCCCTAAACACTTGATCATCGAGGATCAAATACAATAAAAGGAACTCTACTGCCCATACATATTGCATGAAAGACAGCAGAGGCATAATAACCAAGGCAGAAGCATAAGAGGGGTAAAAGAAATATTAGCAACACATTTTCTAAAAACTATTATCAAGGAAATTCAGGCCAGATCCACTAAAATCAGATGGGTCTCATGCCTATATTACAAATTGAAATGGAATATTACTACCAGAATTGCATTGTAAATCAAAACTACCTATGAAGACATGATCCGAAGCAGATACTTGGCATGTCCCCCCTCTTCTAGGTCCATCACAAGGCAAACAAAATCCAAAATTTACTTTATCCGGTATCAATTGTGAGCAACGAGCAAATAGAACATCTTTTAGGAGTATCAATACCATCACACAAATTGTAAATGCATGAATCTGATGGACTCATGAATTTTACTTGATATTTAAGAGTGTGTTAAAGAATATATTGCTAGCATTCCTTAAAAAGGTAAAAGGATTCAAAACGGATCTCCAGACTGAGAGGAGGCACTCGAGAGGGCCATTGCAGGAAACATGCAGGAACTTTATTGTCGACGGAATCAACACAATAAACAACAGAAAACTAGGAGGCTTCAAAAGCCCAAGCATTTTCCTACTTGGTAAACTAGCTATGTTGTCATCTTTAAATCTAATCCAGAAGTTTACATCAGCAGTTTTTTTTTCACTCAAAGGTGTGGCACAAACATAAATCCACAAATAATAACGAATTATCTATTTATGCAAGATGTACATGCAGGCCCCATGGATGGCAATGTCAATTAGCAATGGCTTACATTCTAGATCCACTTGCTGTATAAACCTCTTTCAGATTCTGAATCCTTTGTTCAAACGCAACCTCTTTCCCTGTTTCATAATTATTAACCAGCACTAGTCTCTCAATACTTCCCTAGAAAAACAAAAAAACAAATTAAAAATGCTTAAAATGAGAGAAAGTTAGACATTCTCTTTTCTTACAACCACATTTTTGCTTCATCAAAAACAAGGAGATAAGAGCAAACAACAACAACAAAAGCCTTATCCCACTAAGGAGATAAGAGCAGCAAACACCAGATTGAAATGCAAAAACACAAAGCTAACTGAGGACACACACACTTTGACCTAAGAAATTCATTAGGATGAAGAGATAATGATTACAAAGCGTTACCTAGAAGGATAAGAGATACTCCTGCTTACAACATAAAATAAAAAGAGGCAAAACAAATAGAACCTCCAAAAAAATCAATGAAGAACCCCATCTAAAAACACCATGGCCTTCAGATCAAGTAGAAAAGCTAATGTTATCCCAAAGGAGCTGCTCATCCAAACGAAATCTCCCTAAAGATGTAAGAATAACACTCCAACCACATATACCAGAGACTAGAGAGGCATAGAAATGCCACAACGATCAATCTGTTTTTTATTCTCCCAAATCTAGTAAAGCACGTCACCAAGTATTGGACGTAGGAAAAACTCAGCACTCTCCAAAAATGTCAAACAAAGAATACCACAAAGAAACAGCTAGAAACAATGAGAACAATAGGTCGTAATTGAGGATATAATTAACATCCTAGAATAATTAATATGAGCAGTGATTGATGAAGAGCTAGTAAAAAAACAAAATAACTTCAGGTTGGCGTAAAAGAGTTAATTAAGAAAAGAGATATACAAAAAGGGGGATAAGATATTCTCCCAGTCCCGAAACAGCATTTGGAAATGAATGGAAAAAGAAGAAAACATAAGAAAAGAGCTGCTATATTCTTTTGATAAAGCAATAGAAAACCCTAGAAATAGGGTATTAACTACAATATAAGCAAAGATTCAGCCAATTACCAGATCCACTAAGACATTATGCACGGTGTCATTCTCGCATTGTAAGACAGAAAGAGCTGTTGGATATTTTGTATTAGGGAGCATGTGTGGTGGTATTGTAAGCCTACACCAGTAAGTACAAGAAAATTATGACAACTAGACACAAAACTGATAAGAGGAACCAGACGTAACACAAAAGAGCATGGTGGCAAGGATACAGACATGGAGTTATTAAACTATCAGTGTACCTTGGGGTTGAAAAATCATATATGATAATTCTCAGGTGACCATAGTGTGCTTCCTTTGCACATTTTTTCAGAAGACGAAAATCATCATGATCAGTCACAATAAAAGAATTGAATAGTCTCCCGATGGCATATTCAACAGCAACTGCCCATTGGTTACCATGAAGCAACTTCTGTTAAACCATAAAAAGCAATCCCAAATTACAAAGCTGTGAAAGTTATAGGGTTTCAGATAAGTAAGAGGGATGAGAAAGACTAGAAACGAATAAACAGGTGAAATAATGTAGATTCTATTTCTGATAATTACAAATTTACAGACTCCAAAGTCCAAACTACAATACATAATTCCTATTAATTGCTAAGCAATGAAAAAAAGGAAACAATCTGTCCTAATAACATCACGGCAAAGGAAGCAAACTCCAAATATTCTAGCCTATAATATGTCTATATACATTCTTTACAACCATTTTTTATCAGTATCTCACGATACGCACAATACGTATCTCGAATATCATACAATTTCTTGAGGCAGCAATACGAATCTCCCACGCTGGTCGCACTTTTTCTGCTGTTTTTTAGGCAGGTTTTTTTATAATTTTTTTACCTGAAGAGCTAGTATTGTGGAGCTCACCATCTAATAAAAATTAAGCATCACTATGGAGGTCCAAATACACGAATTGCATGTATGCCAAATTGATTTTCTGTCTCCATGTTTTTTTATAAATTAATATATTTCAAAAGACGTGACCTCCACCTATACTGTGAGCTTAGTTTTTCTAGTCTAAATATAAGAAAGCTGATTATGAACTATTGAAAAATTACATCAAAATATTTACTAAAATACTTTAAATTAAAAACTAAATGAGAATCATAATTATACTTATAATCTTAATATTCTTTTAATAATATTATAAAATATAAACATTATAGAATATTGCCTAACCAAATAATATTTAGATTAATTATTAATCTGCGTATTGCAGAGGTCTACATCTAGTATTCATTTATTTCTGCCTCTAAGGAGAAGAAAACCACTATATATAGACAAGTACTCCATATGATTAGACTCCTCACCCATCAGAATGATTGTATAAATACACTGAGAAAACAATCTGTTATATATGACAAGGCATTGTAAAATATACTACCAAATGGGCACCAATTGGACCAATCGGAGGCATCTTAAACTTTCGATGATCTCTCTCAATTATACGTAATAGATTGATCACTCTTTCTCCTCCAAAAACCGTAATCTGCTCCCAAATTAAGATAGTCAAAGTCATGAAAGACTGTCATAGGAAATAATAAAGCTTCATAATCTGTCATGGAAAAACTGCAAGACTTGTCTTACCTGATTGCTTTGTTGTTGTTGAAGATCACGAATATTACTCAATTTAACACTTTCCTTCTTTCGATGATCTTGGATCTAGTAAAAGCACATAAATTATACTAATGTACTTAAATGTTGTAATAAACAAATTTCAAAAGGATAGTTAAACATGGATTCGTGCATCAAGCTATAAAGTAAATGGAAACAGCTCACTCTCGAGACACAATGAAGCTAAACACCAACTCATCATGTCAGACAAAATGAATAAGGATCCAAGAAATGAATTCCATTTCAATTATATAATTCAATAGAAAAGAACACTCCAACACCAAAGCCGCAAGCTCCTTAAGAGAAAATCTCTCAGACTAACAAAACACCTAAATGTTCTCTCACTCCACTTCCCTTCTCCTAAATCCCCCTTTTAACAGAAAACCCCTAACTCCACTACACCACTGGCCAAGTCACTAGCCAACTCTCATATGGCCCCATCTTCTAGAATATACTTTCCATACCCGAGCTTCTTTGGACCCAGCCCAGCACCTGACCCGGTTGTCTCTTTCAGATTTGGACATGTAGGTCCTATCATGTACTATAGAATACCAAATAATCTTGAAAAGAAAACTCCTAAACAACTCCCCCATGTGATTCCTATAGTTACGGGTTCATGGTTCTTATAATAACAAAAACAAGATAAGACAGCTAATTCATCCCCTTAATATAGGATTCAACCCCATCCATGCAAGAATTTTTTTGTACAATAGGATTCTGGCACTTAAACAAACGATCTAAGAAAATGCTCAAAATTTCTAAGTAGCCCATAATGAGCATTGAAACCATAAATGAAAATTAGTTAAACAAAAGTGAGAATAGGGATTGTGAACAATTAATCTAGCTTTTAAAATTAATTGTACATAAACACAAACGCCAATTAAAAGTGTTGAAAATCAAAACATACCTTACTATCAATCTTTCTAATTTCATCATTTTGCATTTGTATCTCGTTCATTAACATAGCCTCTTCTTCTTTCAAACTAGAACAAAAAAGAAATATTAAGAAGTGGAACTTCTTTAAATCCAAGAAAAGGCAGATAGTCAGATATGAAATGCCACACAAGCAAAAGCATAACCTTTTCAGATTTAATTTAGCAGCATGAACCTCATCTCGAAGCCCATTCACTTTCTCCTCCATATTAGATGCTTCAGCCTGTATTATTATGAAAAATAATAGAAAGTTAAGGGCACCCGTTGACCTTATCATATATTAGCCATTTCGAAGCAGATTAAAAATCAAAACCAAGGTACATACAGAAAGAGGAGTAAGTAAATATTTTAAATAATGGCGGTGAAAAGCAAGTGAAACATTATAATTAACAGAGATTTTAATTTGAAACTACCATAAGCTATCCATGATCCATCACATTTCCCTTAATCATGTAAGAAACAAAAATACCATATAGTTTTCCTCCATGTTAACGAATTCAAAGGATGACCACTTTGCACAAAAGCATACTTAACTCCATTATATGAACTATTAGAAATTGGTAAAACATAAAAGTATTGATTTCTTGCCATGAAAGGAAAGAAATCTTAAAATAGCAAATTTTCGATATCACTTAGTTTTAAGAAAACCTCCAACATATTTATCCTGTCTTAATTACAGTTTCACAAATAGCACCCTAATTTTTCATATTATCCCATGTCATTAGCCGAAAATATATGAAAGACGTGCAGACCAGGCTTCGCACAGGGAGGTTGTGAGATCAGAGTAATTATAAGGACCAATCAAGGAATTTATTAGTGTATGTGATTAGAGGAGCAATTAAAGGAAATTGAAAATGATTTGTAATACTTATTTCTTAACAAAAATGAATAGCTAGTGGTAAGAGATACAGTGTAGTATTGCTTTAGTTTCTGCAGTTAGTGTTAGTCTCGGTTGTATAATTACACTTGGCAACTGTTAGCTTGCATATTTATAACTAGGATCTATAGGAGAGAGAGAGAGAGAGAGAGAGAGAGAAGAGAATCAGTTACTAACTGAATTGGTTAGTAGCTGATTCATAACCGGATGTCAGCTGTTACTGCCAAGTTAGCTAACAGACTTAACTACATAACAGAAATCTAGCTATCACATGCTAGTTGTTAGACTTCTCATAACTAACATATAACTATCAATAGTTATGAGATATTACAAACCCAAACATAAAATCTAAGTATACAGTGTACTCTAATACAAAGTTACAAACCCTTCCTCAGATCACGCCTTGATGAGAGCTTTATAGCCCTAGGCTGCCCTCTTATCTAAGTTGGGTCACTTATATAACAAATTACACCAAAAACCTTCCCCTATTCCATCTACTCTTCTTGGATCCTATAGTTGTATCTCCCTCTATCTCTCCAATCCCCAATAATTTGAATGATGAATTCATGTTACCTACTATGTGTGGTATGACATGTACTCTAATTTTGACCAATGAGCTAGAATTTAAGTACCTCCTTCCACATATTTTGTTTTACTTCTACTTAAGTCAGCCATGTGCTTCTGAAGTTTATCTCCATATCACTTGTTAAGGTCCCACGATGACTAGAGATATGGCAAAAGAAGTCAATACAAAAGGTAGCGCAACCCCCACAGCTAAACTAGCTTTTATGGTAGAGTTAATCCTAACCCAAATCTTGAGATTCAATTTTTCATTTATTTCTTCTCTCGACTCTCCAGCTAAGACTATATCATACACTAAAAACATGCATCACGGAATCACCTCATGTATATTTCAAAAAGCACATCTAAGCAAAAAATATAGGAGGATGAAAGCTCAAGTATAAAAAATCCTCAGAGAAGACAACATGAGGGGTAAAACAAAGACAGAAAATTGACGAACTAAACAACATCACCACAAAGAAAATAAAACAGTAAAAGACATACTTAGGAATAAGAACAATAAAATAAAAAATCATCCATAACTAGGTACTTGTAGAACCTGAGTATTTTTTAAATGCTGCTCTTGAATATCATGCATTTGTTGTTCCAGTGTTTTGAGTTGAAGTTCCAACTTTTGTATGCTGTTAATTTTGCTGTTGCAGCCTCGCTCACATTCTAATGTTTCTTTTGTTGCCTACGTGGGGAGAAAATACATTAGCAACCAAAACAACAAATATGAGTACTGAAAGTGAGAACCAAAAACATGGTAATGAAAACTACTTGAAATAAATGTAACTAGGTGAACCTAATAGAGCCTGTGAATGTGTGGGGTTAGAGGAGGACCAATTACGAAGCAAACTAACCATTTCTAAGTTTATTCCAAAAGGAACCACAAGTTCAAGGAAACTGCCTTGTAGGGAAATTGTGTAAAGTAGGGAGTTAGGTAGTGCAGAGACGTTATTGGGTAAGGGGGTCAGGGGGGAATTACACAACTGTTGTGGAGAGCAGTTACTGTCAGAAGGGAAGTTGTACTTCTTTCTAATTATATATGTTGTAGTACAGGGCAGTAGATAGAAGTTGTCTTTTGAGTGTTTGTAAGTCTTACTACAAAGAAAATATTCTTTGTAGGATCCTTGGCTTTGGAAATTGTTAATAACAGTCAATAAAGTCTTCCTTCATTCAGAGTTGATGTTTTATCATAACCACACATCCACAATCATGTGATTATGGTATTTTATTACTTCAAATCTCTAAACTTTACTTTCCACTGTACAACTTAACATATAAATTTAACTGCATGGCTTAATTTTCACTCTCTTCCAATATGATATCTTGAATTTGAAAGAGAGGTAACTCAAATGTAACTGCTTCGTAGATCCACTAGCCACAGTTGACCCTTTATTCTTCCAACCCTGCTTCCCACTCTGGCTACCCTTTATTGAAACATTAGTCTGAGTTGTTATTCAGCTTTCAAACATTTTATCAATCCCAATTTGCACTCTGCACAAAGATAATTCACATGAATATCTCTCTCGGTATCGGTCCTTTTAAAAGTTTATGACCTCTCACCTCTCAAGGCATTCTTTGCCAAACATCATACCCTAATATACCACAAGATGGGGTTGTCAAATACAAAAACAAACACCTCATTGAAAAAACTCGAAAGCTCTTACTTATGATCCTCCTCATTATCCCCCTTAATTTTCCGGGTGATGTCATCCATACTACTCGCTTCCACATTAATTGCAAGCCCTCATCCATTCTTGATAATCATGTATTTCACTTCGTGTTGTTTTCTGACCAATCTATGCTCTCCTTAGCACCTTCTCTGTGCGGGGGAATAGAGTGTGGGACCCACATACTTATTATGGTCTCTCCATAGCATTTGGATATCATCCTTCATTGTTTTCCTGATAATACCCATCAATAAACCTCCAAATAGTAGGACACAGGGACACCATAAAAACCTAGAGAAGAATGTTGAATGTAGTCGCGTATATTCTGTCAAGACAAAAATTATTCGTGGCCTATCAACAAGCTACCCATTATGACCCACCTACTAGCCAGTCTTCTCCCATGTGAATCTGTTTCAATCCTATGTGCTTGTGCCCCGCCACAAAATCACTCTCCATATTCTCGACGGACGACATGGTCAAACCTCTTACTCCATCTGTCTATTTCTCTCCTTACGACTTTCTTTCTCCCATTCCCTCCTTTCATCTCATCACCTTCGATATCGCCATGCTCCACCACGAGCTATGAAGCACAGATTCCGACACGGCTAACCTCCAAATAGTAGGACACGGGGGCACCATTTAAAGAGACTAACTTGTATTGACTTTGAGAATACAAGTTAGTCTCTTTACAAAGAAAACAAAAAAAATTCCTAAGCTCTATGTGAGGTTCACAGAAAAATTCTAAGAGATCCATTTTACAAAGTGACCGCTTTATCTTGAAAAAAAAAAAGCTAATCTATCTAATGGTTTTCACCTCCTTTTTTATCATCATTATTGAAAAGTATAACATTTAGTTTTGATTCATCAACTGACAAATTAGCAATTTCTCTCATGGTTTGAAAAATAATTTTTTTGAAAGATATAAGTATCCTAGTGGTGTCGGCTAAGTGTCTGAGCCGCAAAAAAATATTATTTTATTCGGACACCGTGAAGAAGTGTCTAACATGTGTCGTGTCAGTGTATACGGGTGTCGGTATCCGACACCGGGACACTCCATATCTCAGAGGTGTTCGTGCTTCATAGACCACGAGCTATATATTTTGCCTCATTCATCTTCTCTGCTTCACTGTTTCAGACCCCCATCATATCTAACTCGTTGCCCATTCGTCGTAGCATCCCCCCGAAGTTTTCCATGTTGGAACACATTCCACATTGACGGGCCCATGCCAAGTTTGTGCACTCCACCATTTGCTGCAATGGAAGACGCCCAACTGCATGTCAGCTACCATAAGCCACCCTCAGCATATGCACGGCCTCTAGTATTATTCATTTCATTTGCATGATTGTCCCTCATCTTTGTAGCTTAATACATGGATTTTATGTCTCTCTTTTCACTCTCTTTCAACAATTACAATATAAAATAGTCATAGTAAAATGGAAAGTAGACCTGACCCAGTTGTTCAATAAAATGACAAGCATAAGGCTGAAGTAATAAACAAGCATAAATAAATAAAATTGAAAAAGAAAAGAAAATAACAGAATTTCCCTGTTGCAATATGAAATTTTCTTCTAGATTTTGTTCAAAGCATTTGATAAAAAGGAGAGTAGGAGTAAAATCCCCCCGTGGCCAACATACCAATGACATAGACTGCCTTAATTTTTCCTTCATTTCCTTAATTTGAGATGTTGTATCCAACATACTTGCAATTTCAACTTTCTTCGTAGAGCAGCTTTCCTTCAATTTTTCGATCCGATGCTGAAAAGAAATTGTAGTCTAATTTAACTCAAATTGTATAAATACATAGAAAAGAAAGTTAATGATGATAAAGTCTATTTATCATAGAGAAAGCCTTGGCAGAAATGAAGAAGACAACATTTCTAGCTAAGGATATTCAATAACAGTATAAGCAGAAGGCTCAACAAACACTGTTATTCAGTAACAGAGAATAATGTAACATATTGGTTGAAAGACCACAAGCACGGAAGATTGAATAAAAAACTCTTCCATCCAAAAACCTTGAAGTAATATTTAAGGATAAACAATTAGATTGCTAAAATTGACCAAACTTGGAGTAAAAGCAGGTCTCACAAAAAATTTGTAATAATGTGTATCAGTAACACGAGGGCGAGCCTCAGCACAACGGTAAAGTTGTCGCCGTGTGACTTTGCAGTCACAGGTTTGAGCCGTGGAATCAGCCCCTTTCAAAAATGCATGGTAAGACTGCATACATTAGATCCATAAAGTGGGTCTGGTCCCTCATTGAACCTTGCGCATAGTAGGAGCTTTCTAGCACCCAGTTTGCCCTTTATGTATCATGAACACACTCAAGGAAGTAGAACATATTGCACAAAGGGAGAGTAACTAGAGGTTAGATCAAAGCTAATGAAGGGAAAAATATCATTTAAGGTAGTTTATGTGATGAGCAATTAATACTTCGAGCATCATCTTCATCATAATCAAGTTTGACCTGAACTACATGATAGAGAATATAAAAAACATATCAAAATATATAGCAAATTAAAACAGTATGAGACAAGCACGTTGGCTTACATACCAGTTGCTGATCAATCTTAGCTTGGCAGGTAGGTATCCGGTTCTTCAACTTTTCGATCTTTACATTTTGTTTCTCAAGTTGCCTGTCCACATCATAAACCCAGGACCATGCAAGTTTCTTTTTTAACAGCTGAACCCGTAAGGATATTTGTTCAACGTGCTCCATGTTTTTAATTTTAACCTGCAACTCATTAAGCTCTTTCTCTATGGGCCTAATTGCAGTCTCTAAGTCTTCAACTATTCGATGAGCAGTAGTTATTTCATTGGAAATGCCTTCCAAAAGATCATTGACTTGCTGAAGAAGTGTGGCCCTGTAAAAAAACTGTTTAATAAAGTGTTAGCAGAGCTTCTGAA
The DNA here is from genome assembly GCA_030819835.1 of Acmispon strigosus. NCBI lineage: Eukaryota > Viridiplantae > Streptophyta > Magnoliopsida > Fabales > Fabaceae > Acmispon > Acmispon strigosus. Next base: position 74,513,736 of record JAUAMA010000004.1, read on the forward strand.
TAAGCTTTATTAAAACAATAACACCAGCTTGAAGAAATAACCTTAAATTTATCTTTGTTATTCCCAGAATGCAAAAATTCTCTGCTTTTGTCTTGACTCATAATTACACATGGATTCTCCACATCAATCTGCAAGATGAAAAGAATAAACATTAAACAAAAAGGAGCCACAAAATAAAATTTAAAACACAGGAAAAGTAAATTAAAGGCATTGCCAAATATTTATTAGATCAACCAAGTTTATAGAAACATTGTATAATATAATCATACATATCATACATACACAATAAAAGTCTTGGCTCAGTGAATTAAAATAAAGACAACGTCTCAGTAAAATATATCATCAACCATGACCTCGTCAAAAGTACATTAGTTCTTCAAACCATCCACCTCCAGAAAGAAGAAAAAGCAGAGCATCAAGTTGAGAAGATGAAATACAACAATACAAGATATTACATTAAAAAGGCCGAGTGATAGGAGAGAGCTTACATTAAAATGTTCAACGATTTCTTGAAGATCTGCTTTCCGACTGCAAACTTTCTTTCCTGTCATCAAACCCAGATATATAGAACATAATAGTGAGTAAAAGATCCTTGACAATCATTTCTAGAAAGTATTATTAACAAAAATTAACCAATAAAAACATGTAACAATAAACAATTAGTACTGAAAATGAATACAAACACACCTTGGTAATCTTTTAATGTAGTGGAGGTTGTGGATTCAGAAATTCTGCGTTCTAAAATGATAAGATCACCATATATTTCAGGCTTAAAAGCATCCTCTCCTTGATTATGAATTTCAACATGGATGACTGCATTACTACAGAAAGGACATCCCAATTAAACCATAATAGAAAATTCCTTGTTGAAAAACCCTTTGGAGCTGCAAAGCTAGGTCTTAGATTAAGCTATTCGTTGATGACGGAAAGCGAGAGAAAAGAGGAGATTTTGAATTACCTAGCACCATTTTTTATGAAATCCTTGAGAGTTGCTGCCCTTTGAGTCCCTTTGGCTCGACAACCAAAGGCAACGCACAATGCAGTGAGGATGGCACTCTTGCCACTTCCATTCTGGCCGGTGATGAAATTGACGTGGTTTCCGAACTCGGTCTCGTGGTTGGAGTGGCACATGAAGTTCTCCAACCGAAGTCTTTTGATGATGCCTGCCGTAGGGGGGGAAGAAACCCTAGAACTACCAGAAGGGTCATCTTCTTCCACCGCCGTCCTTCCCCGCTTCATTCTGCACACCACACCACACCAACGGAGAAGAGGATGAACTGAAAAGCATGCACAACCTCACCTCAAAGGTTCAGAAACAACAGAAGAACAACATGCGGGTTTACCAATTTGATTATTAAAAAGAATATTTGATTATTAAAAAGAAAAAGGAAAACCCTGCAAAAATCTCAATGGCGGGAACGTGAAGAGTGAGGTTGAGGCATATGAGTGAGTGAGTAATGTGAGCCCACTGTTCTTTTTACAAGCCAATTTGACCTAAATTGTCCTCTCTTAGAGAGTCCAATAGGCCAACGGGATATATACTCTCTTTAAAATAATTTATTGAAATTTATTTCATATCTATATGATATGTCATATCTATAAGAATTTACGTCCAAAGTGTTTGGGGAGCTTATATAATTAGTTCATGATAAATTTATAAGATGTTTTGAGTTTAGTTTTATAAGCTATTCAGAATAACTTATGAAAAAAAGCTTATATTTATCTATAGCTTATTTTTAATAAAATTTTTAAAATAGATTATTAATAAGCGTTTATGTTATAAGTACTTACCGTCATAAGCGTTTAATTAAGGGGTTTTCCTAAAAGCGGCCATAATATAAAATTATTCAGTCATTTACCCAACAACTTAAGTTTTTGCGATAATTGACGGTTTGACATGGTATCAAAACTTTTATACTAAGTGATCTAGAGCTCGATCTCACGCCCCAGTTATTCTAATAAAAAGTGGAGTTCTTAAGCTTTTGAGCAGGACCCTAACACTTTGGGCGCAACCACGGTCATGCTTGCAAAGTTCCATTAATTAGACTAGAATGCATCAAAATTGCCAAAATAATCGACTAAACTATCCTAAAATTCCCACAAAATTTTTCCAATTGGGATTGAAATAATAAATAACCCAAATGCGGGAGATAAAATTCATGAAGGAATAAAACAATTCAAATATAAAAATTGAATAACATAAAAACATAAAGTTAGGTTAACTACATCATCTCCTGTGCAGAAGAAGATACATATGCAAGGCTACACAAGAAAGAAAGATGACCATGGAAAAGTCGGAATTCATGACCAAGCACTGAGGCCATTTTCTCCTCATAATCATTCCAATGTGTTTCAAAATATCAAAGATCCATAAAGTATGCAAAAGTTTTGTTTAAAAGCAAAAGAAAAAATCATTAATTAAAACAAAATTGTGCCAGCATATGCATGAGGTGATTGTCATAGCAGACTCTGCCAAAAACCGCGCTCATGCTCGCACAAATTCATTTTAATTATACTAATGCATAAAGATTATCAAAATAACTTGCTAAAATATCATATAATTACAAAGAAAATGACCCTCTACCCAAAGGTCAACAATCCCCTATTTTATGTTTTGAATTTTAGTTTTGTTTTAGACATTGATTTTTTGGTTGTTGAAAAGATAAAAGTGAAACTCGTGCAAGAAACATTGGTTGAAGTGACATGGTTGACGACATATGCACCAGCCAACTACTCCGGTAGGTAATGCCGACTAGCATAGACATAGTGAAGGAAAATGTGTGAACCCATTGGAGAGAAAAAGTTACAATTAAGAAGCATCTTCAATTCTGCAATTTTATTTTGGTGTTTTAAAAATTATTGGTGGGTTCATATACTGTCACATGGGATTTAAGACACGCATAAAATCTTCTGCACATTTCGCTCCAATGGTTGAGATCTTATTTTACTTTTAGTCGGATCCATAATACACAATATATTTATATTATTTATTTTCATCTAATATTAAACTAATAGTTTATTTCCATGAAAAAAACAGTTAGATGGGCCGAAAAAACTACACCCCTTTTCAGAAAGCTTCCAGATTACGACAAATAAACTGCTGGATTTTTCACAAGAAAGGCCCAAACGGCAAACAACCATGAAACGACCAACCTAGCCCGTGCCCAAACAGCCCAACGGTCATGGCCAAAACCGGTTGAACCGGTCAGCCCACTCAACTATATATATTTTTTCCATAAACCCTAATTCATCTGCCTCCACTGAACCCTCTATCTGTTTTCTGCCTCCACCGAAATCCTTTTCCATTTCTCTCAAGCTCCTCTCTTCTTCTCACCTCCCATGGCCGCTTCGACGCTTCTCTCTCTCGCTCTCTGCGTCGAAACCGTCGCTTTCTCCCTCTCCCTCTCCCTCTCTGCTGCCGAAACCGTCGCTCTCTCCCTCTCCCTCTCTGTCGTTGTCGCTCTCTCCCTTTCCCGCTCTGCCACCGTCGCTCTCCCTCTCCCTTGCCATGGCCAGATCGAAGGAGTTGTACGATGAATTTCTTCATCATTTTTGTAATTTTTTTATGTATATGTGTTTTTCATCTCCTGTTCTGTTGATATAATTTTTTAAATTTTGGATCCAAATAGATCTCTTGATTTTGCCATTGTTCTGTTGTATTTCTTTGCCCTTTCATTGTTCTGGTTGGATTAAAATTTTCCCTCTGTTTTTTTTCTGTTATGGTTGAATGAGAGAAAAAAACTATATTTAATTTAAGATCCCACTTTTGGTGAGGAATGAGTCAAGACACAAATTTTAGTTTTTGTTAAAATCTCATGTCATGTCAGCTGTCTCTAATGATGAGATATTGCAAGATACAGATCTTATTTTAAAATCTCATTTAAGTTGGAGATGCTCTAAATCTTTTTTTATGTCTCATACGGTTCAAGTTCTAACCAGTTAACTGTCAATTTTTGTTGGTTTTATCTCAACCCATTGTTACTAATGTACTAGACCGGTTCTCGGATTGACTAGTCAAACCTGCCAATTTGGTCCGATTTTCATAACCATAATTATTACTAGGGGATAATTTTTACATACCCTTCAAGTGATATTTGGACACTCAAAAAATATTTTTTCCCCAAAAATTTCCTTTTCGTGACTTAAAATACGAATACATATCTAGAAGCTCAACTTTCACAACACAAAAATTTTGCTTCCAAAAGTTTAATTTCCGGAAGTGTGTTTGTTTTGCACTTATGGATGTTAAACTTTCAAATGCTATATATCATGTCTCGAAAATTGAATTTCCTGAAGCTAACTTTTCATGTTATAAAATTTCAACTTCCGAAAGTGTATTTGTTTTGCGCTTTTAGAATTTGAACTTTCGGATCACAAAATTTAGCTTATGAAATTTCAAGTTCTGGAAATGACAGCAAATACAGTCCCGAAAGATAAATTTTTGTATTCTGAAAATTCAATTTTCAAAAGTATATTTATTTTGCACTTCCAAAATTTGAACTTTTGGAAGCTAAATTTGTATGTTCCGGAAGTAGAACTTCTGAAATTATAAAAAAAAAAGTTTCTGCAAGTTCAAATTTTGAACCAGAAAAATTTAACCACATTCGTTCTCGACAATAACTTATGATTACGGGTGGGAATAGGCCAGGCCAGGCTAGGTTTTGCGTAAATAGGCCTGGCCTATTTAAAAAATTTAAGGCTTAAGCCTGGCCTGTGGCCTATCATAGGTTTTTTATTTTGTTTGGCTTTGGCCTTTTTAAAAGCTTGGCCTGACCTGAAGCCTATTTTAGAATAAGGCCTTTAAATAGGCCAACAAGTCTACATCTAAACAAACCAACATCTAAGTAGGCCATCAAGCCTACATTTAAATAGGTCAACCATGTTTGTCAATCGACAAGTTTCAAAAAGGTAAAATTAAATTTTCGACAAATACCAAAACTGGTGTAAGGTTGGATGGATGTAAATTGAATTTAATATCTTGATTTGTTTGTATACTTTATTAAACTAATATATTAAATTAAGATGTTAATAAACAGGCCAGCCCGATAGACTTAACAGGTATTTTTATAAGCCCAAGTCTGGTCTATTTAGTTAAATAGACTTTTTAAAAAGCTTGAGCCTAGCCTTTATATTAAACAGGCCAGGCCAGGTCAGGCCAGGCTTTAAATAAGTCAGGCCAAAAGTCCATGTCGGCGGCCTAGCCTATTCCCACCCCAACTTAGATAAAGAAAAATAACAAAGAAAAATAACATTTTTCACATATAATAAAACAATGACATACGAAAAAATAATTTAGAAGTCTATGGCTGTGGACAAAAATCTGAGCTACAGTGTAGAGAATACTGAAAAACGGCGGAAAATTGAGAAAAAAATTCAATAAAAGATAAACGCATAAGATGGGTAAATTCGTAAATAAAATTTTCCTGTACTCTTATCCTATCATGTGTTTGAGGTGGACAGGATATTGATAAGATATGATACAAACAATGAAAAATATATCAAATTTTCCTTAAAAAAAATACATAATATTTTTAAAAATTTAATTTTCTAAATAATTTTTTTTAAAACTGATTATTCTATTAATTTTTTTTGGCATTTTTATAAATGAGCTTTGTTTTAATATTAACTAAAATGACATTTTTATTATATATGTAACCAATGGGTTTTAACTTAGTAGGGGTAAGTGATTAATGATAAAAATTAATCAATTTTTTAAAAAAATATTAAAAGATATTATTCTTTAAAAAATAATTTATACTTATATTATTAATTATAATTATATAAACAGAGAAATAATTTTAAATAATATCATATGATAATATAAAATTAGTCTATATTTTTTGGTCTTGACCAAGGTATCCTCCCAGCCGATTGCCGTGAGACTAATCCTTCGCCTCACGCTCAGCGCACGAAGCAGTAGGGGGTTGGCAGTTTTTTCCATTCACAAGAGTTGGGATTCGAACCCCCAACCACTTACTATTAAAAAATTAATATTTATATATATGTGTGTGTGTGTGCGTGAGTAGCCTATTTTATTGTTAGTGAAGAATTATTTTGTGTATTTTTATTATAATGTAAATAACGAAAAAATAATGTTAACTAAGTATTAGTAAGTGATAATGAAAATTTAATTATTTTATATAAGTAAATCCAATATTTTCACTATTTATAAATAAGTTTATTTTTTAATTAAATTTATTAGTAACTAAATAATTTAACTTAACAATAAAAATTAGTAATTGATAAGTAATAAAATTAATATTTTATTAAAATAAAAAATTTATATTTACTAATTAATATTATTATAAATTATATAAATATAAATATTGAAATTAATTTTGATTTATGGTAATAAACAAATAAAAAACTGATATACTATCCTACTATGATAATTTCTATCCTAGCTCCCCTTAATATAACTTTTACACATGATGGATAGGATAAGATAAGGGACAGGATAATATCCTGTATTTGTTTATCCTATCAACCAAACCGTGTTTAAACATTTTTTTTCATAGAGTATGCTAAAAGGTATGTACCATATTTTTTTTGTTACAAAACTGAACGTCGGGTCGGGTTCGAACCCGAGATGCGCCACTTATGAACCCGGTATATACCATTTTATTTAAAGGGTAACTTAGAAATTATAAAACATTGAAAAGCAAATTGGGTGTGTCAGTAGTAATTTTGAGTGTGTAAAAATAACCCCTTATTACTATAGGAGCCCCAACTTTAACCATAGTTACTACGAGGCATTTAAATATTAATGCAATTGTTTGACCAAAAGAAAATATGCAATTGATTTTTATATTATTTTAATTAAATTTTAGTTTTTATTTGTTTAACTATTTAAGGAAAAACAACTTCAAATGTCTAACTATAAACAATTAATGAGGTCAAAAACTGATAAAGGTAAAACTAACAGAAATATATATTACACAATAAATGAATTTTTATATTATTTTATTACAATTTAATATTGAATTTAGTTTTTAATTATTTAAATATCTAAAAAAAGAAAAACAATCTCAAAGGTCTAACTATAAACAATTAATGAGTTCAAAAATTGATAAGGTAAAACTGACAAAAATATTTTTTATTCATCAGAAAATAAAATTGACAAAAATGTTGATTGCACAATAAATGAAATTTTTATACTATTTTCATATAATTTAATATTTAATTTAGTTTTTATTTATTTAAATACTTAAAGAAAAACAATTTCAAAGGTCTAACTATAAACAATTAATGAGTTAAAAATTGATAAGGTAAAACTGACAAAAATATTTTTTTATTCATTAGAAAATAAAATTGACAAAAATGTTGATTACACAATAAATGATTTTTTTCTTATTTTATTATAATTAAATTAGTTTTTAATTATTTAAATACTTAAAGAAAAAAAAATTCAAAGGCCTAACTATAAACAATTAATGAGTTCAAAAATTGAAAAGGTAAAACAGACAAAAAAATATTATTTTATTCATAACAAAATAAAATTGACAAAAATGTAGATTACAGAATAAATGAATTTTTATATTATTTTCTTATAATATAATATTTCATTTAGTTTTTCAGTTATTTAAACACTTAAAGAAAAAAAATTTAAAGGTCTAACTATAAACATTTGATGAGTTAAAAAATTGGTAAGGTAAAACTTTAAAAAAATATTTTTTTATTCATTAGAAAATTAAAATGACAAAAATGTTGACTACACAATAAATGATTTTTTACATTATTTTATTATAATTTAATTTCTAATTTAGTTTTTAATTATTTAAATACTTAAAGAAAAAAAATTTCAAAGGTCTATCGATAAACAATTAATGAGTTCAAAATTTGATAAGGTAAAACTGATAAAAATATTTGTTTATTCATCAGAAAATAAAACAGACAAAAATGTTGATTACATAGTAAATGAATTTTTTATATTATTTTCTTATAATTTAATATTTAATTCGGTTTTTAGTTATTTAGATACTTAAAGAAAAAGAATTTCAAAGGTCTAATTATAAACAATTAATGAGTTAAAAAATTGATAAGATAAAACTAACAAAAATAATTTTTTATTCATCAGAAAATAAAAACTGAGAAAAATATTGATTACACAATAAATGCGTTTTTATAATATTTTATTATAATTTAATATTTAATTTAGTTTTTAATTATTTAAATACTTAAAGAAAAACAATTTTGAAGGTCTAACTATAAACAACTAATGAGTTCAAAAATTGATAAGGTAAAACAAACAAAAATACTTTTTTATTCATCAGAAAATAAAATTGACAAAAAGTTGATTACGCAATAAATGGTTTTTTTATATTATTTTCTTACAATTTCATATTTAATTTATTTTTCAGTTATTTAAATACTTAAAGAAAAAAATTCAAAGGTCTAACTAAAAACAATTAACAAGTTCAAAAATTGATAAGGTAAAACTGATAAAAATATTTTTTTATACATCATAAAGTAAAACTGACAAAAATGTTGATTACACAATAAATGAATTTTTCATATTATTTTATTTTAATTTAATATTTAATTTAGTTTTTAATTATTCAAATACTTAAAAAAAAAACAATTTCAAAAGTCTAATTATAAACAATTAATGAGTTGAAAAATTGATAAGGTAAAACTGAAAAAAAATATTTTTTATTCATTAGAAAATTAAACTAACAAAACTGTTGATTACACAATAAATGAATTTTTATATTATTTTATTTTAATTTAATATTTAATTTAGTTTTTAATTATATAAAAACTTAAAGAAAAACAATTTCAAAGGTCTAACTATAAACAATTAATTAGTTAAAAAATTGATAAGGTAAAACTAACAAAAACATTTGTTTATTCATGAGAAAATAAAATTAACAAAAATGTTGATTACACAATAAATGAATTTTTATATTATTTTCTTATAATATAATATTAAATTTAGTTTTCAGTTATTTAAAAGCTTAAAGAAAAACAATTTCAAAGGTCTAACTATAAACAATTAATGAGTTGAAAAATTGATAAGGTAAAACTCACAAAAAAAATTTTTTATTCATTAGAAAATTAAACTAACAAAAATGTTGACTACATAATTAATGAATATTTATATTATTTTTTTATAATTTAATATTTAATTTAGTTTTTAACTATTTAAACACTTAAAGAAAAACAATTACAAAGGTCTAACTATAAACAATTAATTAGTTCAAAAATTGATAAGGTAAAACAGACAAAAAATATTATTTTATTCAGAAAATAAGATTGACAAAAATGTAGATTACACAATAAATGATTTTTTATATTATTTTATTATAATTTAATATTTAATATAGTTTTTAGCTATTTAAATACTTAAAGAAAAACAATTTCAAAGCTCTAATTACAAACAATTAATGAGTTCAAATATTGATAAGGTAAAACTCACAAAAATGATTTTTTATTCATCAGAAAATAAAATTAACAAAATTGTTGATTTCCCAATAAATGAATTTTTATATTATATTCTTAAAATTTAATATTGAATTTAGTTTTCAGTTATTTAAAAACTTAAAGAAAAACAATTTCAAAGGTCTAACTATAAACAATTAATGATTTCAAATATTGATAAGGTAAAACTCACAAAAATATTTTGTTATTAATCACAAAATAAATCTGACAAAAATGTTGATTACACAATAAATGCGTTATTATATTATTTATTATACTTTAATATTTAATTTAGTTTTTAATTATTTAAATACTTCAAGAAAAATAATTTCAAAGTTCTAACTATAAACAATCAATGAGTTCAAAAATTGATAAGGTAAAATTGACAGAAAATATTTTTTTATTCATCAGGAAATAAAATTGACAAAAATGTTGATTACACAATAAATGATTTTTTTATATTATTTTCTTATAATTTAATATTTAATATAGTTTTTATTTATTTATATATTTAAAGAAAGACAATCTCAAAGGTCAAACTATAAACACTTAATGAGTTCAAAATTTGATAAGGTAAAACTGACAAAAATATTTTTTTATTTATCAGAAAATAAAACTGACAAAAATGTTGATTACACAATAAATGAATTTTTATATTATTTTATTATAATTTAATATTTAATTTAGTTTTTTATTACTTAAATAATTAAAGAAAAAAAATTCAAAGTTCTAAGTATAAACAATTAATGAGTTCAAAAATTGATAAGGTAAAATTGTCAAAAATGTTGACCACACAATAAATGAATTTTTATATTATTTTCTTATAATTTAATACTTAATGAGTTGAAAAATTGATAATGTAAAACTGAAAAAAAATATTTTTTTATTCATTAGAAAATTAAACTAACAAAACTGTTGATTACACAATAAATGAATTTTTATATTATTTTATTATAATTTAATATTTAATTTAGTATTTTATTACTTAAATAATTAAAGAAAAAAAATTCAAAGTTCTAAGTATAAACAATTAATGAGTTCGAAAATTGATAAGGTAAAATTGTCAAAAATGTTGACCACACAATAAATGAATTTTTATATTATTTTCTTATAATTTAATACTTAATGAGTTGAAAAATTGATAAGGTAAAACTGAAAAAAAATATTTTTTTATTCATTAGAAAATTAAACTAACAAAAATGTTGACTTCATAATTAATGAATATTTATATTATTTTATTATAACTTAATAATATTTAATTTAGTTTTTAACTATTTAAACACTTAAAGAAAAACAATTACAAAGGTCTAACTATAAACAATTAATGAGTTCAAAAATTGATAAGGTAAAACTGATAAATATATATTTTTACTCATCAGAAAATAAAATTAACAAGAATGTTGACTACACAATAAATGAATTTTAATATTATTTTCTTATAATTTAATATTTAATTTAGTTTTTAGTTATTTAAATACTTAAAGAAAAACAATTTCAAAGGTCTAATTACAAACAATTAATGAGTTCAAATATTGATAAGGTAAAACTGACAAAAATTATTTTTTATTCATCAGAAAATAAAATTAACAAAATTGTTGATTACCCAATAAATGAATTTTTATATTATTTTATTAAAATTTAATATTTAATTTAGTTTTCAGTTATTTAAACACTTAAAGAAAAACAATTTCAAAGGTCTAACTATAAACAATTAATGAGTTGAAAAATTGATAAGGTAAAACTGACTAAAATATTTTTTTATTTATTAGAAAATTAAACTAACAAAAATGTTGACTTCATAATTAATGAATATTTATATTATTTTATTATAACTTAAAAATATTTAATTTAGTTTTTAACTATTTAAACACTTAAAGAAAAACAATTACAAAGGTCTAACTATAAACAATTAATGAGTTCAAAAATTGATAAGGTAAAACAGGAAAAAAATATTTTTTTAGTAATCAGAAAATTAAATTGACAAAAATGTTGATTACACAATAAATGATTTTTTTATATTATTTTCTTATAATTTAATACTTATTTTACTTTTAAGTTATTTAAATACTGAAATAAAAACAATTTCAAAGGCATAACTATAAACAATTAATTATTGATAAGGTAAAACTGACAAAAATATTTTTTTATTCATCAGAAAATAAAACTGGCACAAATGTTGATTAACACAATAAATGAATTTTTATATTATTTTATTATAATTTAATATTTAATTTAGTTTTTAATTATTTAAATACTTAAAGAAAAATAAATTCAAAGGTCTAACTATAAACAATTAATGAGTTCAAAAATTGATAAGGTAAAACTGACAAAAAATATTTTTTTATTCATCAGGAAATAAAATTGACAAAAATGTTGATTACACAATAAATGATTTTTTTCTATTATTTTCTTATAATTTAATATGGTTTTAAGTTATTTAAATACTTAAAGAAAAACAATCTCAAAGGTCTAACTATAAACACTTAATGAGTTAAAAAATTGTAAGGTAAAAATATTTTTTTATTCATCATAAAGTAAAACTGACAAAAATGTTGATTACACAATAAATGAATTTTTCATATTATTTTATTTTAATTTAATATTTAATTTAGTTTTTAATTATTTAAATACTTAAAAAAAACAATTTCAAAAGTCTAATTATAAACAATTAATGAGTTCAAAAATTGATAAGGTAAAACTGATAAGAATATTTTTTTATTCATCATAAAGTAAAACTGACAAAATTATTGGTTACACAATAAATGAAATTTTTATATTATTTTTATATAATTTAATATTTACTTTAGTTTTTTGTTATTTAAATATTATAAGAAAAATAATTTCAAAGGTCTAACTATAAACAATTAATGAGTTCAAATGATAAGGGCAAAACTGACAAAAATGTTGATTACACAATAAATGAAAAGGTAAATATTCAATATATTATTAACATTTTAATGTTGTTTTCTTTTTGTCAAAAATGATTTAATAATTTATTTATTTCTTAGCTAAAGTGAAATTATATTAATAAGATACCAAAAGCATTACACACATGAAAAGCCTAGTCAATGCATTAAAAATGAAAAGTTTCATGTTAGAGTAAATCAATAAATAAATGTTTCCTTATTCAATTTTACAAATGTAGACCATTTTTCCTTTTTATAATAATAATAATAATAATAATAATAATAATAATAATAATAATAATAATAATTTCCCTTTATTTTATTCAATCAGCAATGTTTGTTAAGAATTTAAAATAAAAGTTAAAACAGAAATGATTTTTTTAAGCTCTTAATGCACAAATATTATTTTTATTAAATTCCATCTCTATTTTCTTAATATTTTTCTTAAAACTCCAGGTAAATGAAAACTAACGAACACGTGGATCGGCTAACAATGTTAATCCACCTCACCAAATATTTTAGAGGTTTTTTTTACCCAAATAGTGTAATTTTAGGAGTTATTTACCTATGCGGTGTAATTTTTTGATTTACTTAATAAGTGTAAATCGCCACACCCATTGGTGATATCACTTTTGTTTAATATATCATAATTATATTTTTTGTTTACTCCCTTTGTGAGGAAAAACTTCCCTGTCAACATCTGTTGTTAATTCCTTTTATCTTATTCACTAGGATTGTGACGGACTAACTTCTATCACAAATGACTTTCCGTCACTATATAATTTGCGATGGGAAAGTTCTCACTGGAATGCTGTGACGAATTTAGTTTCCGTCACTTGGCGACATATAAATTTTTTTTTTAAAAAGTGATATCACCAATGGGGGGGGGGGGGGGGGGGGGCAATTTACACTAAGTAGGTAAATAAAAAAAAGTTGCACAATATTGGTAAAAAACTACTATAATTATACTATTTGTGTAAAATAGCCTATCTTAGATTTGAACTTTGGGGGAAAATAACTCTTGTTAATATGACCCTTTATCCAATACACATTCAACCCTGGAACCTATTCAACTACTGAAAGCCTAAATTAGTAGCACCTGCACTGTTATTTCCATGAGGTCGGTTTATGTAGTATGGATTTCATCCTCATATCCCCATTTCACATCTTCAAGAGACTAGCATACAAACTCCAAAACTCTTTTGTATAAACAGAATTTCAGGAAACAAATCGAATGAAAGTTACGATGGAAAATCATGATTTTTGCTTTTCATGACCTATTCTTACAAAGGCAATGAGTTGGACACAAAACGCAACAGAAGGTGATCTCAACTTGGAACCATCACATTTGTTTCTTATGCAGATAAGACATTTTTCTCCAAAAAACAAAACAGTTAAAAGATTAAAACATCTAGAGTGAGTGACTCATATAGCCTACAAAGAGGACCAGTGTCTTCAAATTTCATCATTAGCGACTAAGGCTATTTTTGTACGCTCATTGAGACCAGTGTAAAAACGAACATTAACACTCACTTTGAAATAAAAAAAGTGAACGAAACTCTTCTTATAAATAGGGATGGAAGGCTGTTCAGTTACACTCAATTGATATCTAAATGCATACTAATACCATTCAAATACTCAAATGACACCATAAATTATAAGATCTAGCTAAAAGATCTTCCTTTCCTTCAACTAAATGTAATCCCGAAAATAATCCTGCTATAGCACTACATTTACTTCAACCTACTGCCACGCAGTTTTTCTTCAAATAATTAACACAAAGATAGTAACAACCCGTTTGGATGCAAACCAAATAGCACTTATTAGATTTTCTTTTTCTTTTTCTTGGGTAGATAAGCTCCAATAAGTCCATATCCAGACCTGAACTAAGACTACCACTGATTTGTCACACATTTTAATCAGAGAAGCCAACCAAAAAGCAGAAAAATAAATCAAAGTGGCAATCAGGACACTAGCTTAAGATATTCATTAGCAAATGAAAAGGAAAATAAGATGAGGGCAAAAAAAGTAGGTGCATGACATGCAATGTACAAATAAACGTGCAATCATGAAGACAGGATCACTGGATCAGAGACAGAAATTGAATACAATATGGAATGCAAAAAATGTAAAAATTAAAACATACAATTTTACATTGGATATAAATGGAGAGGCTACATAATCAAGGAGATTCTCTTCAGATAAGTTTACCAAAACATGCCCTATTTTGGGAATGATAACCATGGAAATCAATGGTGAAATTTCAATATGCATAATCTGTGTTAAATAGAATACATTAGAATGACAAATTTCTATTTAACAATACTAAATACAGATTTTCTTTCATTTTGTCCTTGAAAATAAAACTACTTATCAAGTGAACTAACACCTGCAACTCAATAAACAACAAGTAAAATAATGGATAGCAATGTGAACTTGAGCTGATAAAAAATGTGGATCAAATAGATAGACATGAAATGGCCAATATTTTCTTCACATTGCTAATTAAAGTTTGTTACCTTTTCTTTGTTATCCTGCCAATTGCCAATCAAAAGATGCCGGTAACGCTATCTAAGTCTTCGTATTTTATTTATCATAATTTTCAGAGAAAAATAAAATAAAGGAAAATGCATAATCTGACTCTTAAATATTTAAAATTATTTTCCTTATATAAAAATCAGTAAGTTAATTTTTTTTACAGTAGAGTGAAAAAAATCAAAAGCTGATGGGGTGATAGCCATTCCCAATTCCCACATTTATTGTGGCCTTTTCTGATTTGGTTCCCTTTGTATAAATACTTTTTAAGAGTCTGAATTCAACATGCACTCATCCACAAATAAAGAGAGAGAAAGTATTCAGACAAGTGTGCTCTCTGCAACTATGGAGAAGAACAACAGTAAGGACTGTGGGATTTGCGGCAAGAACTTCCCTAGTGGAAGAGCCATGGGAGGTCATATGAGATCTCACTTTGTCAAATTGCCAATTCCTCCAAAGCCTGAAACCAAGAATCAAGCACTTGATAACTCAGCCGAGTTAACCCAGGGCGCAATTCAATCTGCTCCCTCACTGGCTTACCATCCACAGAAGAAACTAAAACAGGATTTTCAATCTTTCGAAGGCAACCTCCCTGGCCTGGAGATTGGATTTTACCCTAAAAACCCAACTGGCAAAAGATCCAAATGCCGCCGCAGAGTTACAAAAGCCGAACCAAAACAATTGAGTTCAATAACTGAAAGTCTTGATGCAGAAGAAGCTGCTAGGACTCTATTGCTGCTTTCCAAGGATAAATGGCCACAAAGCAAAGAGATCAAGACACAAAAAATGGAGGCAGAAGATGGTGAAAACGGCAAAGATGACTCGCTTATTCAAACTCCTCAAGCCAGGTTCAAGTGTGGGTGGTGCGGGAAAATGTTTAGATCTCATCAAGCTCTTGGTGGGCACAAAGCAAACCATAAGAAAAATAAGAATCAAAGCCAAAGAGGTGGTGACTCTGAAGATGACCAAAGCGACGACAATAGTGATGTAGATAAGAAATTGTTCGAGTGCCCATCCTGCTACAGATTGTTCAAGACTGCTCAAGCACTCGGTAAACATAAGAAGGTTCACTTCTCAAATGCTATGGTTGCTAATGCTCATACTGGTGCTAATGAATTTGGAGGTATGTTGGCATTAGATCTTAATTTTTCAGCTAAAGGAGAAGATGCAGTGGCTAGCCGCAATGAATTTTTAGGTGACCAGTGAAGGATGAGCACCTTAATTCTCAGTCAATTCAGGTGTTAAAAATTTAAAGACTCGATCTGTAATTCTGCCCTGTTTTCAGTTCTGAACGTTGAGAATTATATATGCTTTCAGTCATTTATGTTTTTAAAATTTGACATTTTGGGTTTTTAATGCAAGAACTTTGTTTTGATTATCATTGGGTTATTGCTAGTAGTTTCGGTCTTCTTTGTCTGCTAGTTCTAGCTGTTTTGCCTACCTATTTTTCTTTTATTTGTCCGCCTATGCTTACGTTGCCGGTCCCAAGCCCGGGGAAAGGAAGAGGGTTGTGTTAGGCCTCGACAACCAACGTGAAGAATGAGAAGATGCAGTGGCTAGCCGCAATAAAATTTTAAGTGACCAGTGAAGAATGAACACCTTAATTCTCAGTCAATTGAGGTGTTAAAAATTTAAGACTCGATCTGTAATTCTTCCCTGTTTTCAGTTCTGAACGTTGAGAATTATATATGCTTTCAGTCATTTATGATTTTAAAATTTGACATTTTGGGTTTTTAATGTAAGAACTTTGTTTTGATTATCACTGTATTATTGCTAGTAGTTTCTGTCTTCTTTGTCTGCTAGTTCTAGCTGTTTAGCTGACCTATTTCTCCATATCATGTATTTTCTTTTGTTCGTCCGCCTATGCTTGCATTGCCGGTCCCAAGCCCGGGGAAAGGAGGAGGATTGTTTTAGGCCTTGGCAGCCAACGTAAAACTAGTCGATATCTTCAATAGCCAACCTCACTTAGTGGGATAAGGCTTTTGTAGTTGTTGAAAAAGTAGAAAGCCTAGGATGGCTGGCTTCTCAGGAGTAAGTAACCAGCAGAGGATTTGGAGATTGGATATCTTTAATTTACTTGTATTTTGCAGATGTAACTCCCCAAACTATGGCTTACACAGTTACACTAAAGGATTTACATGTTTTATGAAATGCTGGTGTAAAACACATCATATTTAACTTAATGAACAACAATCGCAAACAATTTTCTTTTTTATTATATACTCGAGTTTTGATGCAAATAAAAGAATTGTCTGTCTCCTTATGGTGATTTTGGTACAAATACATATTCAAATTTTTTTGAATCTAAGAAGAAAGCTGTAAAAGCTCAAACTATGAATTCAACCATAGAAAAAGTAGAGTGCGAAGATACCAACGTTGACACTCCACTCCAGTAATGGCTTTGGAGGACAGAATTCAGCCTTCATGAACTAATCCCGTTTTCAGAAGTTGATGGATCCTTTGAGTTCTGATAGCTTGTTTGAATCCATTGCTGGAGAGAAACACCTCAGAAATCATGACCCAATAAAAGCAGCATAAAATCTATTGCCAAAAGGTTTAGATATGCTACAATTATATTGAAGGTAGAAGAACAGAGAACTGGGCTTGTGTAAAAGTGTGCCATCCTCTATGGGCCCCAGGTGACCGAAAAAGAGAAGCAGAAAAAACCAGAAGCTGTCTACTTTGAATAACAAAACGGGGAAAAAAGCAAAAGCCAAGTGGTTGAGAAGGCTGAATGGTGGCATATGGGAATCTCTACAAGATGCATAACTCATGGGTTCAGACATACCTACCTATGCGGGTTTGGGGGCGTGTACAGGTTTCTTTTCTAAATGTGGGGACGGGTAGTATAGTACCCTACCCATATTGTACCCATTGTCATCGTTAGATGCTATTACACAATACAAAGCACTAGTCCTTGTTCATACTAATTCTAAACTCTTTTTAAGCAAATCATTATAAATATAAGAAATATCAAAACCAATTCTAAGAGATATTTCAGATACTCTAACATATTTATGATAGAATAATAATGTGTTGCGGGATTTATCAGATATTCCAACACTCACTCTCGAGCTAAAGCTTAATTTTACAAATGAAGCCTTGGAAAAGAAAAATAAATGAACATAATTTGAGTTGGCGATCAGCAGGGCCAAATCATATCCAAGACACAAAAGTCGAGGCCAAATCATGAGACAAAAGCCAGGACCAAACCCATCTAGGATGAAAACAAGGCTAGACCACCATCAGGAAAAAAATTTGAGGCTAAACTGCAACTGGGAAAAAATGGGCCAAACTACATTCGAGATAGCCAAGGCCAAACTGCTTCTCTGGGGTAGCCAAGCTGCTTCTCTATGATATAGGACAAAAGCTGAAAAAGGCTATAAAGACTAAGGAGACTGTCAGAAACCCAAAAAGAGAATAGAACAATGAGATGAACTGATCTAAAGATTTGAGATAAGTTGTGGAAGCAGTTAGCAGAAAAACCCACTATCAAAGAGAAAACCCTGAAGACAAAATGCGACCAGAATTTGTGCATAGCCATTGAATAGAAAAAAAAAATTATGGAGATAATGATATTTTTACTGAAGGGATATTTTAGGGAACTCAACAGCAGAGCAATGACAGGACAAGCATGATTGATGGTATTACTTTGATACCATGTTGAAGTTATAGGGTTAGTCTTTTAGGTGTAGAGTGAGCAATAAAATATATTGATTTGAATGATTTATTTGACGCTATTATAGAAAACAAAGCATTAATCCTTAGATATACAAATACTAAACTATTAATCCAAAATAAGTAAGGAAACAAAGTATTATACATAATGAAATACGATAAAATAAACCTAAGAGATAATCTAAGATACTCATTTTATGATAGAATTATGATGTGGTCAGAGATTTTCAGATATTCTAACATTAACCACAAATTAACGTGGTTCTCAATCTTATAGTCAATTAACCTTCTGGAATAAACACACCTTTGGTTTATTTGCACAAAACATAAAACAGACACCTAAAGCTTAACACAAAAAGCACTAAACAGTTTCAAGTCACAATATTTGTCCTTTCTTACACTCAGCACAATATCCTAATAAATTAGAGGGTATAGACCCAGAATGAGTAGGAGAAAAAGGCCATAGAGATGACAGGGAAATGGATGAAGAGTCCAAAATAAATAGGGTCAGAAGGCCTAACAAAACATATAAAGTCCTAAACAAAGACTTGTTATAATAAGTTTTCAAGTTGTATCATGACTCATGAGTAAATTAAACTTGATATATCTAATACTGAATCACAAAACTTGTGAACATTGTAAACAGAGAAAAGATTAAGAGAGAGATTGTAATGGGATTCACTGCTGGGTGCAAATTTCCTCATATATATAATATTAGGTTAAGAGTGAAGTACAACATAGTACAAGGTACGACCTTAAAGTGCATATGGGTCAGACCCATAGACTCTGCGTTGAGCTCTAACTCTTTGA
The DNA here is from genome assembly GCA_030819835.1 of Acmispon strigosus. NCBI lineage: Eukaryota > Viridiplantae > Streptophyta > Magnoliopsida > Fabales > Fabaceae > Acmispon > Acmispon strigosus. The sequence goes on from JAUAMA010000004.1 coordinate 74,533,085, forward strand.
CATAACCCTAATTCTTAACACTCCCCATCAAGCCGGAGCATAGATATTAACCATTACGCACCTCATTCAAAGCCTTCGTGGGCACATCTACAAGTTTATCATTCAAAGCTTCTGCACTTGATCGTGCCACCACATTTTGCTTCTTGCTTTTCCATGATATTAAGTTACCTCCCAAAAATACACAATAGCCACTGGTGGATTTTCTATCCAAAGGAGAGATCCTGCCCAATCAGCATCTAAAAACACCTCCACTCGCATATGTCCATGATCCTTGTATATGATACCTCTTCCTGGGGCTTTCTTCAAATACTTAACAATGTGAATCAGTGCTTCCCAATGTGTGTTTGTCCTCCCCGATATAAACTAACTTACAACACTCACAGGGAAAGCAATATCTAGCCTTGTGGCTGTCAAATAATACAGCTTATCCCCCAATCTTCTATATTTCTGTGGGTCAGAGAAAAGAACTCCTTCTGTTGTGAGTTTCACTCCTCGTTCCATAGGGGCCTCTCATCGTTTAGATCTCATAGGACCAGTCTCTGCAAGCAGATCCATAACATTCTTACTTTGCAATATTAGAATCCCATTCTTTGAATACATACTTGGAATTCCAATATCATTGGTCTAAAATTTAGTCTGAGGGAAAGTCTTCAAGTTGGCATTTCCTTCACTATCACTTCCAGTAATCACAATTTCTTCACTATCACTTCATGTAATCACAATATCATAAACAACTAATAAAATGCATCCTTTATTAAATTGCTTGAAAAACACAGTGTGATCACTCTCGCTTCTTTCGTAAGCCAAATCCATAACATCACTTAATCTTCTAAACCAGGACCTAGGGGATTGTTTCAGGTCATACAATGAGTTTTTTAGTCGACAAACCTTGCCATAATCCCCCTGAGCAAAACCCTAGGTGGTTGCTCCATGTATACCTCATCCTGTAAGTCACCATGTAGAAATGCATTTTTCACATCTAACTGAAACAAAGGCCAATAATTAGTAGCAGCAAGAGAAGTGAGAATGTGAACAGAAGATAATTTAGCAACAGGGGTAGAACTGTAGAAGTATCAATGTAGTCGACCCTATATGTTTGTGCATATCCCTTAGCAACCAACCAAGCTTTCACGTGAGCCACATAACCAACAAGGTTTGCTTTAGTAGTGTAAACCCACTTACACCCAACGGCCTGTTTCGCCTCGGGTAAAGGGACTAAATCCCAGGACACATTCTGTTCAAGGGCCACCATTTTCTCCTCCACAGCTTGCGTCAACCAGCATGTGACAAGGCATCTGAAAGACACTTAGGGGACAAACACTATGGCAGCAACAAAGGACTTAGAGATAGGTGATAAATTACATAAGAAGAGATGGAGTAAGGGCAAGTGCGTCTCAAGACACTGAAGGATGTAGAAGTAGAGGTTGAGTACCCAATGGAGGAACACTACTTTTTGGCCTTTGACTGTATGTCTTCTCAAAATATTGGAAACTTGTACCAGTAGTAGTTTGTGGAGCAGGGTAAGTAGTGGCATAAGTTAAAAAGGTGTCTTCTAAATCACATACAGGTAAAGAGGAGGACGACCCATCCGAGAAGGAGCAATCCTCGAAGAATGTTAAATCAATAGAAGCATGGTAGCGACCAAGATCTGGAGAGCAACCACATTACCCTTTATGGATAAGAGAGTAACTGAGGAACACAGAACAACAAAAGTCTTATCCCACTAAGTGAAGTCGGCTACTTAGTCACCTGAGGCATGATATCAAGAATAAAATATGTGCAGCCAAATACTTTTGGGGGCAAGGGAAACAAAGAACATGTCGGGAACAAAGACAAAATAAGGAATAACACCATTTAGTATAGTGGATGGTATGCGATTAATTAAATATGCAGCCTCGGAAATTTTCAGGACTTTCATCTGAAACAATAAGATGTTGGTTTTTACGCTCAACCACCCCATTTTGTTGTGGCGTAACAATGCAAGATGATTGATGAATCATGTCATGTTCATTCATAAAAGCACGTAATGGTGGAGAGAAGTATTCCTTGACATTATCACTACGAAGAATACACACAGGACAGGTAAACTGAGTACGACTTTCAGCACAAAAGTTACAAAATACAGTGAATAACTCTGTTCTGTATTTCATTAAATAAAACCATGTTGCACGAGAATAGTCATCCACAAATGCAACAAAATACTTATAACCTAAGTCACAGGGCAGGACCCCCACACATCAAAATGGACAATATGAAATAGAGACGTAGCTCTTTTATTCGAACGAGGTAAATAAACACCACGATGGTGTTTAGCAAACTAACAACGTGAAGTAGAGTATATACACACAGTAGAATTACCTGTTTGGACAAATGTAGTTGTCAGGAGGAAGGTGTGGCTGACTGTTGTGAGATCTGAAACTGAGTATATATGACAAATTCATCATCCCCACTCATAACCATTGGACGCCCTTCCTGTTGTGAAGCAAGCTAGTTAAATGGTAATTTATATATGTCGAAACATATTTGTAAAGCAGAGGAAAAGTTACTATAAATTAAGAACCAAAGTTAGAATGAATCTGTAAGGTATTGATATTTAGATTATGCTTGCATGTAATTAAAAAAGTAGAAATGTGAAAGTGGAACTATAGAAAATGCTTTCTATTTTCACTTTCAGATTTCAATTACAAATAATATCTTGTTTTCATTTTGCTTCATATGTTCAAAGATTGGTGTAGGAAACAGTGAAAAAAATTAAATGTTTTCCTGCTTAAATAATTTGAAAACATAATAAAGAAAGGATGTATTTTTGTAAATAAAAGTGAAAGTAAGAAAAAAAAATTTATTATCTCAAACCTAAGAGATCCTTACCTAGTCCAATTTTGCATCTTTGTCTAACACCAAGATTAAAATCAAAAGATAAAAGTCTATTGTTTTTAAAACTATCTTAAGAACTTTCGGTGATCGAAAGGATAAGAAATTTCAAAAACATGTCTATACTCATGGCAGGAATGAAAACATTGGAGGGTTATAACATAATATTCCACATTAATTTTATCCTTTTTGTAAAATTTCATAAGACACAAATCCGGTATAAAGGGGATTAACTCTTTTTCCTAACATTATCACCATAAACAACTTCAAAATGCTAATCAAGAATAAGATTGATAGTAAATGATGAATTCACTCTATAATCAGAGACACGCCAAAGATTAATTGAATATTAAAATATATCCAAGCACCATGCCATTACAAGGCAGCAATAGGCAACATATAATTGCGATTTCATTCTCAGATATTTCATCACAAAAAAACAGGACCAAAAACGCACCACACAAACATGAATGGGTCAATTCCATATTGTATCATTCACAAATGCAAATATATTGTATTATTCACAAATCCAAACACGTAGCGCCAAACTTCATGTCCATATTAGCAATTCTAATTGAGAAACTAAACAACCAGAAATCAAATCTCAAGTTACCGCTGAACATATTTATGCTATCAAAAAGGGGGAATTCCTAAAAGATCTATCCTAAATTGACAACCAAATCCTCCCTCATCAATCCATAGTTTAACTCAGTCAGCAATTTTTCATCAAATAACAAATCAAGAAATTATGGATTCCTGAGTCGGAGTGTGACTGTGCGAGTATCAACAAACTCCATAGATATCAAAATTGCTTGTTTTAACCTTTCAATAAAGAACACATGCTTCTATTGCTGTTTTAAAATTGCTTCTTTTAACCTTAGAAGAAAACTCTGTATATTTCGATAAAGTGTAGTGAAGTTGACGGGAGCGAACATAAAGATAAAACAAAAAATGTATGCCTAGTACTTTAATTTAATTAATGGAAGCCACGAAGACAGATATTACTAAAAACTAGCATAACACTTATTATTGAATTTCTTTATTATTATTAGTTATTCCTCTATTTGCTTATTCACTTTAAAAAGAACAAAAAATTAAACAATGGGTTAGTAAAGGAAACAAGGCCAGACTTGTTTGTGCATGTGGTTTTCAATGCAAGTGGTAATATCTATATGCCAACTAATGCTATGCGTCCAAACTTGTATAATGAAAAATTGAAGCAAAAAATAAAAGGTGAAGTGCGTGAAAGTAATGTGTAGATGTCATGCATGGAGGGCAGTACGCCGCATAAAATTTCACGCTTAATATTATCAGCCAACATGTCTTGGAATCGAATGGGAGAATCAGGCAAGTAATAAGATCTACTGAATCAACAGAAAGACGAACAAACACTACGGAACTACTGCAATCAATAACATACCATCCATTATGAATACTCAAGTACTAAGATCTCAGAAGGTGAGGGGCAACACCAGACTACTAGTGAGTACATATGTTTGATCTTCTTGGTATAATAATAGCTCCGAGGGAATATGTTACCAATCAGGAACCCTTCCAAGTAAATCTTTCAGACGTTGCATGCATGGGTTTTAAATTGCGGTCCGCAGCCGCAATTGCGGAGAGAACGTAAAGGGTTTTGAAGTCTCCGCAACGGCATCGTGATCGCAATTGATTGCGGACGCATACCCCTGCATTTTTCCGCAGTTACGCAACGTAGCAAGTAAATCAGCAGTCCTTAGCATAATAATAAGTAAAATCAGGTCCCACGTGTGCCTGGAAGTAAATAGTAAGTTTATTCCCTGGTAACTTACAAGTACACGACACACAAACACGAACACGAACATGCACACGTGCACACACTTATGTGACAGCAACAGCAACTATTTAACCCCAATAGGAACACGCACACAGCAATATCAAACAACTTGGAATAGCAATCAATAGAAAAAGAAACAATATGAAACGAACCATGAGCCTGTGAAATAATGATCCCGTTTGGATGCGGATCAAAGAGCATTTATTGGAGCTTATCTACAAGAAAAAGCACTAGATAAGCTCCAATAAGTGTGCTTTGCTCCGCATCCAAGCAGACTTGATGTAGCTCTAGAATATAACAAACAAGAGAGCTATGAAACAAACACTGTTATAGAATGAAATACAAAAAGAGGGAAACTAATTAATGCTGAGATTGTGGAAAGAGCAAACAAAAGGAGACAAACCTGAAATGTGAAATCCAGAAACTAATAGCATGTTTAGATCAACTTACTTTTCCTCATAATCAATTATGGCACCCAGAAGCTATTCAAATAAGCTTCTTTAACAGACTTGGCGTCGGCTTATGAATTAATTGTAGAAGAATTTTCAAACATGCACAAGATCCTGAAACAAGCACATTGATTCATTTACATGAAATTCAACAAAATCCGACATTTAATGAGCAAGGAAGGCTCCAATGTAATTCAATGCATTGAGCTACGAAATGAAGACAAGTGTTCAAAAATGTGACAACTCTACCATGAAACAAGCCCCTAAATAGTTGAAACGAGACGAAGTGCGATAAGCGTGGAAATGGATCAGGATAACTGAAAATGAAAAGCGGAATAGAAGAGAAGAAGAATCACCGTTGAAGATCAAAATCAACGTGTTCATCGTCCAGCGGAATCGGCAACCACTAATCTCGATTTCTCACTTCACCAACATTCTCTCGATTAAGGGTTTGAAGAAAGTGAGAACAAACATTATAAAGTGAGAACAAACATTCCTCTTGTTTGGTTGAGAGAAAAAAATAAGAGAAAATATTCTGTAAAGGGTGGTCTAAATCTCTCTCATGATGATTTAACTTCATTTTACATCCCATTCAAAAAAAAAAACTTCATTTTACATTGATTTAAAAAAAAGCTTCATTTTACATTGACCAAAGAATTTAAGATAAATACATAAAAAAAATCACAATTTTTTCTTTATTTTTTATAAATGTTTTTATTGGTCCAATGTGGTAGGGTTAAATCACTCTATTGGTGATTTAGACAACTATTTTTATACTGTGCTTGGGTAAACAGATTAATTAAACACTTATGTCAACTAACGTTTATCACTTAGGTATTTATGTTAAGCTAATTTGAGATATTTGTTAAAATAAGTTGAAATGTAAATATGTGTTTGTTCATAAGCTAATTTGAGCAGATTATGAAAGTAAACCCAAATAGTTTATAATTAAACTATTTATATAAGTTCTCAAAAATATTTGCATAAGTGATTTATGCTATAAAACAAGTTCAAATAAATTTTGTCAAATGGAGTCTTACATTAATTAAAATATAAAAACATATCCAACTTTTTTTACAATCTAGAGATGACAATAGTCTCATATCTCTTCTTTTGCTTTCGATGTCCAACCAAACGTTAGTGAGTTGCGTTCCTCTCACCAAATTTTTCCTTAGGCATCCCTCTATTGTAATTTAGAGTACGTCTAAGTTACAATTGAAATAAGAGTAAAAATATATTTAATTAATTGAAAACTGCGTTTTCATGCATTGGAACTTGTTCGGACTGATGAATACTTTAAGATCAACACACTTTTAGTTGTATCAATCATAATGTGAATGAGACCAAGGGAAAACTTTAAATTTTAAAAGTAAGAAAATTAAAGAGAAAAAATAGATAATAGGATATTTGGCATCTTATTTATGTTAGCTGCTTTATTATTGGAAACATGAGTAATTGATTTTAGTAGAGCTCTTTTGGATACGAGTTTATTAAAGCTTATTTGCTAAAAAATACACCAAATGAATTATAAAAGGGGCTATTTGATTTGTATCCAAACAAGTATTAACATATGAAGTTTTGACATTGTAAACATTTTTCGTAAGTCAGGAACATCAAATTTTAGAAATACACACTTTAACCAACCGTCATCCCAATCGGCAATGACGCATGTGTTTCGTGACATGATAACTTACATGGGCTTTTAACCATCTTAGTCATCATCCCTCTAAAAAATGAAACTTTTATGGAAATTCACCACGATAGTTATTAACCGCCACTAGAGCAAGAAGAACGAGACAAAGAAGAAGAAGACAAGCCTAGCAGTTTTTTAAAGAAAAGATTTTATTTTGTCCCTGCCAATTGCACTTTTGCCTTCCCCCCGGCCACTCTAACAGCTCCTCGTTCTACCTCTTCCTTCCTCATCGCGACAACCCTTACCTGCATCGTCCCTCATCCTGGACCAATGTGAATTACTATTATCTTGACCTCTAGAAAATGTTCCCACATTGAAACACTCCATTGAAACACCCTAGCGACCAACAACCATATTCAAACACCATCAGCACAGTTCATGCCTTTTCCGGCTAAACTCTAGAGGAACAACTCATTAAAGGATTATCCAAACAAACTATAAGAGAATGTGCGCTAGCTTGTGATAAACAAATTGTGAATGGAGTTGAGCTCACTGACGGCGGTGATGAGGAAGACACTGGATCGACTTTTATGGCTCACAATGGTGATACTTGGTGGTGTGAGTGTGAGTGTGAGAGAGTAATTGACGAATGTCGATGATGGCTATGAGGAGAAAACCAGAAGAAAGACAAAGAGCTTAATAGCCATAACTGGTAGTTTAGTCTATAAGAAAGGAACAATATTTTCACAATTACAACTATTTTTAAGGCTAGGTTAGGTTAGGTCAGGCTAGGCTTTGCGTAAATAGGCCTGACATATTTAAAAAATTTAAGGCCTAAGCCTGACCTGTGACCTATCATATGCTTTTTATTTTGCTTGGGTCTGACCTTTTTAAAAGTCTGGCCTGGCCTGAAGCCTATTTATAAGCCTATTTTCGCATAAGGCATTTAAATAGGCCAAAAAGCCTACATCTAAACAGACAAACATCTAAGCAGGCCAACAAGCCTACATCTAAATAGGCCAACTATGTTTGTCAATCGACAAGTTTCAAAAAGGTAAAATTAAATTTTCTACAAATACCAAAACTGGTGACAGGTTAGATGGACGTAAATTGAATTTAATATTTTGATTTATTTGTATATTTTATTAAACTAATATATTAAATTAAGATGCTAATAAACAGGCCGGCCTGATAGGCTTAATAGGCTTTTTTATAAGCCTAAACCTGATCTATTTAGCTAAATAGGTTTTTTAAAAAGCCTGAGCCTAGCCTTTATATTATACAAGCTAGGCCAGGCCAAGCTTTAAAAAGGCCAGGCCATAGGCCCCTGTCTACGGCCTGGCCTATTCCCACCCCTACTTGTCTGTTTTGAAATGTACAGTAACCATAGCCAAAAAACATTATAATGTTCATAAAAAGCTCTCCAAAAACCATATTTGGTACTCACTTGTTTCAAAAAATGTTTAATAAATAAATTTTGACCGACAAATCTTAAGAGTGTAAAATAATTAAAATCCAAAATTACAACCAATTTTCACCTATCGTATTGCAGATATCAATTTTTTTTTTTTGGTGTTTCTAAGCAAAAATTTGTAAAATACAATTAATTAGTGTGTGTTTTAACAATATTTTAGTGTAACATGAATGCACTTTTATCCCGTTCACAAGGAATGTTAAATCCGTTTTTTTTTTAATCTCAAAGTTAATGTTAACACATACGTGCACTTGTGCCAACATATATACGAACATAACATATATACAAGCATTGCACATGACTAAACATCATACTCTAAATCTTAGAGCATCTCCAATGAGGATTTTAGATTGAGATCTTAAAATAAGATCTGTATTTTATAAAATCCCACCATTGGAGATAGGTGACATGACTTGAGATCTTATTTTGGTATCTTGGTTAGTTCTTCTTTCAAAGTGAGATATTAAATTAAATAATATTGTTTCTCTCTCATTCAACCATTAATATGTAAATTAATTATTATGAAATATTATGTATTTTATTTAAAATGTATTGTCATTTATTTTTCAATAATATGTATTTCCTTTCATTTTCAATTAAATAATATCATGTTAAACTTTAATTATGTATTTCCTATCTAATTGATATTTAATTATATTATATCTTTTTTAATTATTAATTATGTTTGTATAGAATTATTAGTTTAATTTAATTTAATATTAGGTGAAAATAAATAATATAAATATATTGTGTATTGTGAGTCCAACTAAAAGTAAAATAAGATTCTAACCACTGGAGCGAAATGTGCAGTGGGATCTTATAGGTGTCTTAAATCTGTGGCAGTATGGACCCACCAAAAGTTTTTAAGACACTAAAATAAGATCCCACTATTGGAGATGGTCTTAGAGGAGAAGGGTAAGAAGAGTGAAAAATTGTGTGCAACTGTCGCCCCCTTTGAGGGTCCTATACCTCTTTATGAAGTTCCTCCTCCACTAAGGAGACTTATACTTCTTTACGTAGTTGTTTTTCCCCACAGTATGTGAGTTCTCAACCACAATAAATGATTTTGTCACCCAAATAAGTGAATTTTCATTCCTTTATAGTGTAGGTTTTTCCCCTCTTCTGTAAGAGTTTGTTTTCCCTTTATTCATTGGTGCCTCTGCCAGCCACCACTTTTGCCACCGCCTCTGTTGCACCTTTATCCACCCTCTGCCATAGCCCCCGCTGCCTCACCTCCGTTCACCTTTTTTCACTTGTAGCAAGCTTCTCCGTTGCACCCTCTGATACCTGGAATGTTGGTATGGGGTCATTATTAGATTTCTTTTGGTATTCCTTATAGTTGTTCATGCACAACTTTGTCAGAGCTGGTTAGGCCTCGAGGGTGAAGAAGTGACGTGTAAAAAGTTTTATCAAATTTTCACATCTAGACAACAATCAGAGGTTATGGCGGAGCTTTGATTTCAATGTTGAAATTTGGAGTTCTAGGGGCTTTTGTATGACTTTTGTTGAAAGAATGTTTCACAAATTTATTTTCACTTTCGAAAGTTCAAATAATTTTTTTTCCAGAAGTTCTAATTCAAAAATATATTTATTATACGTTCGAGAAAAATTTCACTTCTGAATGTTTAAGTCATGTGAGTGTAAAACAATTAGATTTTCAGAAGTTAAAATTTTAGAAGCAAAAAGTTTCACATCAAACTTAAAACAAATATAGTTTCAGAAGTTCAAGTGAAAAGTTTTGCATCCGAAAAATTTATTTGTTACTTGAACTTTTAAAATCTAATTTTTTTGCTTTTACAAAGTATTTGAAGAGTATTTTAGGTCAAATTTTATTTGGAATGTGCAAATAACATTTGAAGAGTGTTTTTTGTTGTTGTCAAATTTGAAGTGTTTAGAAAGTATTGGACTTGCTATAGTCCAAGGCAACCGTGTCATCTATGATCCATGTCACATGGGCCGCAAGCTATAACATATAAGTATTAACAAACATTGAACCAAAAAAAAGTATTAACAAACAGAGTCATAAGAATGAAACAAAAAGTAGGACAAAGTAACACTTGAAATTCCATTGAAAATTAAAAATAGAAAATGACTTTCTCCTATACCAATCCCCCCACAATAAGGAAAATTTCAAAAGGATGAAAAAAAAGAAGAAAAAAAACCCCATTTCAATCATATAAACAGATTAATCAGCTTTCCACATTTGGCTTCTGTGGCAAAGGAATATCACCACCACCGCCATTACCCACAACATTGTCACTACCTACAACAACACTATCATTATCAAGCAATTTCCTCTTTGGCTTGGCCTCTTGCAACATCAACACAACATCTCTCATGGAAGGCCTATCCGCAGGGTTTCTACTTGTGCAAAGCAATGCAATCCTAAGCATTTGTATCATCTCCTCTCTTACGGAAGCACACCCTGCCCCAGCATTCTTGTCCAACACATCATCAATTCCGCCATCTTTGGCTTTGATCTTGGACCTAACCCAGTCCACAATGCTGTTCCCATCGCCGAATTCTCGATCCACCGAGCGTTTTCCGGTTAAAATCTCCATCAACACCACCCCATAGCTGTAAATATCACTCTTCTCATCAACTTGAAGTGTGTAAGCATATTCTGCAAAGAACCAAACAAAACCTTAGTAATAAAGTACAACAATTAAATATATATATATATATATATATATATATATATATATATATATATATATATATAGTACCATAATAAGACAAGAGTCCAAGACCCTAGCATTAGCATTAACATTATTCAATTCTTTTACATTTTGATTAATTAAAACCAAAGTCAACATCCCCATCATTCAAAGTAGTTATGATAATTGACAATATTCTCGGTGGGGTCCTTAGATATTTGAGGATCATCGAGAAAAAGAAGCTTGTGAAAGTGAAAATAAAGTAAAAGGCTCTTCATGTCATGCGCAATAGTACTCCTTCCCTCTCATGCACCAGCAAAAGTCCCTAGCGCCTCCACAGCCTTCAAAGTTTTGTTCTGTGTTCCCATTTATCACTTTGTAGCATCATCCTCACTCACCCTATCCATATTATCTCTCTTTTAACACATCCCCAGCAAGTTAACAAGGTTTTCAATTAGCATCTAGCTAGTGAAAATTCATGACTAACAAACATATATGTATTTCAGTTGAATTCAAGTTTTCAATCCACATTTGAATTAGTTTCATGTTTAAACATTTCAAAATCACTTCATTTTGTTCTTATAACCTATGTTATCACAACATACAAGTGTGTTTGGGCATGCAGTAGAAAACTATAGATAACTTAACTTATATCTAAAAAAGTGTAACAAGAAGGAGGTGCTGACCTGGAGCAATGTAACCATAGGATCCAGCAATAACAGACATGGACTCATCTGTTTGAATCAACTTGGCAACACCAAAATCTGCCACTCTGGCCTCCATCTCACCGTCCAATAAAATGTTACTAGGTTTCAGATCCCGATGCACAATCACTGGATCACAGTCATGGTGAAGGTAGCAGATCCCCTGCGCCACACCCAGTGCAATCTTATACCTCGTGAACCAATCAGCACCGTTAACCACGTTATCCCCTTTATTCTTACCATGCAGCAAATCATCAAGGTTACCATTGGGCATGTACTCATACAGCAGCATGGTGCTTTCCCTGTTGCTGCAACACCCTAACAATCTCACTATGTTCCTGTGCCTCACGTTCCCTAATACATCCACTTCTGCCAGAACCCCTCTCCTCCGTCGGATGCTATCTTTGTGTTTCCCCCAGAGCTTCTTAATGGCTATGATCTCGCCACCTGGCATTTCCGCTCTGTAGACCGTCCCCGTGGACCCCATCCCCAAGATTTTATCTGACATGGACAAGCACTCAAGCACGTCCTCCGCCGTGAAGTTCAACCGCTGAAACGCCGTTAATTTCCACGGTCCGATCTCGTTGCTGTTACTGCCGGCGAACCGGCGGTTGTAGTTGGCGTGGAAGCAGCGGGTTCCGGCGACGAGGGCGAAAAGCCCGATCCCGAACGCCGCCGCGACGATCCACACGATTGCGCCGGCGGTCCGCTTCGGCTGCTGGCGGTTGTGCTCGTGCTCGAGCTCGCTATCGCCGGCGGCGAGTGCTTCGGCGGCGCAGGGCTTGGCGAGGACGTGGCCGCAGAGGCCATTGTTGCCGGAGTAGGAGGAAGGATGGAGGCTGGGGAAGATGCCGGAGGAAGGGATGGGTCCGGTGAGGGAGTTGAAGCTGACGTTGAAGTTCTCGAGGGTGGAGCAGTTGTTGAAGTTGGAAGGTATGGTTCCGGTGAGGGAGTTGTGGGAGAGGTCGACGTCGGTGATGGAAGGCAGGGTCGAGATTTCCCAAGGGATGATTCCGGTGAGTGAGTTTCTGCTCAGATTCAGAAGAATCAGCTTCTGGCAGTGACCAATGTCCCAAGGGATGCTACCGTTCATGGAGTTCCCCTGCAATTCGATGTTGTAAATCGTTTGGCAGCCGATGAAGTCGGGAATCTCGCCGGTGATCTTCGCCGACGCGGCGGAGAAAACCTGAAGGTTGCTCGCGTTCCATATGTTACTGGGTAAGTGGCTTTCGAAGGAGTTACCTGTTGAAATTCAGTATAATAATTAATTAATTAATTAAATTTGACTCACAATTCGTGCATTCATTCAACAAGTTGATTATAGTTTATAATTTGAATAAGTTGAATTAAATAAGTTAATTGTATCATATCATTATTTCAATTTTCAATCCATATATACTAGTGCATTTGCAATCTACACATGTAAAAACGTGATTTGAGGTACTAGAAGCAATTGTTGGAACTGAACATAGATTGATGTTCAGTTTAACGAATATCCAAACACACATAGAGTGAGTAAGTTACCGGAGATGTTGAAGTACTGAAGGTTGCACCCAAGTTGTGGAGGAATTTGACCCTGGAAGTTGTTGTTGCTCATGTCAATGAATGTGAGGTTAGGGAGGAGGGTGAGCTCTGGAAGGATGGAACCGTTGAGGTGGTTGTTTTGGATGCGAACCCTGGTGAGTGAGGTGCAGTTGGAAAGGGACGATGGAAGAATGTTGCTGAATTTATTGTTGAAGAGGATGAGCTTCTGAAGCTTGTTGCCTCTGCACACATTTGCAGGGATTGGACCTTGGAGTGAGTTGGTGGAAACGTCTAGTTTATGCAGCAACCCATTGGAGCCTAGTTGCTGTGGCAGGGTTCCTGTGAGTGAGTTGTTGAAGAGATGGAGAGTGTCAAGGTTTGGTAAGTCTCCAATTTCCTGTGGTATTTCCCCTGTTAGCTTGTTATCCATGAGACCCAGTATGGTTAGTTCCTTCAGCATGGAAATTTCTGATGGAATTGGCCCTGTGAGTTCGTTGTCTGACAAATCAAGAGCTTTCAGGGATTTCAAGTTGCCTATGGTTGATGGGATTTCACCAGTGAAGTGATTCTTGAAGAGCAACAGTGTTTCAAGGTTGGTCAAGTTCCCAAGTTCTGGGATCAAGGGTCCTGAGATGTTGGAAGCTGAGATGTCCAAGTACTTTAAATTGGACAGCATTGTCAATTCTACTGGTAGTGTTCCGGAGTATGATGGGTTGTATCCAATTTCCAAGTGTTGTAGCTCTGATAACAGTCCTAGTTGAGGTGTTAGTGGACCTTCTAAGAGGTTACCGTGCAAATATAGGAACTTGAGTCTAGGGAAGGTGCCATAACTTGGTGGAATGCTTCCCTTGAAGTAGCTTCCTCCGAGGTTGAGCTGTTCCAGGAACCTAAGCCTGGTTAGTTCTTGAGGTAGAGGGCCAGTGAAGCTGTTGCTGTAAGCGTTGAAGACCCTCAAAAACTTGATCTTTGATATTCCGGGCGGGAAGGTTGAGTTGAAGGAGTTGTGGCTGATGTCTAGAATCCTCAGCTGGTTGAGTTCAAAAATTGCTACTTGGAAAGTTCCACCGAAGTTATTCCCACTGAGGTTCAAGTGGTTCAAGGATGATAGGTGTTGGATTTGGCTTGAGATTGTGCCTGAAAGGTTGAGGTTAGAGAGGTCTAAGGAGGTGATTTGTGCTGTTTTTGAGTGGCATGTGATGCCTCTCCATGAACACCATATTGGGTCTTGGTAATTGGAGTTGGAGGAGAAGGTGGGGGAGGGGTCCCAGTCATGGAGGTTCTTGAGAGGGTCTATGAGGGAGGACTTTATGGAGAGGAGGGTGATGAGTTGGAGGGGCAGAATTGTTGTAGCAGCAGAGAAAACTAGTTGTGTTTGGCAACAAAAGAAGGTGAATGTGAGAAAGAAAAGAAAAGGTTTCATGGTTTTGGGGTGGTGGGGGTTTGGGATGAGAAGAGGAGGGTGTTCAGAGAGGTAAATTTAAGGGAAGGAAGGTTTTGATGAGGAAGGCAATCACTTTTTTGGAGTGCAGGGTGCAGAGGGAGTTTCATCATGATAATTTGCTTCAGTGGGTTTTGTTGGTGGTAGACATGAAAGATAGAGAGAGAGAGAGAGTGACTAACCGCTACCTCTTTCACTTCATCTTCTATATACCTCCATTTGTGTACCCTCATCCCTCTACGGTCCCTTTATTTGAAGCTCCTAACATCATGTCACTTTCTCTTACCTCAGCTCAGTGTATTCTACCTTTGTCTGATATCCCCTTTCATACTTTTAATTTTCTTTGAATTCTTTTCTCCTTTTTTTTTAACCCATTTATCCTCCATTAAAACAATCATGTTTGAGCTGGGTAAGACCTATATGGGGGGCGGTAGAACTCATCTTACCAAGTATTTGGAGTAGGAAAATTTACAAGGATTCAAACTTGAAACATCTGTTTAAACTAGAACAACCACGTGCCAGATGATTTAGACTTGGTGTTTTTTTCTCCTTTTCTTTCTACCACTTTTCATCATTCCCTTCTTTCCTTTATCTTTGGCTAACAAATTGATACATATACATGTGTAAGAATAGTGACAATGTTTCTCACAGGATCCAAGAAAGAATCTTAATTTCCCACCATATTCCCCAAAACACTATTTAAATAAACCCATTTTCTTTTCCTTTAATTTTCTTTAGCTTCTCTTCATTATATATTGAGGCTTTACTTTGTGCTTTATTTTTCCTGTAGGGTGGTATTAAAGGGTTTTGGTTCTGTCTTTCATTCCTTGGCTTGGCTCCAGCATGGAGATTCAGGTGAGAACCTAGTCCAAAACAAGAAGTATGGACCACAAATATTCCACATTTGTTAATACCAGTATGTCTGCATAATCCCAATCAAGGAATGCGGTGTCCATATATACATATCTATAAAAATAATTCACCCAATACTTTGTAATGACATGATTTTGGGACCAAATTTCAGAGATCATTAAAACCTTATTTGGACGTATTGGATGCAAGAAGAACAACCTCACCTAACCTTTTCTGTTTAAACAGATGAAAATCTCAAACCAGACACAATGACAAGCAACAAAATGATCATATTGCCCAATCTCTTTCTGTCCTTATAATTTGTTTTAACAAACTTGTGCAAGCAAGGCATTTCCCATAGGTAAATACATCAAACCGGTTCCAAATAAATCACATACCCTTTTCCAAAATTTAGCTTTCTTAAGCAATCATATTATATCCCCCAGACTGCAATCTAGGGATGGGTACATATTAAATGATTTGTCCTTATTTTATACGTTATAGCAATTTCACATTATGATAGGTTAGTTATCTTAGTATGGATTTTATTTTTATTTTTTTATACACAAGACTTGTTTCGGATACTCCCGATGGATCCGTACCTCCACCCATCATGTGAACCATCCGACATGCCCAAACACCGAACCCCTTACACATGTCGCCATAGTAGAATATCTTGGGAGCGACATGCATCCACCCCCTGACAACCCCCTTTCGAGTAAGGAATGAGTCGTGTGGACGATACTAGTAAACCGACAACATATACCCAACATATCGAATGATGCAGCCGAGACATAAACTCAGGATGGGCAGGCCTTGTGCGGAAGTCAAACCTACGCAACTACTGAAGTCATTCACCACGCTCGAGGATGGGCATGCCTTGTATGGAAGGGATCTCCCCATTCGTTCTCCTAAGCACTTGAACAGACATAGTAGATCGAAGGGCGGAGAACACCCCCCTCTTAGCACGGCATTGACCCCATCGGCACCCCCTTGTAGACCACCACCAAAGCAGAAAAACCTTCCTCATCCCTAATCCCAACGTACAGAAGATCGTAGGGTCAGGAGCAAAAACCGCTGAGTTCGGGTCAGTGGACGATAATGAATCAACACAAAAACCACCCACAACTAAGCCTATACAAGAAGAGATGATAGAAGATACCGGGTATGCATTCGTAAAAACCTAGCCTGGAAGGACACACAGAGAGAAAGAAGCCCAAAGCCATCTTCCACCGCGATCATCATTTCCTCATCCTCTAAGTTACACTCATCTAAGTGATTGGTCAGGTTTGCCTGATCAATGCTCGAACTCGATACCCTAATTAAAAGGAATTAAGTATATACCACCTGAACTAACTATAACTCAAATGATTTTGTTGTTGTTTAACAATATAATAAGAAAATTTGTGAATTTAATTGTTTTTACATAACTTGAAATTTTTTAAAATATAACAAACAAAACATCTAAAACGTCATTTATTGTATAGAATAACTCTATTTTAAATTCATATAACTCATGGAGGGAAAAAAGTTTTGTTGACACTCTATTTTAAGTGAAAATGAAATAGAGGGAAGAGAGAAATAAGAAGAAAAGATATAGAAAGTAAGAGAAGTGATACGTAACGTAATTGAAAGTGAAGAGACGAATAGATAGAAAGTGAAGTGAAAATGAAATAAAAATTATTAGGATTGTGAATGAATCATAGTTCTAACTATGTGTGGTCATCACTATTAAGAGTGATTGGTGTCATAATTAAGTAATTGGCCATATATTTTACAGATATTATAAATATCATAAGGAAATATAACATTCCCAAAAGAAAATAATATTCAAGTATATGCTGTGACCTGAATTGGCGCGGTTGTTTGAAATTCAAGAATTTAGTTTTGTCAATTTCAAAGCATTAATGAAAGAATGTTAATACAATGATGGGTTCATTGTTGATGCTTAACTAATACAATATTAAAACACCGAATATGCTTAAAATTTGTCGCTTTTTCAGCACAGTTTGACTTCACTAAAGCAATACTATGATGATGTATCATTAATTTTAATAAAGTGTATATTAAGATAAGAGAATAAAAGCTTCAAGCACAATCATCCCAATCCCAATTTGTCACAGACTTGTGCTTACTGCCATCCAACATCTTTTTCTTCCTCTGAATTATATGTTTCATTTTCTTTATTGTTCCTCACTGTTACCAATTCGTTGAACTACACTAATATATTCCTAATTCGTCAAGATTATATTATAATTAAGTTTGGTATGGAGGCGATTAGATTAATTTACCTTTTTTTGTTAACAGTAGTTGGACATCTACATTGCAAGTTTCTAAACCGATTTATTCTTGGTTTAAAGTTTTAATTTTTTTTCAAAAGATACCTTAGACTCAAATATGTTTAGATACACGGTAGAAAATCAAAGTGTAACCAAAATTAAAGTGGACAACCATAAAAGTTAAAGAAAGTTGGTTCTGTCAATTGTGATTTTGACTAACTGTGATTTTTCATCGTGTATTTAAGCATGCAATGATTAAAGTCCTTCAAAAACTTATGATATGGAGGTTTTGGGACCAGAATGTATGGAGGTAGGAGCTAAAATGGGTAGGCAACAAAGGCAATAATTTGTGTAGCAAGGGACAGGGAATAGGTGATTATAAGAGAAAGAAAGCCAGAAAAGCTAATTGCGTACTATCAAAGGGGTTTTATGGTTATTATTACCATAGTATTCCTATCATTCCATCAAGACAAGAATGCTTCACCAAAAGAAACACACAAAACAAGTAATGCACAATTTCTCCAAATTTCTCAATTATATGATAAAAAATCATGTTAAAGGGCATGTTAACGATAAACTGATTTTTTTCTGGTCTTTTACAAGTATAAATCCATTTGAGAAATTCTGGCAATTTCTCCCAACATATGTTCAAACTTGTATCATCTCGCTCACAAGATCTAATTTATCTACTACTACAGCAACCCCTTGTAATTAAACTTAACTTGAGATTGCATGAGAGTTTAATTCACATACAACTCAAGCAGAGAAAATAAAATATATATTGTTTTCTATATAACATGTTGAGTCATAAAATGGTGGAAAGCACAAGCACATTGGTTTAAACGCCATGCATGGTTATCACATCTTGATCTTAGGCTTGTATTTTTGTTTGATTTAGAAGGTGGAATCAAGTTATAGAGTGAGAGGGACACTTTCACAGTTGAAGAAATCTACATGGAAGCTTTCGTCATTTACTGCTCTTAGCCTGAAGAGCAGAGAACATGTGTGTCTCTGTGTGTCTTTTCCTAACTGAATAATGAAAACAGAATATGAACAAATTAGAACAGTCACAATTTTGAAGTAAAAACCAAAAGGAGGAAAGGTACGTATACGTACGCCTACAGTTGAGGGCATCAAGGGTATATTCATATTTAGATTTTATTTTTTTCTTAATTAAGGAATAATGCACTTTAGAAAGTAAGATATGCTATTATAAATATTCACTAAAATTTTCAAATAATACTTTCATGATTTCATCATCTATTACTATATAAATTAGTATATTTAGTAAAATATTAACATATTCTATCTCTTAAAATAGGAAAAAGATGGTCCTTAAATGACATCTAAGAGTATTGGCTCCGTAACTATCTTTTTGTTGAACTTAACATTGATTCATATTTAAAATAAGTTTTGATTTCATGTGAAGTTCAATTGAAAAAAGAGAGGAAAAATTCATTTCATGTTTCCTCTCTTGAGAAATTTATCCTAAATTTTAATGTCTAGCACGGTTCATTAAAAAAGTGAACCATGATGGTTCAGTTAAATCACGACCCCTAAATATAATAATTTAAAATTTAATGGTTTAGATCGTTAGTGGTTGAGGTTTGAATTTACTGAAATATCCTTTACTTCAATTACCCTTTCCACCATCTTTTGCCACCCACAATCCAATCGGACACCAACTATCTCCCTGCCAACAACCCTCAACCACCCTATCTCCATCAATCATGACCACCCAAACTCAACCGGTAGCCACCATAATAGCCACCATACCTCCTTCTTGTGGTCAACCATTAACCGCACACAACCTCAAATCCACCATAGACACTCACCCCTCACTACTTCCTCTCCACTGCACCACATTTCTCAGAAAACCAAGGCTCCCACCGCCATCAACCGTAACTGCAAGTTTGAATCGCATCACACCCACAATCACTCCCCCCCTTCTAGACATTGTTCTTGCCATGACATAAGCATAACGAGGGTTCAAATTCAGGGATGAAATTGAAACCCATAACGACGACAACAAAGACAGAGTTTTTAATTTCTCAATGGGTGGTTGTTCAGGTAGACATAGGATTACTAGGTTCGACACTAATACCAATTCTACCACCCCAGAGAGTAAAACTCAGATAAGTCCTCCTTCCCCAACGTTACCTCCGAGGGTGAGGAGGAGCATATCTGATCAAGTTGTTATGAAGCTGTGAGGGATGAACACATTCAATTGCGGGCGACCTAGTGGTTGCAGACATGTGAAGGAGGAGATTTAGTCACAGTGGGAGGTGGAGGCCGGAACAAGGCAACATTGGGGCCGGCGAATGAAAATTGAGGTTATTTTTATCATTTTGTTAACACCATAATAGTTCACTAACGTACTGAACCCACACTAAACGACGCCATAAATTGTCTCTTAAAAACAACTCATCAATTCAAACATATGAGAAGTCAAGGTGGTAAAATTTTATATCTTTATTTAATTGTTGAGATGTATTATTTTCTATTTGAATTGAGGTAAGAACACAAAATTAAAAACACAATGGAGTTGGGACATTTTGAAACTTGAAAAAAAAAGTTTAAAGGTTTGGTGAAATGACAAATAGAGGCACTAGAAGTAAAGTGAGGTTGAGATAGGCACATGACGACTAGTAGAAAGAGTGCAGAGGCCACGCCACAGTCAACAACAGAAGTTGGTTTGGAGTTGAGTGCTGTCGTGGGCACCACAACTCTTTTCTTCTGTCTCCCTTATACCCTTCACCCTTTTCCCTTAGATCCATATTTTGTAGATGCTGATTATCCCCTTAGTTAACCGAGTATGTAAATAATAAAAAACAAATCCCCTAAGTTAACCTTCAAAATTTCCAGTATAATCCCCTGTAGCATGCTGAGGTGAGGTCAAGACTGAACTGGACCAAGACAAATCGGGTCGATTTTAAAAATATAAAACACAATAGTTCCCACAATTCTACCTACTAATTCTTTTTTCTCATGAAAACTACAAAATGTTGCACATTGCATTGCATGCCATATTTCTATTGCAAAGTAATCATTGAGCAATTGGAAATCACGAAACAAGGTCATCACTGATATGAAATTCATTTTTTAGTATTTGATAGGTGTTTTCATCAATTAAAATTAAAGAACTGTAGCGTGCACTCGTACCTTAACAAATAACTTTTCCAAACCTAAACAATACAGACAATTCTGAACATCTATTTTTTTCTTTATCTTTTTCTTCTAATTACATCACATCATATACCACACTTATCACTTATCTCTCCTCTCTTCCTATCTCTCTCTAATAGTCTACACCTTTTAGATGTCTACCGATCTTAATCCTTTGGGTAGGCATGCATGATGCATGATTTGGAATTGGTATCATGGAGATGGAAGGGGACAAAGAAGCACATGTCTGTAACACACTCAATGCCAATTGCCACCATGAGCCTATGAGGGTCTCTACCCTCTAGTGCTATGCTGATAAATAGTAATGCTACTGAGAAGCAGAGGATCTACGAGTACATGTGAACCATGTTCCATCAATGAGGCTGAGGCTGAGGCTTTGCTCTCATGACCCTACCATTTAGATTGTCTCATGTGCCATCATGGCATGGTTATTTTACCAAAGCCCCTTCCCCACCTCACGCGTGATTCCCTCTCAATTTTCTTTAATTCTTCACATCACTCACATATTTCCTCTTCAGTTCACTACCAATTCAAAATTTGTCTCCACTCTCTCTATCCAACCACCTACAAACTCATTGCATGGTGGTAGAGGTGGTGACACACAATTCAAAAAACAATAACTCCAAAAACTACACTTTATGATTTGTATATGATTTAAGACATGTTACCCAAAAACTTAGTGAAATGTTGGACGCTGAAATTAAAATCACATTAGACACATTAAACTAAGAGAAATTATTTTTATCTACCATAATTTTGACTTACCATAAATTTCAACCGTATACTCATACATGCACTTAGACATTTAGCTTCTTTGCAAAAGCGACTTCATAGTATTTTATTATGAAACCAACATGCTGCTATTTGCAAAAAAAAACTCTCTATTCATCCGCATTGAAACTCATATAAAGTGTTTGGTTTTATACTCACTTATAAATACTTTTGAATAAACAACTTAATTGAACATTTATAATAATAAGCACCTATAATTGACAATCGCATAAGATTTATTCGTAAGTTATTTGAGTAAAGTCGCTTATCGTAATAAACAACAATAATTATTTATTGTATAAATTCTTATTTATAAGCTAATATTGTAAATTTATTGAAAAAGACTCAAAATTAATTATAAGTAAATATAAGTAGTTATATATAAGCTATTATGAGGAGCTTATAAAAATAAAAATAAACTCAAACCAACTCATAAGTAGATGATAAACTATTTGAATAAATTATCTTAAACACTTATACGTAGTCCTGCCCTTAGATAAACTCTTTTAAATGAAATTTAATTTTCGAACTTACTATACATTGGTGCATGTTTGAAATATGTCTGATGAATAATCACGATGAAGTTAAAAATACAATTGATACAAGCAGTTTCCTTTAACTTTTGCTTTTGACCATAATTTTAATCTCATGTGAGTTTTTACTGTGTAACCAAAGACACTCTTGAATTGTGAGAATACGCTCTGAATTGTATGAGACTACCAATCCAAACATGTGTCAGTCATGTAGTGATGTGGTTATTGGTGGATGAAAGTTAAGTGAAGTGGTGGTTGGATAGATAGAGGCGCTTAATATGATGAGTGGAACTGCAACAACAGTGTTTACATCCTGACATCACCGCAAAATTATATGTGAATCAAAGTTTATTTTTGATCATGTGTCTCTTTCTGCTCTAGGACTAGGAGACTTTTATGACGTGACTTCCCTGTTTTCATGTTACTCTCTATAACATATGCTTAATTTAATACTCAAGTAACTCATGTGTACACACTATACCAATTAACAGTTCTTATTCTAGTAAGATATTTCAGTCTCAAATAGTTTGATATTTAATTAATAATTCAAAGTAAACATGACAGAAAATGTAAGAATGTTGCATTACCAAACTTAGAATTAGAAATCCAAGTTATTCAGGTATAGTTTACTGATGTGAACTGTCAAAACCTCTTTTAATGATGCTTTATATTATCTCTTTTTTGTTGATAATAACAGATGCTAACATAAAGAACCCCAGTATTGGGTCCAATTCATATATAACATTTTGATTAATTTTTTGTTCAACAAAAGTTACCACCATTTATATAACGCGTGAACTTGTCCTAGGGCCTTTAGCTAGCTCTAGGGGTTAGAGTTAAAATATCAGTAACAGTTAAATTAGAAACATAAATATTCTGTTTTGTGTTAGTGTGGATGATGTTTATAGAAAAAAGTGTTTTATTTCTCAAGAAAGTGAGCCTCAGAAAACTAGACAATTGTCTATATTTAGCCAAGTTTCTTTTTGGTTACCTATTGTACTGCTTTTGTATATCCTTATGTTTAGTTGCCAGTACAAGCGAGGCAGCAAAGTTGGACTTGAGTAATTTTCATATCACTTGAGCAATGCATTAAGTTACTGGTTAAAAGCTAAAACTTCAGTGCCATCATCATATATGCCAAAAACCAAAAGAGATTAAATGCATGTTTGTAAATTCTTCAACAATTGATTCTACAGTTAAATCAAACTCTTATGAGAAGCATTCGAGTAGCTTTTACCTGACAGAATTGATTATGAGAAAATGGAAGAAGATTCAAACATGGTACAAGAGCTCTCAAATGAATCTCAATTAAATTTATGGCTCTTGTTATAGAGAACCAATGTAATATGCATATCTCTTCACTTAATTCCCTCTCTCATTCACATGTTTGTGTGTTTGGATTATTGGTAGTAGCTACACTTTTTTTTTATTTCTTAGAAATAATTGTGAGACTTTTTTTATTGCAAACCAAACACGCTAACAAAGGGTAGAGGCACAATTAATTCAAAATGAGACATTTATGACAGCAAAACCAATCATCCAATCAGAGTATTCAATGCAGAGAGAATCATGCACGTTTCTATGCGCAAAACAAAACCAAAAAAGGTACTATTATGTTGCTGCTAGTGAATGTCTAGAATGTGTCCTTGGAAAAATAGAAACCAAAAAATGACAGACATGTCACTCAATGTTATGGCCTTATGGACATGCATGACTTTTCTTTCTTTTTATCTTTTCACCTCCCTCTTCTATAGGCAGAGAGGAAACGAAAGCAAAGGCTATGAGAGGCAACCAAAGCTGTAAAAGGATAAGACAGCATGCAAAGAAAGATGTATACAAAATGGAGAGTGTTATGGGAATTGATACATAAAATGTTTAATGAGTAGAGAGGAGAGGTCCACAAGGGAATGATGAAAAAGTTTGAAACCAAAGCTATACTCAAGAGTTGGGTGGGTAGAAAAAAGTGGAGACTAGATGGGATTGGGGTCCAGCCACAGTCCCACTTACATTCTTTTTGCAGAGAATTAACAGTGTCCTTGTCTTTGCATTGCACTCCTTCATAGTAGTCATACTTTTTTAATGCAAGTATTTGCCAACTGATGTAATTGTGGTTAACTAGGGAATATCAATATTATTATAGACTTCAGGAAAATCAAATATGTACCGTTTGAATTAAACATGTACCATTTAAATCAAACTTAATTCTTAGTATTTGACTTCACAGTTTTTCACCCTCTCTCCCTCTCTTGCTTTTGTATGTGTTTTTTTATAACCACATGTATTCCTAATGAGGTAATTCTATTGGATCGTATTATGTTGAAGTCCTAATGTAGTGTAACACCGCAGTTACTAAAAATTGAACTTTCAAACTTATGAGTTAAGACAACCATTTTTAACCACCGTAACCCACATTCATTGAGTTATGTTTCTCTCATTTGAGTTTGCATTATAGTTTTGATTATTATAATAATTTATAATGAAAGTGGAGAACAGAATAATGAGACTTTGAAGAAGAGTGAAGTGAGAGCATGTGACACCTTTTCCTCTTAAGTCAAGATTGATCAGACTTAATTTAACCCAATTATGCACAATTATATTACTATAATCATGTTAGTTATATGAAAAATAAGTTTCTTATGGCCTTTCTTAATTATTATTTGTCTCATGAATTTTAAACGTGAATGACCAAAGCGGTAAATTTTTACTCCCGGAGAATGGAGGGTGCCAGGGACCACATTTTTCTTTCTTATAAAATCAAAATAAAAGATAGTTTTATTATGGGATATTTGAGAATTGGGATTAATTTTTACTAAAAGGTGAAAATGTTTGATCAACCTTGGTACAGTACTATCATTCAATTAACATGCAATTTTTATGATGGTTTTTAATCGCCATAAAATTTAAACAAATAAAACATAAAATGTAATTGTGGATTTTGAAACCGCCACAAATTTTATGTATAATATGCAGAATTTGTAGTAGTTTTAAACTATCACAATCGTGTCTTATGTTTTTAAATTTAATTTTGTGGCGGTCTGCAACTGCTACAATGTTATGTTGATTGAATGTCAAACCTCTGAGATTCATCTAATGTGGCCCTAATTTTTAGGTGCTCAGTTGTTTAGCAAGCCCCCTAGAGTTGGATAAACATACTAAGAATCAACTTCCATAGCCACGGCCAGAAAAGTAGAGAAACAAAAAGAATGGTCACATTGAAAAGGATGGAATTTAACAACCTCTTACTTAACTAATAGTAGAAAACAAAGTAAAAGGAGGGAAAAAAAAATACTCAGGTTCATTGGCTAATCAGCGAGAGTTTTGTTTTATATGGCTTAAAAATCAAACAAACTTTTCCACTTGACAAATTAGAAAAAGTTAAGAAAGGATAATTAAGAGAGATAGATGTTAGATCCATGTGATCAAGAACACTTAGTGATGAGGAATTTGAAACTATGCTTTAGTTGTTGATGAACCTTTATGGGGCCTTAGGTGAATTTAATTAATTAAAGCAAGTTATATTAAGAGAACTTAAGATTACATGGTCCCATATATAATCATTACATGTCATGTTTTATCATATTCATACGGTGTTTGTTGCAAGAATAAAGATGCTTTAACAAGAGACATGAGAGAGCACCGGAAGAGATAGACAAGCAAATGATTTAGATCTTCTAAAGCAGTGGGACAGAGAATAATAATGGTAATGGAATTAGCTCCCTGAGAATCGGGTATTTGGGAAATTGCCCTCAATTTCTCAATGAAGTTACAAAAATTGTCATTTCTTGAACTTTCATTTTCATGTTGATATATTTGGTCAATAATGTCTGTGCCAAGTGCCAATAACATGTATTAGTTTTATGATTTGTTTTCCTACTTAATACAACAGATTGAACCATTTCTTATCAAAATGATAGTTAAACCACTTTTATGGCGGCACCTGCAATTTGCAGATGTTTTTTACCACCACAAATCTCAGTGTTTAACTAACAAATTGCAGATGTTGCTACAAAATCATGACTCCATTCCTAAAGTTCATCAGCTTACTAACACTTAGACTGATTGATCTTTGCATGCATGGCAGTCAAGCTTGCTCATACAAACATTTTAGACATGAAAAAGTTCACTTTGTTTCCAATTTTTCATTTTAATATATATTAATGCATTTATTAATAAAATTTAGTTAGATAATTGATATCAAAATGAAAATGATGAGGAATGGAAAATGGATTACCTCCTTGAGGAGATTCAAATTGCTGCAAATAGCGCGTTTGAATTGGTGGTGACACACAATTTAAAGCACTAAAACTTTTTAAAATTACAATTTATAGCTTCTTTCCATATGTATTATGGGGCTTCCAACAGCAGAGCTAAGCCATTCTTCTTTGACTTAATTCTTGCTTCCCTAAACTTTGTAATATCTTTGAGAATTGAGAAGGCTTGACTTCATTGACCAAGGGAATGCCATTCTTGCTTTCTCTTTTTGTTTTCATAATGCAACAGAGAAGTCCATTTACCATCTTGCCCTTCTGCCGCTAAAATTTTCTTAATCAAGGACACGCCACACACTATTATATAAAAAATATTATTTTTAAAATATATTATTTATCATAATGAAAGTTGAGCAATTAGCACAGTTTTTTTTAAATCTTTTTGTCTGAGATTTCAATCTTCATTTTTGTTTCAAGCTGCCATGCAATGCTGCAATGTGAAGCAAAAGACCAAAATGTGGAAAGTCCATCAAAGAATCCAACCTCATAAGCAAAGCTCAAAAAATAACATCATTTTGTTTTAGAAGATGGGATTCACTTTATACTCATATCTAAATTGGATACTTGTCTAAAATCCTCCTAGTCTAGTTTTTAATCATACTATCCTCCTCCTCTTGTCTTTCTACTTTTTTTTGAGCTTTCAAAGATTATAATTACCATTGTTTTTCATTTCTAGTGATATTGGAGGCCAACCAAATCAACATACCCGTGGAAGTGGGTGTCCTATGAATCATCACCTTCATTACTTTCTGGCCATCTCCTTCATCACTGTTTTGCTTTTTTGTGGATTGGTTTTGACTTTTTGACATTTCTGCCTCTCCCATATCATAGATTCACTGTCATCTGTATCACTGTATGTTTGTTCCTCAACCCTCAAATCTTAAAACGTTGTCGAAAACAATTTTGCTTTTCCTTGTTTAAATTATAATGAGAAATAGGTAATTTTAATTTTATAAGTATCCTATGCATAGAAATTTCATTTAAGTAACACTAATATTTGGTCATAGAAAAGGTGTTCCCTCATTTGTTATCGGTAATACCTTTCATATAGACAATTGACAAGTTGATAAAACCTACTAATACATTTCATCATTCTCTGGAATGTCTGATACTTGAATATACAGAGACCTTTGATGCTGGTTCATAATCTAATAGTGTTTAGCTTGTAATTTACATATTGAAAATCCTGAATGCTGGTTTGTTTGGATGCAAACCAATCAACATATTTAGTGTTTTTTCTAGTAGATAAGCTTCATGCTTTCGGAATAGTGAATACCGCTCTTGTGTATGGAAGAAATTTTTGATACTTTCAAGCTAAACCAAAATGAAAATGAAATTATGATCCGAATCTCTATTAATACCGAAGGCAGGGTTTTTCTACTCGCCCCATCCCTCATAATTCCGGAAATTAATTGTTTCCGAACCCAAATTTCTTTGATTGTGAGTGGATAAAATGGGGTGCCATAACACCCCTGAAGGCAACCAGAAAATCCAATGGCCTTCACAACTTTTTTTTTAATACAACGGGACCAAAGCCCAAAAAACAAATTACAAAATCATTCTAAGAAAAGAAATTCCATAAGCTTCCTCCCTCAAAAGATAGGAACAATGGGATATAGAGGGCATGCACCTAACATGTCCACCAACCTGGACTAGGCAGCAGCAGAGGAATGCCATGAACAATGGGTGACAAGCTACCCTGACTACAGAAATTTCCACCTGAGAATCCATTTCCACCATAAACTATGACCACAAAAAAGAAGCATTGGAAAACATCATTTTTCTATCCTAATACAGCTCATCATATACACTGCTCAAATTAAAAAGAAAACAAAAAAGATGCCGTGGAAACTAAGAGAATACATTGTCATTTCGTATTCATTATATCGAAAGTTTAATTTACTAAAAGATATGGCTGAAGTAATATTATACATATACCAAAATTGTACCAGGAGGTTGTCTACTTAAGGCGTGCTATTTAAATTTATCATGTCCAAGGATAAATCTTAAAGAGAATAGCTAATTCAAAGAAACAAAACTCACATCAGTTAAATAGCAGAACTCTTCAGTCTAAGTGATCACGAAAGCAAATAATTCTTTTGATGAAAGGTTTTTCCCAATGATAGCTAAAAGACCAAAAGAAAAGAAGGTAAGGTACATTAACAAAAAGAAAAACAAGCATAAACAATTATATTCAACAGAAGGTCATAGAACTCAAGAAAGAAGAAACAAGAGTATACATCACATATGATGACACAGAGACGCAAGCCAGCCCAACGAAGAAGTGGATCATAAATGATGGCAAGAAATTATCTTGGTCCAAAAATACATTCTCAGAAATGAGAGTGATTACACTTGAAAGTAACAGAATAGTCCATCCTGAAGGCAAGCAGTCATAGA
The DNA here is from genome assembly GCA_030819835.1 of Acmispon strigosus. Taxonomy (NCBI): domain Eukaryota; kingdom Viridiplantae; phylum Streptophyta; class Magnoliopsida; order Fabales; family Fabaceae; genus Acmispon; species Acmispon strigosus. The sequence goes on from JAUAMA010000004.1 coordinate 74,561,940, forward strand.
AAGAAAGGGAAGAAGATCCCTGTCGGAAAAAAAGAAGATTAAAAATATGAAAACCAGCATCAGAATTAGCATCAAACTACGATAAGCCAAACTAAAGCCAATAGCCATACCTGGAAGTAGTTCTTTATGAATATTGCAGAGTATAAAATCCTCAAAGTCATATCTTCAGTCGAGTGAAGGTAACAAAAGAAAACTTTTTTCAAGTAACCAAAGAAAACTTCATCTTCCTAACAAATGATGCAAATTAAATATGGAAAATCAAAGGTTTAACAAATAGGGAGCATTTTAAGTTCCCAAGAGATAAGCATATTGTAATGGTCATAGAGCATCTTATAATGAAGAGCTAGTAATGGCTAAACTAATAACCAATTAACCACATTATATGACAGCTGCTTATAAAGAAGTATCTAGATCAGGAGTCTAGGGGCAGTAACAACTTGGTATGCTAGTAATACTCTTTGTCTAGGCACAGTCACATCTGATATAACCTAAGCTTTCTTATCCAGTGATTCTCCATTGACAAAACATAAGATCAGTGGAAGTAGTAGATAATGCCATTAGCCAATGTAGCAGCAATTTGAGTAATGTAAGGTAGGATGCTGGCTTAGTTTTATTTGCAATTAAACTGCATTTAGATACAGCAATTTGAAATAGAGAACAACAACTTTAGTTGAGTATGTTGATAAATATCTTTAAAATTTAATTATGGTGGTAAAACACACAGTAATACATATCAGATAAAATATTTGGTTACTTGCTTCTCTCTTTCAATTCATTTTATTTTTTTGGTGATCAAGGGCCTTTATATATTTCCCTTCTTTATCCCTTTCGTATTTGGATACAAATTTTCCTTTAACTTTCATTTGAACAATAGTTTATAAATAGTAGCTGATATGTTTGAGCAATAGTTTTGGGATTATAATATTTCATTAAAACTTTCATTAAAATATAAACCCTTAATTCCTACCACTAGAACTATAATATTTTTGGGATTTATAATATTATAAAATAATCAAAGAAATATAGATATAACCAAGGATTGAGAGACACAGATTTTCACTAGTTCTTTCAACCAAAGTGAAAACACTTTATTTGGCACGTAGTTCCAGTACATACCCCTTCTCTGGCTGATAACACAGTTTATCCAAAGTATCGTAAAAATGTTAGCACTCACCTATGACACCATAGTTTTAAACATAACACTAACTCATTTTATTTAGAAGCATGTTGTGACTTGCAAAGAAAATTTTCATAACAAGGTTAAAAGAACTAACAAATCCCCCATCATAGCATAATTCCCTAAACACATGTTTATCTCAACGTAATAGAATTAGCAAAGCATAAGGGATCACCATCTCAAGTCCATCCGCATACATGCTCTTCGAAATCCCTCGCGGCTAAGAAATAAGACACATGTGACAAACAGATGAAACTGCACCGCATACAACTGCATCAAAGAAAGGTGGCATAACGTAAATCAACTTTCATCACAAAAATTTACGGCAAAACTTAGAATGACAATGAAACTGATAAATATACCAAAATAAAAAGACGGCCAGAAACAAAGCAGGCAACAAAAATGTAAATCAATTACCGAAGCTGAATGAAAAGAAACAGAACAAGTGGGATAGTAAATGGAAAACAAGTGTTCCGGCGTAACCTCCAGTCAATGCGGACCTTCCCGGTCAACACTGAGGAGCCGATCACGGTCAGAGACGAACAGGGGAGGCTCTACCGCTTCGGGGCTGATCGGACGAGCGCGCCCGATCGGACCAGTCAGACATTACTGTCAGGCCCACCAAGACAGCTGGAAACCCAGTGGGAAACAGCTGGACCGCCTGACACCGGTTCAGACCCTCACCTAGCCCCTAGAGTACCCTGACACCCTAGGAGGGTGTCAGACCAAATGTCAATGGGTTCCCCCACTATAAAAGCCAACCTCACTGTTGCATAAGGTACACAACCTAAACTCTTGAAGTACTTAGCTCTCGAGACGATCACTGACTTAATCTTCGGAGTGTCTTCGCAGGTTCCCCCTCGGACGACCACCAGGAGCACCAGACAACCACCGGCACTGACACTTCCGGAAGCGCCGTACCCTCCCCGACGAACACTCCGGGTGATTGAACGTCCACCTCCGTTCAACAAGTGAACAACTTGTATCAAGTTACAGCCTACAAATATACACCGAGAAGATGGAAACAAAATTAACCAGAGTCAAGAAAAACAGTTACCGCATAGTCCTCCTCTGTAAGATGCCTTACAATCCACGTATTGAATATAAATGGAATTCCTCTTGACAAGAACTGAGTAGCTGGAGCCATAAAAAGGAAAACGAAAAATATAAAATTAGCTAACTTACAATGCAGGATATAAAGCTTTGTTAGATAATATACAAATTGAAATGCATTCAAGACGAATATGAATAAATTTCAATCAAGTCCAGCACACGTGATTTTTGGATTATTTTCTAATAGAGATTTCTATTACTGAAAAGTTATAGTATAGTGCTGAAAATGATAACCTAATAGGTACTTGAAGGTGCGCGACAGATTGGCAGGGTCTTTATCGTTCGACATTGCAGCTGGAGTTGATGAATCAGAAACTGCAAAAAATGAAAAACGCTGCTGCTTCTGCAGATGATATAGAAACTGCGAAAATGAAAACGCTTCTTCTTCAATAAGCAGCGACTCTGCTTTGGTTGCTGCCGTAACGTTGCCGTTACGGTGGAGGATGAATCAGCAGCGATTCTGCTCCTCCGCGAGTGTTTGGTTCTTCTGGATTGAAGTTCTGCTCCTCAGGGTTGTCAAAATTACACTTTACTCACCTATGGCGATCGGAGAGAAATATAGTATTTTGAAAATAAGAAATACAAAGAAAACATATGATATTACTAATTACAAAATTAAAATAAGAAATAAAATAAAGGAATTAGATCCATCACCGTCTGGTTCTCCCAGTATCCCTCTATTTTATTGATAGACAAAATACCTCTAAATTAAAAAAAGTTGTTGTTGTAAACCTGTGACGGAACTGCCCTTTTTAAGAATCCGTCGCTAATTCCATGGCAAAGCAATCCGTCACAAACAACCCCACGTTGGTAATTGTTTTTAAACAATATATTTTTTGGTGAATTGTTTTATCTTTTACATTATTTAAAAAAATCATCACCAATTAATAACATATTACATTTTTCTTTAATTTCTCTAAAAAGTGGATGGGAAAAACTTAAATAAGGTGTATAGCCATAACTATCCATTATTTTATTAAGTTTTAAGAGAAATGTAAACTTAAGTAAATACTTTCATCCGGTGAAATAAAAAAAAAAAAATTCTTAGTTTTCCTTTTGTTAATATGTTTTATTTTTATTAATTTAAGTTAATTATTTTTCATAAATAACGACCAACAATCATCTCAGTTTATCATAAATCACTTTAATTGAAATAAATAAATTAAATTTTAGGAAATATTATAAGATTTATTTACATTTCAATTGCAAATATTATTAATGAATTGTATCTAATGTTGTTTTAATACATACGGAACTAAAACAGATTTCGAAAAGCATGACCTTCTACCAGCATATAATTAGATTAAGCTCCTAAACAACATGAAAGTAAGATTAAGCAGAAAAGGGCAGGGATGTGATATACAGAAAATTGCATGAACCAAGAAGGCTAATTCTACAAGTTTACAGCACAATATGCACAGGTGCAATCTCTTGTTTGCACTGGTGTATTAATAAGCGTTGGACAATTCACCATATTGGAAGATTTATTATGCACAGTTGCTAGATACCAAATAAAATATTATGCAAGGCACCCCGCCAAAATGTTACTTTCAACACTAAGTATCCAATCACGAATGATAATATTCACTCGCTCTGGCACCTCATCATGCGGGCAATGGCCTGTGATGTCAAGGGAGAAAATGTCTATTTAGAAGTTACAATTAAGCTAATGGCAACTTAATAAATATAAGAAACTGTGATTACCAGCATCTAATTCCTTAATTGTAACACCATCACAATGCTCTTTAAGCATAGCCACCCTGGCATTGGAGTCAGAAATTGGATCTTTCATCCCCTGACAATAATGAAATCAATAACATGTAAAGCTATTCCAGATTAATTATATTTTTTTTTTCAACAGTATTTCACATATACCTGTATAATTAGAACCTTTTCCTTGACATCTTCAAGAAGATAGTTAAGAGGTATGGAAAGGTTAAAGCTAAAGATGCTTTCCAAGACCACATGTACACCAGGATCATATGACTTTTATTATGTAAAGGAGATTTCAAAAGGAATTATTTATAGATATATCAAAATGTGGGGGGAAGAAAAGACTATAGTAGTATAGGATACTGCTCTTAGCATTTCATTTATGAGCCAATAATCTGCTCTTTCAACCTTCTGCAAAAGTAAAATGCCACAGTATCAACTACCAACAACAACAATGAAAAACAAATACATGAGATTCGGAAGCTAGTGACAAAAATTACACTTACAGTTGGATAACATTTCTTAACTATTTCTTGAATTCTTAGCCTCAAATAGAATAGAAGAATTCGAGAACCCAACCAGGAAGCCCCTGAGGTTTGTCTATCCTGAATGTTAATATGTAAACAGAAAAACAAAATTTAGATACAATAATATAATTATGTTGTACTCATACTGAAGTTATAAACAATATAAAATTATAGTGAGAAATGTCTGTAGGTATTTACTAAATCCCAACTTTAAGATCCATTATACACCTTTGAATGTAGGTCTAATGGATGCACTTCTGGTGGAGACTGAGATTTTAATCTAGGAATCCGATTTCTATTGCGGTGGATAAACATATTTATTATAGATTATTAGACAAAAGGGGGGGGGGGGTATATGATGGACATATTTTACATTTCTTATAAGTAGGTGCCTCACATAAAAGGTGGCAAAACTTAACACTGGCAAGAACCAAATTCTAAGTCCATCAGACAAAGCGAATAGAAAAAGAACCATTTTGTGCCTCGCAAGTGTAACATGAACTTCCACTTTTCTCACTGACACTCCATTGTTCTCACTTACACTTACTCTGGGCAATGGTATGGATGTATATGTTGGAATGATATTGCCAGCACTGTTGATCAAGACAACTGATTTGATCAGAACACTCCAAATGCGAGCAACAATAGCAACAAAATAACCTGGAGAATGAATGAAAAAGTAATTATTAAATGATGAACTCATCAACAGGTGCAAGAATAAGCAGATGAAGAAAAAATTACATATAGAAGACAAATTACTTTATGTGTGAGAAAAGGAAACATAAATTTTGTGGCAAGGTACCCAATTTATGTTTAACACATACCACCAATTGAGTTGCCAACAAGATGGACCGGTTCACCCACAACATCAACAATAAAATCTCTCAATAGTTCAGCCCACAACAGTTCAGTATATACAATATTTGGCTTTTCTGATTTGCCAAATCCTAACAATGTAATAGCCCATACTCGATTCCCAGCTCCAGCTAAAGCATCTATGTTGTCTCGGTAATGCTCCCCGAAGGCACCAAAACCATGCACAAGAAGAACAGCAGCACCATCTTCACCAGCAAGTGTATACTGAGAAAAGCAGTTCAAACAAGAAATTAGCAGTAGATTTTATAAATACCTGCTGTTGGATAAGGTATTTCAGGTTTTTAACTCATTTCCTTGAGAAAGAAAATTGAGTGGGCTCTTGAAAAGGGGATTTAATTGGAAATCAAACATTAATTGAAAGCCCATTCAATGGATACCTGAACAAGAAAACCATTCCATCTCCATATACGTGTTGAGTGTATCCCATCATTTTTTATCTGATTTCTCAATGCCATAAGCCAATACCACTATGAAACCAAAATAAATAAATAAATCATTTTATTAGAAAGAGAAAAGAAAAGAAAAAGGTAAAGGCAAGTGCTCTAACAGATAAGATCATAACCAAATCAATAAGGCCCACTACTATTTGTACTCTAACACAGCATAGCTGTTATAACAAGCACCTCCTTTGAGCACACAGCATCAATTGCTGCTGCGATTGTGGCAGCTGAATATCCAAAGGGAGATAAGAATCCTGCATTCCGTTCTTTCTCATATTTGATAGCTTCATAATATACTCTTCTTCTAGACATAATGCCAAGAGATAGGGCAGGACCAAAGAGTCCAATAAATGATGCTCCATTCCGACTTTCAGAAGCACGCACTTTTTCGTGGACCCTGAATGAATTTTAAGACAAAGGAGCATTTCATGGCATGTAGCATTTTTTTAAAATTGATGACTTCAGAGGCAATCTTTTTAGAAGCTTAGCAAATAAAAAAGGTTAAATGTGTATCATAAAGAATAATGAGAAAGAACATATTGTCATGTCAAACAAATTAACTACTAAGGAGGAGGAGACTAGACAGTAGTTTACAAACATTGCAGCTTATGAAGTAAAGACAGGCAAGGTGCATCTGCCCCTCTATTGATACAGAAGAACAGAATGTAATACAATTAAGCAGCACACTTTTATAATCCAGAAACCGAAAACTAAGGGAAATATGATGATTTTTTATATATTTGAAAACACTTATTCCTTTAAATGAAGATAATAATGAAAAACCAGCTAAAAAACAATACTTTTGGCCTCCAGACTGTTTACAAAATTTACTAAAATAAAAACAAAATGGAAGGATTAAAAATAGGTTGTCACTACGTACTCTTGCCAGTCATAACGAGCTGTTCCTTCTAAATATCTCAAATATGCGGCCAATGCATTGAGTGCATTGTTTGTTCCCCCTCCTACAACATTTCCTTTTCGTGTCACAAAAACAGATTCATTTGGTTCCCTAGACTGTATCTGTCTAAAGCTATAACTTCTTTCACTGCTTTCACTCGATTTCAATATATCTCTGCGTAATAAGGTCTCAGCTGATGTCTCCTTGATTAATTTCCAATTATCTACTGATTTCCGAGAGTTTTTATTCATGAATTCCTTTATATCATCATATGCAGGAAGAGCACCTGATCCAATGAACAATTATCACATGACTTTCAGCAACATCATAAAATGCAGGAAATTAATTAAATTGATTCGAAAAAAGTAAAAAAAAATATCAAATAATCTTTCAATAGAAGAATAATAAGAATTCTGATAAGAAAAGTCATCCACCACAGAACTCACCCCAGTCCAGTTCCATTTCTGCACCAGGTAATGTTGACAGCTGAAGTGGTTCAGTTACTGGGAGTCCAAGTTTCTTAAAGTCATCATAGGATGCAGGAAGATTTTGCAGAACCTATAAGTGATAGTGACAGTGAAAACGATACAATTATCAAACGTGACCAAATTAATCAAAACAATTAATCAACTCAAGCAAACACAATTAATTACAAATGAGCTACCTGCCTTTACATCATAAAACGGAGTGTTCCACAATTCGATCGTCGGAGAACCTTCTGGAACTAATACCGATTTCAAATGCTGGTTCACAACATCCATGAGGAGGCATAGTTCATACTCTACCTCTCGTTCTGCAAACACGCAGGTGGCTTTAACCTGTTCCATCCTGAGAGCGATGAATTGAATTTATCTAAGAAAATGGAATTTCCATGAAACTAATTTGTAAATATGTTCTCAATTTCTCATCATCATGTATGAATGGATTCATTGTATTCAGCAAGCTAACTGCTAATTAACTGAAAAAAAGTAAGTAGTAACTACCTGCGTTGCAAGTTGCTGTATCACATTCTCAGCATTGCCGAATCTGACCATTAGGTCAGAACCACGATCCTGCAACGACTTCCTCAAATCGTGCACTGCGAACAGAACCAGTTCCAGCGTATCGTCGGAAAAACCTGCAACACGAGCAACCTTCATGAGATTCGGCTCCGATGTTCTTAACTTCACGGTCAAAACAACGTAGAGCGTTGAGTTTTCGCACTAACGTGAAAGAATGCGGTGATCGAAGACGTAGAGAGGGACGAGTGATGGAAAGTTGGAAGCTGCGAGGAGGAGTCCAGGGTGGTCATCGGTTCGGAGATCGTGCTTGAACCAGAGAATGGCGGTGCCGGTGGAGCAACGGCAACGAGTTGCAGAGATGCGGGTGTTTGGGAAGGAGGAAAGTGAAGGGAAATGGGAGGGAAATTGCGGGAGAATGAGGAGAGCCATTAGGGAAGGAAAAAAAAAAAGATGCGAAGTGAAATAACTGCATTTAATATACATATTTACATTAACATTTAGATATTTAATTTAAAATATTGCCAAGGAAAAAGATAAAGGATAAGATATTTGTATCGGTATTTTGGATTCAGAACCATATATTTTGTGGCCGAAAAAATTGAAATAGTGCAAAATGTGTTGACCACACATACACACGCCACTACATTATTTGTGTGGATCTTCTCTTACGCACCAATTAAATTTCATTGCTTTATCTCTTAATTCTCAACCATAATAACAAAAAGGGTAATGATTTATTCAAATCAAATTTTTTTCCTTCTCATTTTCACTTATTTTTCTTTTTATCCTTATCTGCATTTCTAAACAAATCACCCATAAGCTCTCATATTTTCCTATCTCATTCTTAGTAGGGGTGAGATTTGAATGTGACGAAGTATTATTCTAAAAAATTATGTACAAGAAACATGAAACATTAAGGGTCTGTTTAATTACAGTTTTTAAAAAATATTTTCTGTTTTTAAAAATTGAAAAATTGAAAAACCTGTTTGGTAAAACCTGTTTTAAAAACTGTTTTTGAAAACAATTCTTACTTTCAGTTTTAAAAAAAAAACTAAAACACCATAATAGCTAAAAGATGTTTTCAGTTTCTGTTTTTAGTTTTCAAATTTCAATTTTTTAAATGCTCGAGAACATCTCATTCAACAGTTTTTTTTTTTCTACTTTTATTTTGAAAAACAATTTTCAAAAATATTTTCTAAAAACTATTTTTAAATACAGTTTTCAAAAACTTCAATCAAACATATCCTAAATTTATTAGGTACAATCTAAATAAAATAATTAGTTAATAAATAATGTGAAAGTCTAGGGTCAAAGTCTTCATTAGGTCTTTCACCCATGATATATATTTTTACCTATGATTTAAGGTTTCTTTCACCTGGATAAATAGCTCCTAGTTTATTTAATTACATTTTAGTACCTTTATTAATTATATACTTTCCTAGACTTTTATCTCATTCTCACTTTAGCCTTATCCTCATTTACCTAAGTTCACATGACCCTAGACTAAGTCACCTCCGACCAACCACCGGAGCTCACCGCCAAGGTCGGGAGCAGCCTCATCTCCGACTAATGGCGCTTCGAACCTCCATGAACGATGTACCCTCTACGCCTCTATCATCGAACGCCAGCCAACCACCGTGATTTGCCTTCTTTGTCGACGTCCTCCTCCGATCCTCACCCTTAACGGGTCACGAAACAAACCTAGCCACCACGAAACCACCCTCAAGTCTTTAAATAAATAGAGATCGGTGGAAGATGAAAGGGAGTGCCACCAGTGACGGATTCAAAAAATTTAACTCGTGGGGGTAGCATAATTTATAAAATTAATAACATTAAAAATATATATAGTTATTAAAATATTTAATTTATATCATTATTATTTTTTATCGGTATTCATATTTTAAAAATATTATACAACTTTTATTATCCTATTAAGAAGTTAGGTAAGATTATGAGAACACTGTACTCTTGATAGAAAAAGAAAGAGAATTAAGCACTGAACCTAAAGATATTGTCATATTGCATATAAAAAAGTTAAAAACTGGATCGCAATAATATAAAGTTTGAACTTGTTAGTGACAAATATACAACAATTTCACATCATTTATCATATTTCTTATTTTTATTTCATCTACTCTCATCTCTGTCATGTGAGTGTGAGTGGAATGAATGTGAACTCATCTTTTTTCAAAATACAAAACCATGGGGGCAGTAATTATTTTGTGGGGGCAATTATTAGCTCAAAATTATAAAAATATAATATATATATATATATATATATGTGTAGTATATTGTTGTAAAAAATTAAAAACATTGTGGGGGCACTTGCCACCCTAAGCTCTAATGCAGATTGATGGTGCAGTGTTGCGACATCATGGGCTCGTCGTGGTGGTGGACGGCGTTCAAGCTTTGCAGTAGGGGACAACGATCGTGGAGGAGCAAGGAGGTTGAGATTATGAGGGGCATGGCCTATGAGTTGTTTCGATGAAGGTTCTTTGATGAAACCCGTGGAGGTGTAGAGGATGGTGTCTGGTGGTTTTGATTTGTGGTATTTTGTGGGTATCGATTGTGACCCATCTGCTTTAGGTGCTGAAGCTCCTCCACCACCTCCTGCAAAAACTTTTATTTCTCTTCCAAACTTTTTACACTATGTAGTAACAGTTAAGTAATAGCACCTAAGTGAGGAGCAACAATAAAGGTTTGAAAGCTCTTTAATAACAACGACAATGGTTGATGTGAACGAGTGGTGGAAGTGAGGTGGTTCAAAGTTGAAAAATAAGAATGGTTGGAGCTTTGGTTAGGGTTTCCGATGGGGAATAAAGGATAAATTAGAAGACAACACAACTATATTTGTTTAGGTTGAAAGTAGAAGAAGACACAAGTTTTGGGGCGAAAGTAGAACTAGTCTTTGACAACCTGCACAACATATTGCAAGTTACTAACCTGGATGCCTCTTTTTGATCTAACGACTAGTCTTTCACATGTGTCGAATTAGGAAAGAATAATACCCCCATCCCTAACTATAAGCTAATATTGTAAAATTCAAGCTTATTAAGAAAATAAATGATAAAGGTAGTTGATGCATTGGTTTTGAAAAAAATTGTACAATCTTTCCTATTCACCCAGGGGTTGGCTAAATGACCCCATGATTAATTGGGGTCATTCAACCCCATGTCCACATAGGCCAATAAGATTGTGTCATTTATTTTATTTATTTTTACATTATTTTTTAATTTTAATTATGGGACAATCTTATTGGTCCATGTGAGTATGGGGTTAAATGACCCCAATTAATCATGGGGTCATTTAGCCAACCCCACCCACCCATATTTAAAATCAAACTTTTTATTCATTATAGTATTGAAAAAATTATGTATACAACACAATATGTTTCCACATTTATGTATACAAAAAGTTAATTAAATCAATCCCATTATGAGTCCAAGTTTCTCATTTCAAAATCTATAATTAATGATTTTACTTGTGTTTCATATGTTCAATAAATAAGAATTAATTGATAGGTAGAATTATTATTGTTATATTATTAGTTTTATTCCATTATATTTTGGGCTTCTTAAAGCATTAAATAATAAAAATTTATGAAATATACTTTAAAATACTCCTTGCACTTTAAAATAATCGTGCAGAAAGAGAAGAAATACTCATATTAAGAAATGCAATTAATATTAATAATTTTGTAAAATTTATAATTTTTTTACTATTTTAACCTTTAAATTGTATTATATTCTTTCCATTCATTTTTCTTATAGGGGCAATAATATATTTGAAAGAATATCAATTAATGCCCTTTTAGAATTTTAGGTGGACATCTATGAATCAATTTTTTTTTCTGACAATTATCTTAAAACAGAGTGAGTATAAATAATGTAAAAGAAACAATAAATAAACAGAATCACTCCTCGAATTTATTATCGAATTTATTATGTAATTTAGTGAACGAATAAATAACATTCCTTCATTTGAAATTCGACTCCCTCACCGGTTACCTTACAGGAGACCAAAGGCGAGGATGCTTCGCGGCGGCAGAGGCATGGGTCGTGGCGGTGGCAGAGTCGTTGGTCAGGGCGGCAGAGGCATGGGGCCTGGTGGTAGAGGAGGTGGTGGTGGTGACATGTCAACGAGGTTTAGGTTGCATAGAGGGACTGTGTTACCCTTTTCTTCCTCTGATTCTCCTAATTTGAATCTCAAACACGAATCATCATCAACAGTTACCTCTTGTTCTTCTTCTATTGGCAAGAATTCTACACCCTTTTGGCACCACATCGCTGACATTCATGACTCTGACTGGGTTTCTGTGGATACTGCTGCTGAAGGTATTGATGATGAAGGACTTGGTAGTTTTTGTGGCCTTAATCCCCCTTCAAACAATGAGGTTGAAGATGCTGTCTGTACTCTCCAACGGTATTATCTTATAATTTTAGCTTAAAAGTTCTATTTTTTATTTCAAAATACTGTGTTTGTGTTGTTGATTGGGTGCTGGTTAAATGACACGCATACCTTAATATAAACCACTTCCTTCCTGCATGTTGAGTTACAACCCCTTTTTGATGTAAAGTGTAAACCAAAGAGCGCTTGTTGTAGCTTATTTAGATACATGCTTATTGGAGCTTATCTACTAGAAAATGCACTAAATAAGTTTCAATAAGTGCTATTTGTTTTGCATCCAAACAAGTTCTTACTTCTTAGTGCTTTTTCTAGTTGTCAAGCTTCAATAAGTTCGTGTACAAACTGACTGTTATTCTCAAAGTGGGACAAATGATGATGAGAGGGTGCAATGGTTTTTTGTTTTCATTTGACATGTCCTCTGAACAGAGCCATTTCTAGACTTTTATCTCTTTGTGTTGACATATTTGTTATTTGTTCATCTACTCTTATTTGTTTCAAAAAGTAGGATGGGATTGACATTTTTTTATTGAATTTTAGTCATCAAGATCTTAATTTGTGCATATTTATAATTTTCCATTTCTTCAAAGTTTCCATGGATGTTCATGTGATATTAACATATTTGTGTTTGTTCTGGACATGATACATAATATCTGACCAGACTTCCTGTGGAGGCTTAGTGTATGTATGGAAACACATTGAGAAACTATGGTGAAACCAAAGTCATAGTCGAAAAGATGCTACTTCCCTTAGATTTTGTTAAAGTAGAATTGATTCTAACTCTGACATGCTATTATAGTGTAGTTGAAATATCATTTTCCTAACCAAAGATTTTATGAAGGGCATGCACACACATTAACAACCACAATTTTTAATAGCAATGATTCTCTTTTGGAAATTCAGAATTAGTTCTTTATTTAGTCTCTTTTTTTCTCTTAAATGATTTTGCTCACTTTTCATTTATGAGGCGTACAGCATATCCCTAACAAAACAAACTAAAAAAATTCCCTTTTGGCTTTTGTTAGTTATATATTCTATTCAATGGAGGGAGGGGTAACTCACTTGGTTGAGCTAAGGATGATGGACGGTGAAGGGCTAGGGTTCAAACCCTGGAGAAGGAACATTTGTAATTTACTAACAACTAACATTTGCCCATAAAAAAAAAAAATATATATATATATATATATATATATATATATATATATATTCAATTCAATGATTTCTTATTCTTTTAAGTTCATATTATAGTATTATTCTTGAGTTCTTTGATACATGTCAGTATATGTGTGCAGACTATTTGAAGATACTTTACAGTTCCAGCGGCTTAAGGACAGACAAGACAATGAACAAGAGCATAACTCAGAACCTGGTTCAGACAGACAGGACAATGAACATGGGCATATCTCAAAACCTAGTTCAGTTGACCATGTTTCTCCAGAGGGATCTGAGATAGATTGGATAGAACCTTCTTTGATTCCATATAATATGAATAGGCTGCAAGTTAATGGAGATGACAGAGTTTACTATGCAATTCATTTATTGCAGAATGATCCATCTGTTCAGGTGCAGTTTATGGTCTATGACTCTAAATATAAAAATTCAAATTTTCAAGTTGAATTTAAATTCAATGGCCTTAGTAGTTAAAATCTCATAGGCAAAATAGTAATGACACGGGTGACAATTATAACTGTTGTCTTGTTACAGAGAATGGTGAGGTCATTATCAACAGATAAAGCTGTTTGGGATGCTGTAATGAACAATGAAGTTGTGCAGGAACTCAGGGACTTAATCCCTGCAGGTTTGTATAAGTATTTCAAATGAAACAATTTAAAGATAGTAGCAATTTACTTTGGTATTAGTATTCCATAGGAAACTATTTTATGATAGCATATTATTTTCTTAAAAGTTTGGCTTGTATGTGGCTTGGTTGATGTTTTTTTGTAGAAGTTTGGGTTGTATGTGGTGGTGAAAGTTTAAGTGAAATGAATTTATTTTATTTTACTCAATAACAGTTACAGCGGTTCATTCTGATAATTGCTACTAGCTTCTTGGTTCATTGTCATTTGCATAAATGGATCGATTATACAGCATTATGAGTTTCTTTTTTCTGTTTTGTGTTAGACAGTAGATGTCTTACATTGCAATGATTCTTCCATCAATTACATTTAACTAATCTGGATATGAAATTTGCAGGTGAAGAAAATGTGTCTCAAAGCTTTGATGGTAATGGAACATCTGACAGTGACTCGCTTAATGCAGCAGATTCAAATGTTGTGATATGGATTTTAAGTAATGCCAAATCCAAATTCATAGAAACAATTGAACAAATTACTAAGATAGTGACCAATTTATTTAAACTTTCATTCAGCAAGACAACTGTGGATGCAGAAGAGACTTATCTGTTTAATGAGAAGCTTAGAGCTTCTTTCATGCTCTCCATCATGGTAATGTTTATAGTGATGGTTACTCGGGTCCATTGCTAAGGCTCGAGATAATTCGGTGACATGACCACAATTCTCTTTGATTCTTAATTTGCAGACAACATTCTGAACGAGACCCTGTATGTTTTTCGTCATTTTATTTCTGCTTTTGAGTTAATTTGCAGACAAGATGGATGATACATTGTTTTTGCATATTAATTGTGAATGTCTGCAGTTTATATATTGTGAATGTCTGCAGTTTATATCAATCCAGACCATGTGTTCTCTTAGCTTGGTTGAGCTTATTGTTCTCCTTTATTCAACTCTGAAAATTAATCTTTAAAACAAATAAGAAAAATAAGTTGATTTGAAAGTAAAATGGCTTTACATAAACATTCAACATAACCATTGCGATGATATACAAAATGCAGGTTTGATTTATAAGCATTGAAGCATGTATGTATTTCAGAGAGAAAACATGAAAGTCCACTATTCAATTCAGACAAAATCCTTCATTTGAAAGCATGTATGTATTTCAGGGTCAGAAAACGTGAAAATCCATTTTTCAAATCTGACAATCCTTCCTTTACAGAAAATTGTGCTTTGAAACATGTGTTCTTCTGTTTTCAACCTTCCTATCATCTATCCAAACACACTCTTGATTGTTATGAACTATTTCCGACATTGTTGGGATGACAAACTAAGTAGTAACCAGAGACGTCAATAGGAGTGGAAACATGTTAGGATAGAGTTTCTCTTGTAAAAATCATTTGCCTGGAAATGTGTCACTCAAGGAGCAAAAGCATTGCAGCAAAATGAAATATTATCAACATTTGTCAATGATTTACCTTACCATATGAAACTAATTTTTCCTACCAAATACCAAGCATTAACAGAAAAACAGTACTCTTTTCTTTCTGCTCAATCTTGGCCAATGTCAAAAACTAGGTTTAGCATCTACTTTGTACTTCCAATCAGCTATGCTTTGTTGTCAAATGTATTCACATAATATCTGCTATTCACTTGAGCTACGAGGTATCTGTACTATCCCCAAGTACTTCTACAACTGAAGAGAATCAAGATCAGGAGTTACAAGAGCCTTTTGGCTAAACTCCCCAAGAACGCAGCAGTCTTTCTGTGCAGTGTTTATCGCCACAACATCTTGAGCAAATCCACATTTTGAACCTGGAGACACCTGTATAAAAAAAAATTCTAGTTATCAAATGCAGTAATTGAAATTACAAAGGTAAAAGAACTAAGCTAGTTTTGAGGCATAAACTTCGGTTTTCCTAACTCTATCTGAGACATGGTTTTCGTTGAAGTGCCTCGGAATGATTAATTTTAAATAAACAAACAGGCTCTAAAAGAACTAACAATCTCAATTTTCTTTACTCCCAATCATCAGCTTGTAGAATTGTGTATCATGACCAAAAGCTACACGGATATGCTTCTAGTTTACGCGATTACAGGCCATGCGCGATTTTGATGTTACTTTCCAAGCATGTCTTTGTAGCTTCTGGATTTTAAAATGATTCTGAGAAAAGACAAGCTGGTCCAAATGTGCTGTCTAGTAAATACAGTAAGTTCTAATTTCAAAATAGGTAGCACTTACATCGTACAAGGTTTCTCCGAGTTTTAGTTTGATTGCTCCACTTTTGTATATCAGCATTTTGCCCATATATCCCTTTGTCAAATCTTCCATGGCACATCCTGCTTCTGATTCTGGGGGCTCTCCTGACGCTGCAGTTGATGTAGCTTTCTCCTTCCCCTTCCTACTCACTGATTTCTTTTCCAAAGGCAGAGGAGCGGGAAGCTCAAAGAAAAGCATCCTTTGATGCTCACTCTTCTCCTGTTGAACATTTATGTAAGCATTATAACACATTCACTGTTGTATAATGATTAGCAACATTTTCATATGTATCATTCAGGGAAATAAGTACTAACAAAGAGCCCGAGTTCTTCAGCAGGATTAATAGCATCCTCATCACACTCCACACCAGTAGCATTCTCCCCAAATTCTTCCTCATCAAGAATTTCTACCACATCAAAAACCAACACTACTGTTAATGCCAAAAACACATTAACTTTCTGGCTATATTTTCGCATGAGAGCAAACCTGGATCTCCAGAATAGGGCTTTCTCAAAGGGAGAGTAATAGGATAGTTAGAGTCATAATCCTGTAGTTAAATTAAATGATCAGATACTTAGATGTTGACAAAGATACACAGATATGAAGAGAATAGATGAGTGACAGAAAATTTCTCACCCATGGCTCCTTGTACACTTTTTTGATTTTGCGGGTTGGTGCATCAGTGGCAGCATCAGTAAAATCTATCATAGGAGTATCCTTGTCGTCTTCAATAGCACTGCTTTTACCCTTTCCAGCACCATATGTTCTCAGGGGAGATGATGAACCACCAGGGCCAAATGCAACTTGAACTCTAGCTGCAAGTTTCAAACACCAAAACTAAGCAGCAAACAAGATGAATAACATAGTATTTATAAAGTGAAGCTAATTTAATATGAATCAACTAGTCAAGGAGTGATATTTTCATGCAGTCAAAATGCTCATGTGGCATTTCCATCATAAATTGATTTAGACAAATGTGTAAATTCAATAAATAAACTTCTTTGCAAGGTGAAAACTATAAAGCATGTCATTGAAATGTATATATCTCATTGGAAAGTATAAACATGATTTTCCCTTCTCCAAAGTACTGTTTTTACCTCTCCCAATACCACAACTTACTTTAATTTCAAAAAAGTTCTGCATTAACCACAAGTCTTTCCAAAAGCAAAGCAACATCATGAAATAGAGAGATTAATTATGCCGATAATACTTTCAGCAATGACTTTTGCCATATAAGGATATGCAAAAAAAAATTAACAAAAATGAAAGATTACATTTGCTATCAGCTTCAGGCTTGCGACTTGCAATTTGCTTCTGCAATTTACATAAACAGCAAATTAATGTCAGCTAAGCAATAAGGGAAAGAAAAAGCAAAAGCCTAACATTACAATTGCTGTATTTTGATATAATTTCAGTTAAATTATGCCGCTTGTTATGTAATTTCAAGTTATATCGAGTTTGAGACCTGTTATATGCCAATATTGTTGGGAACTTCAGAAAGGATTAACAAAAGTTACAATATTTCAGAGAGTTCCCTTGTGAATGCCCAAGTCACAGTCAGGTAACAATTTAAAACACACATAAAGTAATATTGGGTTGAGGAGGATCGCATATAAAATTAGATAGAGTAAAATCAATGAGAGATATCATTACTATGAGTAAAAGTGTCAGTTCAACAATAATAAATGTTTTACATAATATTAAATAATTTTAATTAAATCGGTTTTATAAATTAAAACACCAAACAAGGCCCCATCGTAGTGTAATGAGTTCCTTTACAAAATTATATAATTGTAACAAGTTCTTCTTCCTTTCAAAGGAAAAAAAATTCTTATCCTGTAACTTATCTTGGTTAGACTGGACCCCATAATTTTTTTATTATTGTCATTATTATTATCACCTCTTTGTTTTTTCTTTTGTTCGTATAGCTCTTATTTTTTGTCCTTCTTAGTTCTTACACACTAATAAATCTCACATATTTTCTTCATACTAAAAAAACTCCAAAACCCAAACCAATGAAAAGTAAAACTAAATCCAATATTAATGAGAAAAGGCAGCCCAACAATTATTCGCTGTCTTTAACACCTAAAAGAAAAATTCAAGCATTAAAAAATGGCAAATTAGGTAATATCATATGCCTAGGCCCAAATATGACAATTTAATTCTTTTAGTTGTAGTGATGAAGAACCCAAAATATAATATTTCGAATAGAAGCATATTTGAACTAATTTCTTTACCACATCTTATTTTTATTTAGTATTTCTGGGGCAAGACGAACTGGTATAAAGGTGGAAAATCCACTTTGGAAGGGTGTGTTTATATTATTATTATTATTATTATTATTATTATTATTATTATTATTATTATTATTATTATTATTATTATTATTATTATTATTATTCTGACATGACAGCAATTGATTCTTCTGGATCTGATCCACACTGAAGAAAGAATATGAAGAAAGGTTTGAAAATCGATGGATGAAGACTTACATTCCATCTACGCAACCGAGTTTGAGTCGCTCTGTCTGCAGCACTATCTTCTTCTTCTTCTTCCCGTCGTTCATCACTAGCAGCTTCACTGCATCACAAAAAATGAAACTAAAGCTTCGATTTGGAAATGAGTTTTGGAGAGTGAGTGAGTTAGTTACGTTATAGGTGGCTTTGACTGGGGTTTGGGCTTCCTTGGGGCGAACTTGTGCTGCACAAAACACACCAAAATTGAACGATTTGAGCTATCAAGTTTTCAGAGAAAACGAAAGAAGCGTTGTTGGTGAGTAAGTCAGTACCTTCCTCCGCTGAGTTGGAGAGGTTGGATCCATGGATTTGCTGCTGAATGAAGGAGGTGAAAGAAGACCAAACGAAAACGAAAACGAAAACAGACAATTTTTGAGGAAAAGAGGATCTTGAGGTTTCGAATACGGGACCTATCAGATGAAAATGAATGGCTTTACCAACTGGGTGACAAGCTTTTTATGCTCTAGGGTTTCATTTAAACCTTAATATATTAAAACCATAAAATTTATAATTTTAAAATTTTAATATATTTAAAAATTTGAAGCACTTACGTCCAATTGTTGTAGTCATATAATCTCACTTATTTAGAAAACACTTGCATAATTTTTATTTTAATTAAATTTAAAATTTACTTTCTAACGTGTCAAAGAATCGTCAAACGTAAGTGTAACGAAATATTACACTGATCATATATGTACATTGGATCTTGATCCTTTCATGTGTGAACTTTTTCATATTCTCTCATACTAAAATAGTTATTTTTTACATAACCTAGTTAAGTCTACCTTGTTATGTCAATTAACTTATTTCATACTTCTTAACATAAGAAAAAAAAACTTATGTCGTATCTTAACCTTTTTTATTCCCAGCATACTCATTATAAAATTATGAATATTCTGACAATAAATGTTTCTATTTTCTGAAGAAAAAAAACTAGAATTCCACAAGTGTAAATTGCAAGTCATGACCTATATGTTACCTTTTAAAATTTTGGGATTCTTTTAGTATGTCTAGATTTAAAAAGTTTAAAAGGGATTTGTGTGAAAGAAGACACATTGACGCAAATATAGATACAACCTACCCAAAAAAAATATAGACATAGAGATTGTTACGGCATTCCTAAAAGGTCTAATAGCATTTCAGTTAACCCAAAGGACTTGCGATTAAATAACTTAGCAAATGACAACTCGTTTCTCTCAAAGGTCAAGCGATCGCACAGCGACCTGGTGTTTAAATTCAAGCAAGGCGGCTTAAAGCCAACCTTGGGTTTGGATGACCCTTCATAAAGGTTTACCGTAAAACTGCAACGGCAACAGATTTCGAGCTTATACATTACAACAAAACCCTCTTCTTCTTGCGATTATTCATTTACTTAACAATTCCTCATTCTTAATAAACTATGAATTCTTCTAATACACTGGAATTCTCTTATAGCTTTCTCACCAACTCAAGCGTCAGAGTATTTTTTACTAATATCCAAACCACATGCTAATGAGGAGAATTTTGGAGTCTCATTCAAGGAACTAAGTCTTCAATTCAATTATTTTATTTTTAGGGCTTTGAGTTTCACTTTGTCTATCCAAAATTCTCAAATGAAACGACTTTTTCATGCTATTTAACTTGTATCTTACTGTTTTAACGAAGCTGTTGTTACAATATCTCAGTCATCGCACGGCGAATACTGTGTTATGTATTAGAGCACATGATTTGGCGGTGTGTCCACGACACAAATGATTTAACAGGTTTAACATTATAGTTAGACTCCATTTTAGCATATTTTGGATCATCCATTATTTCACAACAAATATATTGTTTGAAGTAACGATTGATCCAACATCATTCTCCTAAACCCCCTCCCATCATGTTTACGATTCCTTCTAGTCTAACCAGCCTGTAGCTTTAAAAAGATTAGACGAACTAATAGCAAGGCTCGAGGATTCATTTTATAATCCATTGTTTAACTAAAAACACTTCAGATATCCCTAGCGACAATACAACACAACTGTTTGTTTTAATTCAAAACGTGCAGATATCATAAAACAGGGCATCATAGAAATTAGAAAATTTCTGCAACACTTATTCTTTGATCATTTACTCTCTATCTTCCCCCAGCAACATAGCTATGTGCAGACAACTCAAACACTATCAACAAGATTTTCACCTCAGCCTTCATCTTATCCCCAATAACATTGATGACCACTTCAGAAACAAGTGAGACTTGCTAATTGCCTGTATCATGATAAGAACTTGGTGTGTATAACACCATGTCAGCTAAATTATTAATTTGTGGCAAAATGTAAAAAATGCCACCAAAGTCTGACATTTATCATGTGCCTGAAACTGACAATCGTTTGAACTTTTTTACCTGTCACACTGGAACTGTTAAATACATTTTATAGTTGTATGATCAAAACCATTTAAATGTAACTCTTCTATCAACCCAAAATGCCAAAAATAAATGGCAATGTATTATTACCTTCGCGATGAGATGTATGATTAAAGGCATCTAAAAGGCAGCTTCAGCACCAAGCTATTAAGAGAATTAGAGTCCTCAAACAAAAAGATTTAAGCTCATCACAAAAATAGTACGTTAGAATCAGTTCTGAATGAACTAAATCAACTGAAAATGACAACAGAAAAGTATAAACCCATGAAACACCAGGAACCCAGCTGCCATGAGTTCAAATGAACTTCCAAAAGGAAAACATTAGCAACCACACATTATTGTGTAAATCAATAGAATACCACAGAAAAATAATTCAGACAGGATTAAGTCCTACACATTAAGAAGATTAATAATAATAAAAAATATAATAAGCTTTTCATGTTGCATCTGCTGTATGAAGACCATTCCCAACTTCAAGCCCAAATCTCTGCAAATTTCATAACAGTACAGCAAGGTTAAAGAAGTGAGTCCCAAACTTCCAAGAAAGACATGGCAAGAGGTTAAGAAATCAGGGTCACAAGAGCTCCAAGAAACATCAGGCCTGTCACAACGTTACATCATCATGATGAAGAGTTAATAGAGGTAAAATCATGAATAAATAAAAAATACAAACAGAAAGCCAGTGTTATTCTACACATCATAAGAAAACATAATAATGGACACCCCTCAAGTAAAGAAAGAAAAAAACGAGACCCGAATTTGGAAACTAGAAATGAAATTTAAGGATGTAATCTGCAAAACAATGTCATAAGAAAACATGATAATGGACACCCTAAACATCCATTATTAATTGGATATCAACAAATTAAACATTACATGAAAAACTACAGAGCTGCCTTTTTTTGGGGTTTATATCAAGAAGGAAATTTTATACCTGAATCAAAAAACTGTAACTAGTTTCTGCTCCGATGGACAGCATAAAATTAAGGAGACCAGACACCATCACATTTATACATGAGCCGGGGAAAATAAACCCAAGAAAAAGTTTGTGCAGATACATACTTACAAAGTCATGATAATTTATCCTTCTATTATAAGGGCTCTTCAGTTATACAACAGATCAAGGTGGAATGCAAGTGCAAGAATGTTAACTGAGAAAACTGTATATTTTTTATATAACTAAAGTAGCTTAATTCGTTCCTGGATTCTCTGCTCAAGGGAATCCTAAATTAACTGCAGCCAAGGGTCCAGATTGAATGATCCTATTTCAAGTGAACAGATGGTGTCTTTATATTTGAACAGCTCAGAATCAAAGATCCTATCTCAAGTGAACAGGCAGCCTCTCTGAATTTGTAAATTGGACAACTAGAGACCCATGACTGCAGTGAATTTAGGATCCCCCAACAACAAGGATTATAGGGACCAGTAAAAGAGTCGGTAAAGAGGCATTGCAGCCCATGTTGCCCTCTATGGCTCTATTTGCAGAAAAATAAACTGAGGGAGCAAATATATATCTAACAAAAAGCGTCACGAGGGGAAAAAATATCCAAAGTTTCATTAAGAACAGAGGGATGAATTTAAAGATGTAACAACACATTGAACTGAAAAACAATAACCATCAAGTTGAAGATGAAAATCTCAACTTCAAAGTGAGGCCAACATCATTTAACTACAAAAATGAGCAGACAATAGCTTATTCATAGCATTATTGTATAAGGAAAGCCAAAGAATTCTTGGCCCCACAGGTGTGCAATAAGAATAAAATCAGATAGAACTTATGTTCTTCATAGTATGCACATTAGCTAAAAAATCTTTTAAAAATATGATTCCTGAAATCAAAGAAAATGTGATCCCAGCAATCTAAAAGGATTCAGGAATTAAAAGCTAGTTAGGAATGCAAGTCAGTAATTCAAAGCTAAATTATATGAGGAACACATGAAAGAAATAAAGAATACACACCTTTATGGATCTTCAATGCATGACGAGACTAAATCATTTCATCTCTGCCATGAACTTCTCATACTCGGAATCTCCAGCTGATGAAGCGGGAGGAGGCACTGGTGGGTTTGTGGCCCTAGGCTGGGATTGATTATCTGAAGGAGGGGGTGGCGCCATGGGATTGCTGGCCCAAGGCACATTTACAATGCTGGGAGATTGTTCAGAAGTAGCAGGTGCAGGTGGGGGAGGTGGTGGAGGAACTGCATTGTAGTAAGGTGGATATCCATAAGATGGAGGATATGTAGGTTGTGGTGGTGGTGGCATTGAAGGCACTGTGTTCCCATACATACTGGCTGGTATAGACTGAGTAGAGGTACTATTATCAGACTGCACTCCGGGAGGGTAACTTTGCTCATTAGACGTTGCCGGCTGGGGTGGGGCACCAGGGGGAGGAGGATAATGAACACCATAAGGAGGCATAGGTTGACCTTGCATAGGAGGATACATTGTCGACCCAGGTGGAGGAGGAGCATAAGGAGTGTATGGAGGAGGAACAGGAGGACCCCATGGGACTGGGGTGCCACCATAGCTTCCCGGAGGAGCACCCCCGAGGGGACCGCCGGCGGCATATTGCTGCGATGGATACGCACCATGTGGCTGGCTCGGAACAGGGTAAGTGGGCATAGCAGATGCTGGTGGGCCAGGAGGCACAACAGGCTGAGGAGGCTTGCCCGCAACTCGAACAGCAATGGTTCGACCCTCAAGGCGATAACCATTCATGGCCAATATTGCATTGTTTGCCATCGTTATATCAGCATACTTCACAAACCCGTATCCTTTACTTAACCCAGTCATTCGATCCTTGATAACTTTAGCCATAACAATCTCACCAAACTGTTGAAACAATTGGATCAGTCCATCATCCTCAAGAGTTGGTGGCAAATACCCAATGTACAAATTTGTATCATCAATTTCCTTCTTAGCTGCACCAGCCCCTAATCCAGCTTGTGCTGCACCACCAGTGGAGCCAGCATTGTTGTTAGCCCAAGGAGGGTTGCTTCCGGAATTGCCTGAACCAATTGCCAGCGTACTGGTTTGCTTTGTTGCGGATTCAGGAACTGTACCTCCCAATTCTGCTAAAAAGTTCTGATACTCATCATCCATCTTCTTCCCAGTAGCACCCTTCACTGGACAATCTATGCTAGGATGACCACCATCCCCACAATGCTTACAAACAACTTCACTCTTAAACGTTGATGTCCTCGTAGGACATGCATATTGGCGATGACCAGGTTCACCACACAACCTGCAATACTCCTCGTCCCTAATGGTCCCATTCAAAGCTGCGAGCTCCCTAAGCTGCTGCCTCTTGTGCTCATTCAACACCTCATCCACGGGTTGCAAGAGCTTCTCCACCATGCCTGCAGCGGCCTCAAGAGCGTCCGGCGTCTCTGCCTCCACCAAAACATGCAAATCCTCGTTCTCAGAAGGATCAGGTTTCAAATCCCTCTTCTGCTGCAACCTCCCTTCTTTCACAGACCCTTTACCCCGAATCACGATCTTGGCACCCGTCTCTTTCTCCATCCGTTTCTGGGTGTTACCTCTTGGGCCAATGATAAGCCCTATGAAATTGTAACCAGGGTACTCTTTCATCGGTATATAAAGCTTCTTCTGAAGCTTCGGGGGCCTATAATCTGCAGGTGGCTTAAACGCAGGGTTTTTCTTGATGATCTGTGATATAATTTCTTGCCTCTCTTTCTGCAACCTCTCACGCGCACGATACTCTCTAGTGTTAATCCTAATTCCCATGTTATCATATATAGGTTCAGGCGAAGGAGATCGAGCACCTTCAGGACGATCATCTAAAGGCAAACCTGATTGCAACATTCGACTAATCTCAAGGAGCCTGCTATTCAGAGCTTGAATCTCAGGATCGAATTCAATCCCTCCCATGAAATCGGGGAGTTGAATCAACGGCTTCGGATCATCGTCCGCCCAACGGGACTTCCTCTTCTTGGGTCCCGAATCGCCTCCAGCCTGCTCGTTCGACTCGGGCTGCGGGTCCCAGCGGCTACGGCGGCGGCGCCTGCTGGTGGTCTCCTCCTCGCCGCCAGATTGGTCCTTGTCGGTGCCGCTGCGGGTGTTGGCGGTGAAACCGTTCTCGGAGAGCAAGGGCTTCAAAATCTGCGGCTGCAAACTGTTATCGGCGCCGCCCTGGCCGTTCTCCGATGGGTTTCCGTTCGCGGGTTGAGCGTCCGGGGGTAGGGTTTCCGATTCTTGCTGCGGTAGGTTGTAATTCTCTGAGACTGCAGCGTTCTGCGCTGTTAGATCGTAGGGAGGGTTCGAATCGATAGATTCCATGGATGATTACAGAGAGAGAATTATGGAGAGATAGGGTTAGGGTTTTAATTTGCGCAGTGGAGATGAAGTAAGAGGAAGAAGTAGATTGAGATTTGTTTGTGTGTGTGATGCAAAGAGTGTTAAGCATTCCTCGTGACCCGACCCGACCCATCCTTTAAATATCCAAATGTCAGTGAGAAGCATAATCCGAGTAGAATTGTTATAATTATTGATTAAAAAAATTAATCAATTCTCTTTTTCTTCTTCGGAAAGTAACAAAATTAATAAATTCTAAATGGATGTAAATTTTATTTAATTACGATTATAAGGGTTTAACTAATTTAATATATTTATTCAGCTAGCTAAAAAAAACTAATTTAATTATACTTTTGGTACGATAAAAAAAAATACACTTTTGGTACTTATAATTTTACAAATACGTAATGTTTGACCTATTGTAATTTATGATAATTTTCCACTTTGACACAACATATTACTCATTCATCTAAAATCTCACATGACTTCACTCTGTCATCAACTTCATCATCGCAGAGTACAAGACCATCTCAATGACTAGCCATGTTTGTAGAATGAGCATTCTTCAACTTTCGTGTATTCTCTTTTAGGCTTCGTGAATTCTTACCTCTCTTCAAATGGATGGTGCAGCCGAGTACAGTGTTTCTCTTCTGTCATTGATCGAAACATCGACTTCTTTTCCTTCCTTGATCGGAACCACAACTTCTTTTTCTCCCTTGATCGGAACTCACACATTCTTATTTAGTGTGAGACTTTAACGCACACTTGAATTCTCGCAATTCCCTCCGCAAGTATGAGTGACAACCACACGACCATATGCTCAACCTAGCGGAAGCTAACCACACTTGCATTGTCAATCGTTTTCACCGTCGCCTTAACCAGGCACATTATATGGCTCGCCGATTTCCAGATAGACTTTCAATACAAGGAGTCGCTACACTATTGTCGCACCAAACACCGACTTTGAAACCACTTGTGGGGAACCATTAGAGAAAATATAATACAAGTTAATGAAATAATCGCAAACTCTCACGAAGTAGGAGATTCTACACCAATGGGCCAACATTGAAGACCGACAAAAAAACATGACACAATAACTTTACCCAAAACCTTAAGTCATTGGATGTTTGGATCACATTAAGTAGTGAGGGGAAAAACATATAAACAAGCCACATTAAAATTAGAGCATGTTTGTGTACTTTTTTTTTTAGAAAAAAATGTGTAATATATATCAAAACCCATCTCATCTTGTCTGCATATTTTCTTATTAAGTAAAAGTATATTTTCAGACAAACAAGATGTAGTACAGCTGGTAGATAATTGAGTTTGATTTCCTGACCGGTGCGTATGGGGAAACATTTGTAAAAAGAGACATACCCTCTTAATGTGGTCTTAGAGCCTCAAGGGTTAGTCTCATAGTTTCTGGCAGTGGGATACCTTGAAAAAAAAAAAAGAATATTTTCAAACTTTAAAAAATTGTGTTCACATTCAAGATGGCGTTTAGCGACTATACAAGACAACTTCTTAATACTACTGATGATTGTTGAATATTGATGAAAAGGAGGAAAGTCATCTCCCAAGAGCTTTGAAGCAAATGAAGAATTAAAGAAAACAACAACCTTTCAAACGACAACATCATAACACACATAAAGGCTGTGAAGAATAGCAAGAAGATAAGTTTTAAGAATCTCATCCACACCAGTATTGCCATTGATTCCCTTTACTCAACGTCCAATATTAGAAGCAGACACTACATTACCCGAATTGCCCAACAAGCTACAATCAACATTCAATGCTTCCCAATCAGTTGGTAAATGAACATATTTCAATGGTTATAAATTTTTTAATAAGCTATTTAAGGTTGTTTATAGCTCATAGCCACTATAATAAAATTTGTCATTACATTTTTTTTTCATTTTAAACAACAAACAACATTTATTATAATTTTTTTCTATCATACTCATCTCTTTTGCGGTTTTCATAACGGCACCCTCAAATATTTTATTAATTTAGAAAAATATAAATTTAATTTATTAAATTAGATATAACATGTTATGTCCTTTAAAATCATGCATGTCGGCGACCACACCAGTCGAATACACAATTAATTCAATCTCCAACAAAAACTAAAAGTGAGGTATTTCACTAAGAGAAATGATCATTAACACATTTTCCCGTTTGACATGTGTTTTTGGCTTAGTAATTTTTTGTTTTATTATATTTTAAAAATTATGATTTGTTATCAATTAAAATGAACTTAATTTGTCTTGCAAAGTGTGCACCTGTTTCATCGTATGATATAACATTATTGTTTCTCTAAGCTCATGAGTGTTTTTATACAACTTTACTCTAACGAGAGAACAAAATCAAACTTTACTCGTTATGGAGAAACAAAAACTTATTTGTCCCTAGAAAATAAAAGTTACTAAAAAAATAAAATCCAAAAAACAACATACATAGCATAAAAGCACTATTATCAAAGTTAAAGGCTGATCATAAAATTCTAAATTTCCAAAGAGAACGTGGAATGAGATGATTTGCTTCAGTACTGTGCAGCGGACGTTGTGGGATTTACAACAATGAAGGCGTCGCGGCGGCGGCGAAGGGCAAGGCGGCAATCGTCGAGGACGGCGGTGAGTGTAAAAGGGGCAACATCTCTGGCGAGCCACTGATTGACGAAGAAGATGGTTTGAGAGCATGGCATGTGGGGCCCAGTAGAAGTTACCTCCACACTATCGCAGAACCAGCCGTGGTGGGACCCAGACCCGTCGGAGGTGAGGTTGAAGCGGCAAATCGGAGAACCGATGCAGGGTCCGCGGCCGGTGAAGGCGTCTAGGTTTCCACGCTTGAAGTAGTTGTGGCCTTCAGGTTCGGCACCCCATGCCTTCAGGTTCGGCACCCAAACCGATTGGTTCTTCGCGTCGCCAAGGGTCACGCTGATTTTGGAATCGGTTCCTCCTTTGATGATAGACCCTGTCTTCACGAACAACGTGTACACGCACTCCTGCTGTTTGATAAATGGTCACAACGAAATGAATGAACATAATAATATGTGATGGGTTTTACACTGATTGGAAGTTCGTTTAAAAGTTTGATGGAGAAGAAAAAACAATGGTATATGGCTTTACGCTCAAGGTCCATAAAGATATTGATTGTTTTGTCATGGGGTGTTCCTTAGGTCAGCTCCGTCGCAGCAGGTTTTAAATTGTCGTGGTCGCGTTGTGTTGCGATTCTTCGCATTGTGAAAAATTGTGAGAAAACGTGGTTGTGGCGGCCGGAATCACAATCTCGTTGCCTCCAAAACCTTGACATCATGGCTGAAATGACGGTCTGGATCCTACAATGGGATTGATATGAACCTAGGTATTGCATAGATGTCTCATTGATTGAGAATGAGAAGCAGTAACAATGGTAATTCATGCTCATAGAGGCATTAGATTGTGACGCTACTGTAATTTAGAACTTGGATGTGAGAAGCTCAAATGAAACGTTAGGGGGGTGAGGGTTTAATTCCGGAAGAGAGACATTTGTAATAACAAATGACCACTAACATTGCCGATAAAAAAAAACAGAACAGAACTACAAAAGTGGAGAGTGTAAAACGCTTACACTGGAGTCTCCGGCGTCTACAGAAAGGAAGAGAGCTAGCATGAGAAAAGAGCAGAGGCAGTGATTCTTCATTTTTGTTAGATTTTTGTTAGAGTGACTTTGAGTAATTTGAAGTTAGTTGCAGATTCAGAGACACCCTGAAATAGAAACAGTGATTCTATATTTTGGATCAATGAGATTTCTGTCTACTTGGAAATTTAGACTAATCAGCACTTCTTGGAGATCATGACCAAGTCAGAGCAACAAAACTTACCATTAAACATTAAACAATGTATGCAAGGAGAATTAATACCAAAGATATTGTGATATTAAAATTATATAAATCATCAAGTAGCCTCCAGCAAAAAAAGTTATGAACCTTACAAAAAGGGTTCATAATCATAGCATCACAAAACATTAGGCAAGTTTAATAAACAAAGTACTAGCTATCCCTAGGTGGGGAGACCTTTAGCCTTCACCACACAATTTAACGTTTAACTCAAAAAAGAAGGACTAGCTAGAACTAATACTAATACTGGTACTGAGTTATAGATTCAGTAGTGATAAGGCAATTGTGGAAGGTAAGGATTGAAATCCTGATAATTGTAGTAAGGCATTATTGAAGGGGGAGGAGGAGGAGGAGGGTAGTATCCTCCGTGATTTGGTGCAGGGTAGGCAAGGTTGTGGTCCAGACCACCACTCAAATATGGACTCTCAGTCCTCATATACTGAAGCTCTACAATTTTCTTATTATTTTGGACAATCTTCAAAATCCTTTGTGCGTCTATTTTCCCTGAAACGTGCAACATCCCTGCTTTCGCATCCCAATCATATCTTATCCCTAAAATCCACACATAACATATATATTTCAATATCTCATTGAGAAATCCACAGAAATGATTAGACACAAACATCTACATACCTTGTCTTTTTCCCAGGATTTTGCCCATAGTTTCATACCATCCTTTTCGGCTAGTGTCCAGTTTCAAAGCACAAGTCTGCCGTAAAAAAATATGGTTAGTCTGAGTAATGTTTTGCAATTGCAGCCGCAACATAACGAGTTTTGAAGTCACTACATCTACATCGCGACCGCATCACCCTACGTTTGTCCGCAATTCCGCGACGCAGAATAGCGTCTAAACCCCTAAGTGAATGTTTGTATTGTAGGGAACAAAATAAATCAAAGGAAATGCATGTAAGGAAGGATGCTAACCATGTTAGACTTCATCCCTTCGTAGAAAAACATGAACAATGTAAATCAAATTCGCAGAAGAATCAGATTGAAAAAGATGCAACAGAGCAATGGGCAGCGAACACAAGCAATTTATAGAACAGTTTCATTACCGACCTGAAGATTCTGAAATAGAAACTTCCTATTCTCATTAATGAAATGAAATCATAAAAAAAAAAATTTAAGGAAATTAAGACCCTGAATTGCAGATTATAAGGATGCAATACCGGTAGACATTGAACCTGACTATCCTCTGCATCTTATAAATTAGGATACTTCCAAATTGATTAAAAATAAAAGATAAATGGATACAGATATGGTAATGTTGATGCTGATTTATTTTGGCATATATTTATAAAGTGATTTTACAGAAATTAATTTAATTCGAATGATCTTTTGAAGTGCAAATGCAATTATATGTTCTCAAAATTGTTGAATTCCCTGTCTCTCTGAATGATAATGGTAAGAGTCGGACATATATGAGTTGGGTAGAGGGAGGTGCAGAGATTAATCTCCTATAGGAGAATTTAAATGTTTTCCAATGTAAAAAAAAAATTTGTTTAGTTAATTACCGATCAACCAATAATTTAATTTGGATGATCTTTTTGAAGTGCAAATGCAATTATATGTTCTCAAAATTTTCTGAGTTAATTAGCAATCAACCAAGCTTTTTGTTCAAGTAAACAAAAGACAAGCTTTTTTGCTTAACCCTATTTTTGGATGCTTGGCATATATTTATAAAGTGATTCTACAGAAATTAATTTGATTTGGATGATATTTTTGAAGGGCAATTGCAATTATATGTTCTCGAAATTTGTTGAGTTAATTGCCAATCAACCAAGCTTTTTGTTCAAAGTAAAAATAACCAAGTTTTTTGTTTAACCCTATTTTTGGATGCTATATCATGGATCCATACAGCCTCAATTTTGACTTTTTGGGTATTAAGTAAATAATTTACAAATTTAATAATATTACTATAATTTTTATAAATATATTTCTATAAGCTATTTACTTTATAATTGTAAATAAATTTTAACAATTTCATACTGTATTTATACATTTTAAAAATATTTAAATATCAAGTATTATTGAAGTATATTATCATTAATGTTACGAATACCTCCGTTGGGAGAGTTAGCCCTACCATGATATGCATGTTCCTTTCTTGAACAGGATATCCTCCTGTGCTGGAAACCTGTAAGCATTTTTTGTATGTATACAGCATAAAAGGTTAAACCATTTCTTAGAAATTTTGGGACTAGAATAACACACACCGTATTATTTGTGTTTTTTTAGAACTTGTATTTTATTAGAAAATGTATCTCTTTATTTTATATTATATCTTTTCCATATAACAAGTGATAACTAGCATGAGATTGCCACAAATTTATTCAATCGTATATCTCTTTTACAATTGAAAATTAAAAATATTATTTGACTTTATAAAAATGAATTAATAAATTTTTATGTTAAATTTAAGTAATTAGTTAATCAGCCTATATTATATTAAGATAAATATCAAATTATAAAAAGAAAAACAACAATAAGCTCATGAATAAAATTGGTTTTAGAGAATTTCAAAAAAAAAATAGTTTTAGAGAAAAATAAATATAATATCATGACATGTGAGACTCGCTACTTAAGTATTTTAAAATACTGTAAAGAAGGTATTTTAAAAAATAAAAGAATAATTGCTAGACAAAATATCATAGATTCACAATGTAAAGGATCAATATATATAAGAGCACTTAAACAGTGAATTCCATATATTTTCAGAATTGGAAAATCATTTGATATGATTGTTGAAAATAATTATAAAAATATTAATTGATTGACTTGGTACAATTCCCCAATATATTCAATTTCATTTCTCATTCCTTTTTTTTTTAAATAAGGTGGAGCAAGGCCGAAGATAATAACTTATACAACTACTCTCCTAGAGGGCATAGGCCCAACAAAATTTTGTGGTTATAGGTTCGTGCACTTCTTTCTAAAAATAAAATAAAAAAGAGCGTTGCTTCGGTACTCTCTGAAAATGAGAAGATTTGGAACCTTTCAATTCATTATTTGAATATAAAAGACTAAATTATAAGTTATAAATGCTTGTTATGAAAAAATGATGGAAAATTACCACTCCATTTTTAGACCGGCACTATAAAAATTGCTAAAAAAATTAAAAAATCCTACACTCAGTGTTTTAAAAACCGGACCGGACCGGCCGGTCGGACCGGTCCGGCCGAGAAACCGGTGTCATGGCCGGTTTGGGTCACTCCTCGGACCGGTTCTGCAAGCGAACCGGTCTGAACCGGTACGGCCCGGCCGGTTCAAGGCTGAAACCGGTGACTCGGCCGGTTTTGGTTGAACCGGCGAGTCACCCATTTTCTCTTTTTTTTTTTTTTTTTTTCTGTTTTAGTTTTTTTTTTTTCTGAGTTTTTATTTTGTTTTGAAACTGGTTTTTTTTCTTAAGTATGTTGATAATGGGTGTAAGCCCAAT
Organism: Acmispon strigosus; assembly: GCA_030819835.1. Lineage (NCBI taxonomy): Eukaryota > Viridiplantae > Streptophyta > Magnoliopsida > Fabales > Fabaceae > Acmispon > Acmispon strigosus. Next base: position 74,594,668 of record JAUAMA010000004.1, read on the forward strand.
TTGACAAGCCCAGCAATTATTTAATAAAAATGTGAATTTATTTTTAAAAGGTGGTGCAAGAAGGAGTTAAACACAGGACCTTAGAATAGAAAAACAACACTATTACCACTAGACCACAATGTTATTAGTGATTAATCATATCTTTTATTATTTATATTTGTAAACTGATTAAAAAATTAAAAAATGAATAATATTATTTTTAATATGAATTTAAAAAATATTAATATTATTTATATTACAATACATTGATGAAATATTTAATACTTTAAATTTTTATTGATTACAAATTTAAATATTTAATCAATACATATTTAAGAAAAGATTAAAATAAAAGCCAAAACTATCAATTCAATTTAAAATATCTATATCCAAAACTTTGAAAATTCTTCATTAGTATATATCCAACTATTGTGGGAGCAATATTTATTTATTTCAATTTTGGTAACTAGAGACGGTAGAGGTACAATGAAAGTTATTTTTATAAGCATTCTTTTATTTTTAGCATTGAATTTTTTTATATTTTTTAATATATACCGAGTCAACCGGTCCGACCAGTGACCCCTCGGTCCGACCAGTGACCCATTGACCCAGTACCTCGGCCGAGTCGATCACCGGGCCGAGTTTTAAAACACTGCCTACACTCCCAATCGGTTGTTACAGAAAATACAGAGTAACTTTGAACCCTGGACCGGTCAATTTCCTACATTGTTGTAAATACTAATTACTTTTTAAGGACAGAGCAACTACTATTCAAGTCGTAGACATTCTTGTGCCGACTCATCAGTAGAAATCATTCATGACAGAAATCCTTACATCATTCACAACTTTGTGAGTTATTTTTGCAATTCCATGTTATTCTATCCAGTTGAAAAGTATGTTTATAGAATTATGGCTTATTATAAATCATGGAAAATATTTTAAACCAGAACATGTTTTACTTTTACTTTCTTCTCACTTGTTGTGAATTGCACATAGAGAACTGCTAAATCTACTTGATAGCTAGTTGCAGTTTACAATGCAATAGCAGTAAATAAAAGTAGAAATTATGTGTACCTAAGCATGAATGAAATTAAATAGTAAAGAAGTTTGATTGAATGCACCTAAGAGGTGTTAATAAAACATGGTAGAATCTTAAATAACTTGAGTTTTAGAATTGATTTTTATGAAAAAAGCTAATTCAAACGCAAAAACCAATTACAAAACTTGCACTCAACCAAATGCAAAACAAATAATTTGACCATGAGCAAGAGCAATGAAGTCAACCATTGCCGAATTTATGTTATAACGTGTGGTAGTCTTAACAATGGCATGTCAATTTATGTACATATCTCAAATGAAATTTGTCCATAATTTACATGAAATGTACAATAACTGGGTAACAATCAATGAAAAGTTGAAAACCGGAGGATATGCCCTTGTTATAACTTGAACAAGCAGCTACCATCTGAAAAAAAAATACCAAAAAGTACAAATCATCACAATGACTACCAAAATTAACCATCATGAAGCCCCAATTTGGTACCAGAGCAAGACCTTATTGAAGTAACAAATAAAATGGCATCTATGAGTAAAAACATGTAATACTAAAGAGAACATTGCCGATATTAGCCAGAGAGATATTCAACAAACTGACATGTACATGACTTGTAGCTTGGGGCACCATCACTAATGAACACTGAATTAGAATGATAACAAAATATACATCATAATCTCAAATCTCAATTACCTTAGTCAATTGCTGGAGCTACCAAGATCAAAGTCCATGGTGTAATCATACTCAATAGTTGGAATTACAGAGGCCATAAATTTCAAGAATAAAAACAGGTACCTGCAGAAATAGTAGGTATCAGTGATTATTTTACCTCACATATAGCAGTTATTGGGAACAGGCTTTGGACTTTTTTTACTCCAAGGGGAGTTTAAAATTTAAGTAGATGGTGACAACAACTGTATATAAAATCCATGTTCAACATCGAGTACGCCAGACAGTGACATGGAAGAGTAAATGTTTTCCAAACATACTCCAAATTATTAAGCTCTTAATTATAACGAAAATAGTCACATCATACTAAGTTAAGCCTAGCTAAGTAGGACCGAATTCAGAAGCATCATCCCAAGCTTATATCAAATAAGACTCTTACTGACTCATCAATTTCAGCAAAACACACTATTGGTTAACCAAGTGCAGTGGATGGTGGATCTCTCCAATCAAAATTAAAAGACATCACCCATCGTCAACAAGATATTATGCAGGCTATCGAATGATTGATAACATTACCAATTCATAAAGCAAACTTGTTTTCAATTTCAATGTGGCAGCCCATGCACTAGTTGCACCATTTCTCAGGACAACTCAGCAGTTGTTATCAGAGACATGAAAGAAAATCAAAGATGTCCAAATAATATAAGGAAGGTAAGGCGGAAGATAGGGAAAAAAGGGTCACAGAATGTCTCACCACTATTCACATCTAATATTATAAAATACCAATTTATATCATATTGAACAAATGTATCTCCAAATGAAAGCAATTATATTAGTAACAAAGGGTTTATGCAAGGAAATGAGAGGGAAAGCAGTTAGTTAGTTGATAGGAGGGGAGTAGTTAGATAATAAGTAGGGGATGTGAGGTTGGAGAGAGGATTCACTCAATTTGTTGCATTGGGACAACAGGTTGTAAGGGGAAATCCTTAGAGGAGAGTCTTCTCTCCTTTCTTTTCATTCAATAATAATAGATTCTTTCAATTATAATTTCCAGGTTCCTAAAAGTTTACTTGTCAACTTCAGGCTCAACACCACGTGACATCAACACATCAATGATTTTCTTCATCACTGCTCCATGTCGACATGGATGAATAGATGCATGCTTCCCAGGCAAGTGAGGGTGGTCCTCAATCGTAACCTGCAATATTTCTAATTAGAAAAACATATTGACATAAATTGCAGCAAACTCTGAAAGAACTACTCCCTTCGTTTCAAAATATAAGTTGCTATAGCATTTGTACTATGTTCTAAAATATATGTTGTTTTGCAAACCCAAAGCATTTTTTCTTACTTTCTTCCTTCTATACCCTCATTTAATATTATATCTCTCACTTATCACCTTCAATTTTCACCGATCACAACTCTCTATGCACTTAACTAATAATCATCTTTCTCTCTCTTTAATATATCTCAACTTTAAATAGAGGTATTTCAGTCAAAATATTTTATCAAATGATGAGTTCTTAATTCACGTGCATAACTTTAAACAACTTATATTTTGGAACGGAGGGAGTATATGTATGAAATATATATGTACATATGTATGTCCATAATCAATTGATAGCCATATCTCACCGTTTTGCGTGCATGATCTTGACTAACATCTTCAAGGACAAGTTCTGGTTGCAATAGCATTCTTGACTGCCACAAGACGGAAGAAGGAATCACTGAAACAGTACATTAAGTTTCCGAGGTATAGTATTGGAAACAACAAAAAGGGTTTATATTTTTCCTACAACCATAAACCTAAATAATGATACCATCAAGCCAAAAAAAAAATAAAAATTGGACAAGAAAATTCTCAATTTCCATGTTACGCAGTAGGCACTAATGTGAAATGTCAGAAATGGCTTCATTTTTGCACTGGCAGTGCTTCATAGATAAGAGGGGAACTGTGCAAATGATTCCATCCTTATTTAGCAAAGAAAGAAGAGTACATTAATTATCATTCAACCATATGTTATGGATGAGGTCCTTTTTTTCTGATCTAGATACATTAAGTTATATTCACTATTTTAAATATGAAATGATAATCTTAGTTCAAGTAGCTTGGCCATAGCCCTATAGCCAGTCAAAAGTGACTGAATTATAATTATACGGATCAAGTGAATAAGACAAACCTCATCATACCCAGTAAGCCAAACCCGAGGTGTTTGATAATATTTATCATACCTGCAAAACAAGCAAGGTTGACCTTTTAAATCATCACCAGAGAAATTTTTGTTTGAGATGAAATTTTTTTTTTTGCGATAGAAAAGCATGCAAGGGAAGAGATGGATAGTACAACTGTGAGAGGCCAAGACATTATCCAAGAAATAAAATTATAGCACTTCTGCACGATCTTAAACTTTTATATCGAAACTTACGTGATGCTGACGTCATAAGTGCGGGTACGTAGGATATTGTCATCATCAGGCTCATGAGCAACTAGATATGTGGACTGAAGAGTGGCCTCCATACAGCATAAGAAAAAAATTAATGACATGAATCACAGTCACAATCAGCAATCAGTAAAAGCATATTGTCAAGAATAAATAAAACCAATGAAGAATTATGTGAATTGTATTACAAATTATGAAAAAAAAGACTACATAAATTACAATGCACTATGAATTAGAGCTCACATTCAAGAGTGTTATGGTCTGCAAAATTACAAATTACAAGTGAAACAGTCTTTTTTCCCAAATGATATCCTCAACCATCATACTTTTAGCCCCATTAATATGTGGATGGGTAGTTCTACAAGTCATTCTAGGGCTCACTATAATGTGCTAAATCAAGATACACAAGTCTCCAGTTCGGAGTTACTGAGTCAGCAAACAAGCTGGAAGCTTGTTTCAAAGATTCAGTTATGAGTACTTGATAGTAAATGGCAATTGAATTCGAACAAACGATTTCAGCCATAAGAGAAGATAAATATATAGTCTTCTAAAAGGACAATGAAAAGAAAATGGAATTACTCAAAAGACTACTACTCAAAACACTTTAAGACAATAGAACTGCATGTGGCAGATTATATATTTCTACTCTCCTTTATTTGATTCAATAAAACTAAGCCTTTTAATCTGAAATCGATCTAGGACATAGTAGTTATGCTTCCAAAGAAGTAGTATCAACTTACAGGATCTGTCTCAATAACATTGTCAGTTTCTTCAAACTCTGCCATATCTGGAATATCATCTTCTTCCTCACCTCCCATGTAGGAATGAATTTGCTTAATGGAACTCTTTTTGCTGATCTCCAGGCTTTCCATAGAAGGCAAATTCTCATCCTCATCATCAGATTTGGCTTCTGAAAACAAAAAGAAATGCATAATAAGATCAAAGGGTCAAAGTCAGCCACAGCACAATGCACATGCCTCAAGTCAAATAGCACTACACACAACACACACACACACAAACCTTTGGGTTTGCCATGGGTTGCTAGCCACCCCCCATCGTGATCATCGTCATCATCAAGTAGAACTTCCCCTCCAGCAGCTTCATATTCTTCTTCAATAGATGCAGCTCTCCGTAGACAAGGCACTGTTCAGCATTAAGCAACATCAGATGTCAAGAACACCCCCCATATTGCAAAAAAAAGGCTTTTTTTTTCTTCTGAGATCTTAATCTTACCGTTTCTGGTAATCAAGAATTGTTTCTCAGGTGGTAAATATGGCTTCCTCTTACCCGGGTCACCCGATTCCCTATGATGCAGAGCAGAACAAGATGAATCAAAGAACAAGTAAGGGGATTTTGAGATCGAATTGAACCCTAAATAGGATAGGAAGCGAAAAAGGGGAAATTGGTTACCATGACCAGGTGGGGCACTTGGCGACGAGATTATCGCCGGCGACGATGAACTCGGAGACACTGAGAACTCCTTTCTCTTTGAAGGCGGAGACGGTGCGGGGACCTGTGATCCTCTCGACAGTGCCTTTGAAAGCTTCGTGAAGCTTCTGACTCAGCACCATCTCTTCCTCCTCCTCCTCCGAGCACCGCCAAATTCAGAAATTTAGAAACTTTGGAAACAAAAGACGATTTTTTTCCCCTTTTGGCTGTCAACACCAAATCGAACAAGTAATCCTTGCCCTTGAAATATATAACGCCTGGGACAAGACACCACAAGGTTGTCAATAATAATTTTAGTATATTATCATTCATATGATCATGTCTTGTTCTACAAATTACCTAAATTTATTTTTTATTAAAAATAAACAATAATAAAAAATACTCATATAAAAACGAATATGACTAATCTTTGTAAAAGTATATTTGATATTTCATTACAGTTTTTAAAAACTGTTTTCTGTTTTTAAAAACTGAAAAATTTAAAAACCTGATTGACACAACCTATTTTTAAAACTGTTTTCGAAAATTGTTTTCAATTTCTGTTTTTAGTTTTTAAATTTCAATTTTTTAAATGTTGGAAAACATCTTATTCAACCGGTTTTTTTATATTTTTTTTTTGGAAACCAAATTTTAAAAATTGTTTCTAAAAACTGTTTTTAAAACAGTTTTCTTTAAGAGTAAACCTCCAAATTGATCCCTGAAACATCTCACTTATGTTGTTTGGTTCCCATACTATTTTTACCTACCAAGTTAGTCCCTGAAAGATTCTCTGTTAGTTAATTTGGTCCTTGAAAGATTTTTCCGTTAGGTCCTTAGAGGGAAGTGAAATGATGAAAGTGTAAGTTAGTCAAATTAGTCCCTGAAAAAATAAGTCGTGGGTCAATTTAGTCCCCGTTATTAAAATTTTGAATTTTTACCGAAGAAAAAATGTGAGTTGGGTTCGAACTGAGACCTAAGAGTTGCAAAATAATTTTTTTATCAATTGAGCTACTTAATCGATTAATAAATATGTGAACCCATATATATTCATTTTTGTTCTTCTTCTTCTTGTTCTTCATCTGCAATCCGCAAATGTCCGAGAAGAAGACTTTGAATTTTTCATTTGAAATTATGAGAACACCCTTGTCTTCAACCTCTAGCTTTTCATTTGAAAAGCAATAATTTGTACACACCCACAATCAGAAAGAAGAAGATTGAAGGAAGCCCAAATCAACCCCGACCCAGGAACATCCAAGCCCAGATCGAGAGGGAGAAAAACCTCCATGGCTACCAGATTTAGGAAACGACGAAGAGAGTGCTTGGGATTTTGAAGATCGAAGAGAAGAAGGGGTTCGTTGGGTTTGTTGCAGATCCAAAACCCAGATCAAACCAATATCATAACTCTCATCTCCCTGGTTCAGGACAGCTTGTGGGAGAGAGGGAGGGGGAACTACGACCTCCTCCTCTCCGATTCGGCGAACGACGACGCCACCGGCGACGAGGACGCGTTATTGCTGAAACTGGGTAAGATGGGTTCGCCGTTGAGGGAAGTTTAGGATAATTGGTTTGATAGAAGGGGAGTGGAGGAGGAGTAGAATCTTCGAGGAGAAAGAATTAGAAGAAGAAGATGAAGGGGGGGGGGGGGGGGGTTGAACGAGGAGGAGTAGAAACTTGTGTGCTCTGTTCTGAAAATGAGGAAAATACATCCTATTTGTTCTTTTTATGCCGTGTTGCTTAATTCAATCAACTCAACTGTGTTGAATCACTGTAATTCTCTTTGGGTTGGTACTTGGTAGCCCTTGTACCATTTAATTCAATTATTTTGGTTGATAAAAAAATTGATAATTAGGGTTGTTTGAATTTGATGTTGTGTTATGGAAGTTCGGTGATGTTGCTGGGTTGATGTTGTTATTTAGTTGTTTTGGAATCTAATGAAGACAAAGAAAATTGGTGGGTTTTGTGGAAATATCTACAAATGAGTGAGTTTGAAGAAGAGGAAGAAGAAGAACAAAAATTGTATAATTTTTTTTTTGAAAGCGAAATTATATATAAATATATCAATGGCCGACAAAGCACCAAGAGTGCTGCCCTCCCACCATAAAAACAGGAAAGGAAAGGCAACACCAGACAAAAAGAGAATATACATAGCCCCACCCAAAACAGACGATAGCCAAAACACAAAAACCCAAGATCCCAAAACGCAAAACACATGCCCTACGACCTTCTCCAGACCAAGAAAAACGCCTCAACCTGGAATAGACGCCGCTTCAGCAAGACAACAAAACACATCTCCCACCACCTCTAAGCCCGGCCTCCTAAGCGCAACCCCAACCAGACAGAGAACACCCACCAATACAACAAGATCCCAAAAAACAACACCTGCACAGGAAGAATCGGAACCTACGCCGTCCTACGCTCTATAATTTGAGCCGCAATTGTATAAATATATATATGGGTTCACATATTTACTAATTGATTAAATAGCTCATCTAGCAAAAGTTTTGTTTTGCTACTCTTTTAGGTTCGAACCCAACTCACATTCTTTCTCTAAAAATTTAGAATTTTAATAACAGAGGACTAAATTGGCCGACGATTTACTCTTTTAGGGACTAATTTAAATAACTTACACTTTCATCATTTCACTTCGTCGAGGGACCTGACGGAAAAATATTTCAAGGACCAGATTGACTAACGACGAATCTTTTAGAGACTAACTTGGTGGGTAAAAATAGTATGAGGACCAAACAGTCATAAGTGAAATCTTTCATGAAAAAAATTTGGAGGTTTATTCGTTTTTTTAAATAATAAAAAAAAACTATTTACAAAAAGAAGAGTTTAAAAAAGATTTATCAATATGTATTAGAGAGAAAAATGATTGTTTGTGATGGAAAGAACAGTCACGAAGTTTGCCACGGAACAAAAGTTCGCCACAAAATCCTTCAGCGTGTTTGTGACGGAATACAAATTCGTCACTATATGCGACGACAAATACATCCGTCACTATATTTTGCGACGAAAGTAAATCCGTCACAAAATCCTTGTGATGATATTTGCGACAGAATACTAGTCCGTCACAAAATCCTAGTCCGTGAGGTGAAATTAGTGATGGAATATTAGAGAGGGATTCATTCCGTTACAAACACCATGTGTTGATAAATTGCTTTAAAACTTATATTTTTGGGTAAATTGTTATTAAACTATATTTTTGGGTAAATTCCTTCCACTTGTAACCAAAAAATTATATCTTGGTAAATTGTTTTTAAAAAAAGAACCAATTATCTAAATAAGGAAATAAATAAAGATATACAATTCTAATTAAATAAAGAAACCAATCAATATAAAAAAAGAAACCAATCTAGTGGATAATTTAAATTAGCTTTAATTATTCTAAGATATGATCAATATATTAAAAGATACGTTAAAATATGATCTAGATATGATAAAATATCTGTTTCATATTATAACAATCTATGTGAGGGAGTGTTCTTAATCACGTTTCTTATGCAATTTTATTATTGTAACTTTTTAAATAAGATATAATTGTGAAAAAGATTAAATATTAATTAAAAATAATATCAATATTCCAAATTGATTTGATTCTTTTACTGAAAAGTAAAGATTTTAACTTAAATTAAAAAAGAGGTATATCAAACAAAAGATTATATAAGCTCCTTAAATGTTACTGTGAGTGAGTTCAATTCTGAATTGATTTTACATCAAAGCAGAACAGAAAAAGGAAAAAATCATTAACATTAACATAAACATAGGTACAATTTCAGGTTTGCACTCTTGTTGTTGGTCCAATGAAACAAGAAAACGGTTGAGCAAATAAGGTTGCAGCAGCAGTTACAATCTATAAGAGACAAGTGTGGAACCGTTTCCACAGACACAATAGCCTCTCCTCTTCCTAAAAAAATGACACAGAGATACTCAATCTTTCGTGCAAAAATCAAAGAACTCGAATCCATACTCAACGATGCATTGCTCAAAGGACCAGAAGATCATTCCCATGATGACATCAAGCAGAAATTCGCTTTCATCGGGAACCTGTTATCTGCTGAACTTGCATCATCTCATCCATCAAGTTTCCATCACTTGCAACACATTTCACAGAGGCTAGCCACATTGGAGAAAGCTTTTCATGCATCATGTGGTGGCAACAACAATTTTGGTGGAACCTTCTTCAATGGTGGAGAAGAATCTGACAAGGACTCTGCTTCCTCTGGTGGAGAAGAAGGGGTTGTTGATGATGATGATGATGACACTGGTTTGATTGTTTTTGAAGGCCCAGAAAAGCTTTTTCCAGATTTTGTTGCTGAGGAGAAGGCCATTGTGGAATATAGAGGGGATGGGAAAATTAAAAATGTTGGCTTTGAGAAATTGGGGGGGTCTTTTGTTTATGAAGATGCAGAGGATTTTTTTGCAGGGGATAATAAGAAGGAACTTGTGGAATTTGATGGTGGGTTGGTTAGAAAAACAGAGAAGGAATTAGGGAAGGATGGTGAATTGGAAAGGGAAGAAGAAAGAAGAGCAAAGAGAGGATTTGGGAAGACATGTTGTGCTGCAGTGGGTGGTGGCATTGTGATTGGGATGTTCTTGATGGGATTCATTGTTGTGAATCTTTCTGGCTGCTTTCATTATGTGGAACAAGCAAGCTTTCTCATTCCAACCTAAAATTTGGATTAGGAACCCAACTAATGGTGATTTTTGCTTCTTCACATCTATTTTACAATTGATTTTGGTACTACTACTACTACTCATAGTTGATATGATGTGTAATTTGAATTCAGATCAGTTCAGTTTATATGTTTCTCATTCAAATTAACAGTGACTTGAGTGTTGAATGGATGAACTTTGTATGCATTTCCTTTTGAGTTTAATTTTTATATTGTTATTTTTCACACTAACATATTCAAAAGTAGATGGTTTTTTTTTTCATTTTGCATGTTTTGGCTTCATTGTATACTCACTTGAAGGAGTTGTTCTCAAGCATTAATAAATTGAATAAAATTGCGTTGTTCGAAAAAGAAAAAAAAATTGTAGTTTAATCTTGGCTTAAGTGTAGACTCACCAGTTTATATTTTTCTTCCATCAACTGGTATAGACTTTGAATATTTTTTTTAAAATGTTGGTCTTTTTTTTGGTTAAATGGAGGGGCAAGGCCCCGAGCATAGACGAAAACTAATCAGAAGCTAAAACAAACGGAAAGAACGCAGCGTCAACTAAGTCCACATCAGAAGCTAAAACAAACGGAAAGAACGCAGCGTCAACTAAGTCCACATTAAGCAACCTAAGACAATCTCCCATTGGGGAGTCAAAGACATGAATACTCAATTTAAGATGTTAGTCTTTTATATGATTAGTGTAAGTACCCCTTTACCTTATTTTATTGCATTTTCTTTGACTTATAAAATAAAAATAAAAATAGGAAGGTGGAAACTACTTGTGGTCTTTAAAGGAACTTCAACTGATAGTGGAGTTAAATTTTTCGTATGATGGTTTTGTGTATTAATCTATTGAATTTTGAGGGGCTTGAAATATTTCATCCTTAGAAGAGATCTTTCCTTAGAAGATACCCATGGTAGCCTCACAAAAAATTGTGTTATCAATACAAACAAAAGCTGATGATCAAAATAAATTTTCATTGTCTAAAATGATTTTTGTTTTTTTGAAAGCAACATTATTTTTATTCGAATTACAATAAGAAATTTAAAAACAATCCTTCTCAATAGATAGATCACACTACAAACAAATGAAAATTATGCACTGCTGAAATTTATAAAGCCCAATACAGATAGTGTAAAACAAAGTAACTAATGTATGGCAAACAACCAAATAGATAAAGCCCAAACAAGTTCCAATAGAGCCATATAATTAACTAGTACCAATAAACCATAAACAGATCATGCACATCAATACAAGGCTGGGTCTATTTTCTCCTGTCTCTCCATCTAGAGCTTTATTACCTGCAGAAACAGAATGTAAACAACATATATAGGCTCAATCAGCTTAAATGCTTCCATCTACAAAGATATAGAATGGAAGTTTAATTAACTCACTTCAATTGAAGATGTTGCAGGCTCAAAGTCTGATATTGCTCCTCTGTGGGCATAATATTTATTGAGGAAGATCCCACATGCTGAGTGGTACGGAGGGGAAATGCTGAATAATGTTTGTGAATATTCAACATCCTTGTTTGTGCTATCTTGTTACGGTACCAATTGGAGTTCTTCTGAGGAGGAGTATTTTCTTTGAATTGCAGGTTGATCTCTGTTAAGAATTTATTCACTTCATTTACCTGCTCCATAAGTTCTTTATTGTATTTTTCAAATAACAACCAACCAGAAGCCATCATGTAGACTCGTTTCGTTCGAACCAGCGACCTTATTTCATAGCCAAGTTCTTCATGTAACAAAAGTAGTGGCATCGAGAAGGAAGATCCCACATCTTCATATTGAGATTGGAGAGAAAATGTTGGTCCAAATTTTGAAATTAAAGCTCTTGCTTGTGCTAACTTGATACAGTACCAACGAGAGTTGATATCAAGAATTTTTAGTTCTGGCATTTTGAACTCATGAAAGAAATATTTCAATTCATCTATCTGCTCCTGAAGATCTTGTTTAAATTCCTGTTCTTGAGAATCATGTAATTCATCAAAAAAAGTCAACAGAGCAGTAAATAGCCTAATCAGTGACATGATCTCACAGTAGAGTTCTTCACGTAACGAAAGTGGTTCTGTTGAGGAAGATCCCACATGATCATCACTCATTCGGAAAGTGAAATTCGGGCCACGTTTGTCACGCACCTTCCTTATTCTTGATATCATGTTATTGCACCAAGAGGAATTCGTCTTAAGACTTTCTGACAACAGTAATTCCCGTTCTATCTCAGAAATGAAAATATCCACTTCACAGGTCCACTTCATAACTTGATGGAATTTTTCATTTGGATAACTTCCTATTATCTCAGCAATATGAAGGTCTTCAGTTTTCTTGAGAACCAGCTCCATGTATGCACAAATGACTTCTTGATATAACGAAGGCTTGAAATTCCTCGAAATTGATTTGCCTTCTTCTAACTAATTGGTCAGCAAAGGAAAATAATTACTTTTCTTGCACCAAATGAAACACTTGAATTGATGCATGCATGACATATATAGCATTTCAAATGATCATAACATTAACATGAGAAGAATACATATAGGCTAATTCGATATATCCTTAAGGTGTTCACAAAGTACGTACGCACCTGCGACGACAGTGAGTTCGTCAATCCCTCATCTTGAGATAGGAAGGGAAATGCTGAATGACGTTTGGCAAATAGCGTCCTTGTTTCTGCTATCTTTTCACGGTACCAATTGGAACTCGTTTTTTGTTGTAGGTTGGTCTCTGTTAAGAAATTTTTCACTTCTTTTATCCCCTCCTGGATCTCTTTCTTGTATTCATCAAAATCATGATCATTTTGCAAAGCAATAACAGTCATAATGTCAGCAGAATTCATGTTAATCAGTGACCTTATTTCACAGAGGAGCTCGGAAGATCCCTCCTCATCTTGACGAGATTGGAGGGAAAATGGTGCTGGATTCCATTTGGCAATCAATGTCCTTGTTTCTGCTATCTTGTTACGATACCAATCAGAACAACTCGCATCGAGAACTTTTTCTTCTAATTGCAGTTTGATCTCTTTTAAGAATTCATCCTCTTCATTTGTTCGTTTCTGAACATCTTCTTCACTGGATTTATCTTCTTGATCACAATTAGTCATCAACTCATTACATTGTATGTTACTCAGCAAGGTTATTTCATAGTAGAGTTGTTCACGTAAAGAAATTGGTGTTGTGGAGTTGAAGCGGAAAGTAAACGCTGGACCGCGTTTGGCACGTAGGTATCTTGTTCTTGAAATGACGTTATTGCACCAAAAGTAATTCTTCTTAAGACTTGTATCATGTATTTGGGGGGTGATCTCATTTAAGAATTTATCCACTTGACGTATCCACTCCATAATGAAATTTTCATTTTGATCAAAACTTGTTAATACTTCAGCAATATTACAGTCTTCAATATGCTTCAAAGTCAGCTCATTAAATTCACGGAGGACTTGTAGATATAAACAAGTCTTGAAATTATTCTGCTCCATGGAAGATGGTAAAATCAATTCTAAAAAGAAACTTTTGTGAGTAGTTTGTCGGTGTGAAAATTGATTTTGAAAAAAGAAAAAATTATTCAAACATAACATGCTATTAATCAGAAAGGAGCAAAGTTAGAGAAAACTAATGCATGTCAAATAGAATTAGAGAGGTGAATATGAGAGTTTAATTAACTCACCTCACAATGTTGCAGGCAGCAAATCAAGATAGAAATCTTATCAACCAAAATAATTTGTGATTGATTTTGCTTAAATTTTGATGCTTATATAAACTAAATCTCTCAGATATATATAAGTTTTTTTGAAACGACCCTTGGTAAGTTGATAACATGGTTTACAAATTTATAATATACTTCATGAACTGCACGAACATGCTAAACGTTATATAACAAAAAAATAAAATAAGTTAATTTGATGATGGGAGCCCATTTAAAAAAAAACCTTGGGAGCTACAAATAATTTTAAATCCTAAAGCTGTTTGAACGGCCACCAAAATGATTAAAATATTAATATTATTAATATCTCCAAATTATTTTTTAATTTTAGCTTAATGGCAACTTTGGTCCCACTTACACCATTTTTACGATTTTGGTTCTTAATAAAAATAAATTTTATATTAAATTCCTAAAAAAACATCTGTTTGTAGAATTGGTTCTCCGTCCAATTCTGTCAACTTAACAATTTATATGTTAATGACATGATTATGCAGCATAAAAACAAAACTGCTAACTATTCGTTTTCGATAATATTTAATAAGTATGTCTCATGATATAAAATTATGCATCTATTGTGTATACCTATATAAAAAAAATCACTCACACAATTCATTTTATTTTTGGGTAGTTCTTCATATCTTTAATATCCCACAATCCATCTTTAATACCAATTTCACTAAAAACTTTAAATATGTTTGGAGTCCCTAACAATATAAAGAGAATCAAATTGGATCCTTGAAAAAAAATTATTTGAAATGTCATCCTAACAAAAAAAAATTAATCAAATTAAGTCATTTTGACCAATTTTGACTAGTCAACATGGAATTTTACTTAGTCATCACACCCACATCATCTTACTTATCCTACATAGAATTTTTATTTAATTTTTTCAACCGCATATTCACTTTCTTCATCTTCTTCTTCCCCCTTTTTCCTCCTTCATCCTCAAATCCCGAAACTTCAACAAATCCAGAGAATCATCATTTGCTTCTTCCCCTACTACTCCAACCTTCAATTCCAGAAACTTCTACATTTAGAATTCTTCTTCCATCTATGTTCATTCTTCTTCTCCCCCTCTAGCATCGATTTGAATCAAAAAAACTCAGAAATGACAACATCAATTCGAACCCAGAAACTGCAGTCCTCCAAGATCAAAGCTCCGAAACAAACGGGTCCTCCATCTATGTTCATTCCCCTTCTTCTTTTTTGACATCTCTGTCTGAAATAAAACTCTAATCCCAAATTTTTGGGGTTAGGGTTTCCTCTACACCAAATCAATGGCTTCCAGCTCGATTCTCTGCATAAATGAAGCCTTGACGGACGACAAGCTCCGTTCCATTCTAGCAAAGGTGGACAACGACAAGGACAAGGAGACGTTCAGGTTGGTCTGCAAGAGATGGCTCCGGTTCCTGAGAAAATTCGTTTTTTTTTATACCGTAACACATTTTAAACTCGTCATGTACTTACAACGTGTTGGTTAATGTAGCTTATTTAAATTAATCTCTTTTTTACTGGGAGGTAGCTTGATATCATAGTAATTTTGTTCCTCAGATGTGCTTGGTCTGGTTAAGCATTTTTTAGATAAATTTCTTCTAATTTGTTTGGGAAAAGGTTGAGCTTTTTCATTTTTTCTCTCTGTTGGTGTTGCTAGGTGTAATTAATCGAAGGGGGAAGGAGTATTTGAAACGAGGATACAGTGGGAACGGGAGGGAAGGGGAAATGGGGAACTAGCATCTTAAGTGGGTTTGGTTTCCTTGGGGATGAATATGTGTTGTGCAGCATTTTGGAAATTGAAGGTTGGAGTAGCAAGGGAAGAAGCAACAGATGATTCTGGTAACATTTTTGGATTTGTTGAAGTTTCTGGATTTGAGGAAGAAAGAAGGGGGAAGAAGAAGAGAAAGAGGAAGAGGATGAAGGTGAATATGTGGCTGAAAAATTTAAATCAGAATTTCATGTAGGATAAGTGAGATGATGTGGAGGTGATGACTAAGTAAAATTCCATGTTGACTAGTCAAAATGACTTAATTTGATTAAAAAAAAATTGTTTCGAATGACATTTCAAAAAAAATTTTTTCAGGAATCTAATTTGATTCCTTTTATAATGTTAGGGACCCCAAACATATTTAAGTCAAAACTCAAAAGCTCCAAATTATTATAAACTCTAAAACAACTAACTGTAGGAAAAAATGATCACACCAGGGTTTTACTAGTTCATCTTTGCCCACTTGCAAAGACTACATCCAACCCCATCTTCGGATGAGGATTTTAATATGATAAGAATTCAATTACAAACTTACACCATGTTCTCTTGGAATTTCATGCCAAAACCATAAACCATACAAGAACCCGATTTGCATCCACACCAAACCCTATGGTCCCTTCAACTTCCCAAATTGAAACTGAGAAGAAGACTTTTCACATGCACTAGGTGATCAATCTCAACTCAAGCCATGAGAAATAAAACCCTAAAATTGAAGAACACACAAGAACAATAGAAGGCTTGACTTTCAAATGTCAAAAAATATTTGTAGCCTCTTGTGTTATTCTTAGATGGAAAGTCTTATATAGAACTTTAGAAACCCTTTGGGAATCAATCTTTCAAGTTAGGAATGAGAGAAATTAGTTAGCAGAGATTGATTTTAATATGGTATTCTATATACGATTCTAATGATCTAGAAGCTTAGCCAAATGTATGGAAATTCTTTTACGGTTGATTTTAAAGAGAAAATCAATTCTGAAAAAAAGTTTCATTGAGTAGTTTGTGAATATTATATTTGATTTTGAGAAAAGAAAAACTGATTCAAACATGATATTAACCAGAAAGGGAGCAAAGTAAGTGAAAATTGATGCATGATACGCACTTCAAATAATCATAACATGAGAAAAAATAAATTTTAAAAATATTATATATTTTTTATTCGAAAAGAAATTTCATTCATTTCTCATGGTTTATATCATATCATTATAAGTATACCTTAAGCACAAGATATGATAAGAATAAAATTATACGACGCTCTTATTAAACTGTCTTATCAGACCCATAGTTTACAGAACCAGTAACAATGTCAAAAAATGAAAATGTAAGATATAGAATTAGAGAGGTAAATGAGAGTTGATTTAACTCACCTCAAAATGTTGCAGAAAGCAAATCAAGATAGAAATCTTTCTAGTACTCCTTTAGGAAATGACCGGCAGCAACTAGCTAGAAAACCAAAGATTTTTGTTTGTGATTGATTTCGCTTAAATCTTGATGCTTAAATAAACCAAATCTCTCACATAAAGATGCACGATGAACTGGGCGCTAGCTGGTATTATATATGTATTATGAATGAAGGCGTTATTCATAGGAAAGCACCCTTCCTTAGTTGATAACATGGTTTACAAATTGAAAACATAGTTGAACTGCACGAACCTATATAACAAAAAAAGTAATTAGTCCAAAGTCTATTAAATTCTAAAGCTGAGCTGTTTGAATGAGCACCAAAATGATTAAAATTTGAATATTGTTAATGTTGCACCAAGCACATAAGATTGTGTCTCCAAATGATTTTTTAATTTTCTGTCTGTCCAATAATGAAATCTTTTAGTGTCAGTTAAAAAATATGAGTTCGTTAGTTACATGGTAACTTTTAATTGACATGTTAACATGGACGCTATATTAAAAATGTCATTTAATTAACCATTTCCATAATGTTCCATCACCTACCGCATATACACATGCCTTCATTAGTTCATATATAGAAGCATCGATGCTGTGCCTTCAATTGTTAATATATATGAAGCAAACTTAACATTGCAATCAACTTAATATATACCGTACACAATTGATGAGTTAAAAGTGATTATTTAAACCACTAAGCTCGAGAGTTTGATATTTAGAAGCCGCTCCACACCCAGGTCCAACAAGATTTCTCTGCTGTTAATAAGTTGTTACATATATTTGTTATTTTTATATAGTAGTTACATATCCTAGGTATCCTTTATTTTTATTAGACAATCATTTGTCCATCAGCAAACAGAATGGAACTGTGTCATAAACACAATCGAGATGGACATCATAAACACATTAAGCTGAAGCAGTAACCAAATCAAAATGAGCCTTCAGATAAACCGAATCTGGAATCTAATATATGAGGAAATTAATGTTATTGTATATATAGTGAAGTTCACAAAAAATCAACCAAGACAAAAAAAAAGATGCTTTACTAAGAATGTATGAACAAAGAAATTGCCAATCATCCGCGTCAAACAGGAACTGGAACACCCTTCTTGGCCATGCTATCCAGAACATCATTCAGAGCTTGACATAGACCCACAATCTGCGACAGCAAACCATCATAAGTGAAAGGTTGAGGAGGTTGGAGAGGGCTTTCTAAACCAGCACAAATACATAATAATCAAAGGAAATAGTAATACATTTTATATTCAGTAGTGCATAAGAGCATCAAACAACAAGGATGATAGCTTGTCCAAAATGGCTTGAGTCTATTTGAACTTGTGCACCTCTTATTTCATTTATATTTCTAGAGACGTTTTACTTTTTACAACAGTTTAGCCCAATAGTGGATTATTCATTTATATTTCTTCTTGATCGATTGATGTAATTTTTTTTTACTTTTTACAACAGCTCAGCCCAATAGTAGATTTAGACACAAAATGTAACATACAAGTTATACCATAACCATTTTTCTAATTCTCATTTTCTTAACACCCATAGGAACTGATTATATCAGAAACACAAAATCAATTTATTCATTTATAAGATCAAGAAAACACATTTAATTGAAAAGAATTAGAAATTTAAGAAGGCAAATTTTCCAATTTGTAGCTATTCATATTAAAAAGTAAATAAAGGTCAGCCACAATATATCATTGGAAACAGATTACCTGCTGGTCCCATCGTTGCAACTCTTCAGTGTCATCGTCAAAATGTATGATAGCTTCAACCTGAAATATGAATCATTCAAATATTGTTAGTAACTTTTTATAGAGGTTAACTATAGGCTTGAATCTCTCTGTCACAGAAGACACCTTACAATCGCTTGCAGATAAGTCAATTATTATCTCCCATTACATCATAGTAGCATACCCCAAACCCCTTTCCTAGTTACTACTATAAAGCAACCCAACAAGAAGATCCCTCCAATTAACGTTTTTGTTTCTTTCAAGAGTACTGCTATAAACTAAGAGGTCGTATCGTTATTAACATTTATACCTGATCAATAGATCCCCTCATCCTATCTTCATAAATCATTCTTGATGCTATCTTCTCAGCCTGAAATCAAAATATCAGTGAGACAAAAATCTACATAAATTGAATCCAACAAACTTATTCAGTAATTTACAAAAAAGCTATTCTCACATTACTACACCTTTTGATAATAGAACATTTTTTAATCTGACAATTAAATTTAAATAAATCTTCACTACAAATAGAGAACTTATATCAGAAACATGAAGTGGTGAATTCAATCGAGAACTGAGTTTCTTTCTATAGGGGGCACTGATATTTATTGCTTTTTACTGAAAAATATGCATAATTGTTGAGACAGTTTTATACCTTGTGAGGTGGGATCCCCAACAGCGTGCCTAACTCATCAAAGCTACAAGACAGCAATACAGATGGCTTAAAAGGGATATACATAAGAGAATTAACATTACAATATTGTAGCCACAAAGAAGCAATCGACTGATACTATAATTTCTCAAACCTGATATTAGTATAAAGCTTGCTTGCACTAAGAAGATTATGCTCAATCATAGCACGGTCGAGCACAGTAAAATTATCTGGAAGAAGAGCTTTCTGTAGGGAAAGTAAAGGATGAGTGAGGACAGATCCACTATGACTTCAAAAATTATGAAGATCCAAATTAAACTTATATAACCT
Source organism: Acmispon strigosus (assembly GCA_030819835.1). Taxonomy (NCBI): domain Eukaryota; kingdom Viridiplantae; phylum Streptophyta; class Magnoliopsida; order Fabales; family Fabaceae; genus Acmispon; species Acmispon strigosus. Next base: position 74,614,486 of record JAUAMA010000004.1, read on the forward strand.
GATGTGGCTTCAATTCTTCTGCAAAAGCATCAATTTCTGGTTTTCTAAGGATTCTCTCCAAATAAACCTGAATATATGAGGGACTTATATTATATTACCAGTGTGGTGGATACAAGAGAGAGAGAGAGAGAGAGTATAGGATAGATCTTCAGAGAGAGAGAGAGAGAGACCTTCTGCAGTATAGGATAGATCTTCAACTTAGAACACCGTTCATCCTAATCCAAGTCCCCGAACATTAGTTAGATAAGATTTAACCAAAGCAAACAGAAATATCACATTTGTATATTGTCTTATGGTTGAAGAATTTACCTTGTACAATGTGGCAAGAACACGGGAACGTTGAGGTCCTGCGGCTGCCAATATCGTGCATGTAACAGCAGCAGATAGAGCTTGCTCAAGTGCTTCCTCATTAATCTCCCTGTAATATAAATAAAGTGCATACATGATAATTGGCTAACAACCATCGCATGCCAGAACACATGCTAAATATCTTATGAATATGGGCTTATTCCTGGACAGTGCTCAACACAGATGAAGATAAAGGTCCATGTTGTATATAAGATTTACCATCATTAGGCCCTACCTCGCACTTTTAAGTTCTTTTCTAGGTCTAAGAAAAGCTAAGATACCATGGTTGAAACAGAAAATGTGAATCACAAAAGGCAGGTATTGGGTACCAATATAAGGAAGTAATACTGCTTCAACCAAACTAGAACATAATGGTATTAGATTCATTATGAACCCAAAATGTATGTAATTGTTATCATAACAAAGGTTCAGCTTGCTAACTTTGACAACTGAAAAATACAAAAGGTACATGAAAACACTATGCGGTGAGTTTACAATATCAAAAGGTTCTTGAATACTAACACGAAAATCAAGTACACAAGTATTAATCATGCGGTCAACCACCAGAGTGTTTGCAACTTGGATTATAGTATCAAGCTCAATTCTGGGATCCACAAGACCACAACAATTGTTACTTTAAGATAAAATCAAGGTTAAATAATACATTGGCAACCCAAAGAGACTATTTTAACCCACAATTGAAATTTTATTTTTTTGAAAGCGAAAATGGAATTAATTAGAAGAAAAGACTTGAGAACAAACTCTCTCAAGTGAGCATGAAGGAAAACACATAACCCACCAAAAAGAACCAAAAACCAGAAATGACAGCTTAACAGGCCAAAACCCACTCCTAGCAACAAAAAACAACCCACCAACAAAGAAACATGCTCAAACTAAAAAAGCAATATGCCCACAAAGAAACAATTGAAGATATATATATATATATATATGCAAATTCTATCCATTAAGACAAAAATGGTTCTGAAAAAACCTAAAGAAAAATAACATGCAAGATACATACTCTTCTCCTATTTGCCTTTTCTCAATCTGAGATATATCATAATATCGTAAGGCTGCTTCCAAGAACTTCCTCTTCAGATCTAATATCCTGGCATAGCAGACCTACAAGTAAAGAAGAAAAAAGGGGAATAAGATAAGGCTCAAGTATGCATCTTTGATACCCCCCCACCCCCAGTCACCCTTCATCAACTATCATTTTCAAACCTTGTACTTTAAATTCAGTACTTCATGCTGACTATTGCTAACCAAGAATGATGCTTTATTGATGAAAGCTTCAGCATTGACTGCGTCATCATCCTGCCAAATAAGCAAAATTTATTTCAAATATATTTTGTGATTTTGGCATAATACACACACATATATATGGGTTTGCTAACATACTCCAATTATTTTTTTGAAGGAGTGCAGTAGTAAGTTACAAGAAATTTGTTAATGTAATCTCAAGAGTGCAGGTTACTAACGTACTCCTTCTATAAAGCAAGTGGGAATATATTAGCAAACCTGATAGAGGATTGCTAACATACTCCTTATTTTTCAGAGGGAGTATGTTAGCAAGTTGCAAATTGAAATTGGTTAAGGTATTCCTAAAGTTATAGATATTAAAGTACTCCTAAAAAAGCAAGTCGGAGTGGGAGTATGTTAGCGAACCCCACAGATTTATGTGTGTCTGTGTATGTATCAACCATATTTACAGAGGAACAAACATTCCCATACTTCCAGCTTTAAAATTATTCTTTTTATATGTACGTGAGTATGAGAGAAGAGAATATTCCAGTAATAAAAATAAATCCTTATTGAAGATGTGGAACAAGAATATGCAAGACATAGTTTAAGACTGAAATTTATAGTCTTAGCAGCTACATCAATCAAGTATGGATTTCCTTACACAACAAAGTAAATACCTCAAGGTATAGACAAGCAATTTGGACACATTTTGACAACCTGAATGTATCATCAATCACCCTGATAAAATAAATCAAAATCAAAATAAGTAAAAGAGAAACATTTACAAATTTGGACAAATTATAATAGTTTACACAATCTAGTAAATATGAGAATTAGAAATTCTTTGAGACCTCATTCCTGAATCTAGGTCAATACCACTGAGCATCTGAGCTGCTTTTGACCATTGCTCCTCAGATTCATAAAGCTCAGCAAGTTTCTCTCTAATAACTAAAACCTATAACAAAACAATAAGTGAAAATTAGAGATTGGGGAACTGATTCATTCAACAGGATATAAGAGGATGGAAAATGTATAAATAAGAAATGAAATGGATGATGATCAAACCAAAAATAAAAGTAATGAGAGAGGTTTTTCTTGAAGCATTGAATGCCTTCAATTACAGGTAAAATGTTTCCCAAACAATATGTCAACCTTGACAAAAACTAGTTTGCTTACTTTTCTTAAACTTATTTCCACCTTTTCAATCGTTATCTCTACGTTGTAAACTCTAATGATTGAAATAGCAATTGAAATACAATACTTAGACAAAGTTTTTGACTGCATCGCTAAATTTGTGATTGTGATAGCAGAAGAGTGATTCTGCGCTCTCCCCACCACCACTTTACAATTTATACAGTCCTGCAAAATACCACCAATATCGTGCCTAGAGTATCCAATTTAATTCGTTCTTTTCCTGCATATCTTTTGTATCTCAGAATTAACCCCAAATAAATAGGGAATATCTGTTAAACTAAATGAAAATTAGTGTCACAGTTGATTATTATTAGCAAATTTGGGGGGGGGGGGGGGGGGGGGCAATCATAGAACCTTCAAAATAATAGCCATGTCCGTGTCATACCCATACACTTCGAATACTCATGTCATAATTGTTCTTCAAAAATAAATTAATTCTATTTTGTGAACTTCTATACCAGTACAGATAAGAATATCATAAAAAATAGATGAATACCTCACAATGACCCTTTTGAAATATCAATTATATTTTCTTTTATTTAAGTTGTGACTTTGTGTGTTTTCATATCATACTAATTTTATGTGTTGTATCATAGTCATGTAATGTTTTATAATTTTTTAAATTTGTGATGTCCCTGAGTCCGTAGCATTTCTTATTCATCTCCCATATCCTATCCACACTTTCAAGTTATGGGACAAGCACTCTTTTAGTATATTTTTTTATCTGCCCTCAATGATATGATTTTAATTGCAATCAGGGAAGTAAAATACAATCTAAACTTTTCCTATTTACTGAAAGACAATGTTTGTTAGAAGCAAGCACTGGTGTAGCTGAAAGCATAAATTTCAAACCTGCTCTTCAAACGACACAACACGAGGCTGAATCTGGGTAAGGGTGTAGTGGGCAATCTCTTTCTGCGTATCAGGCTCTAATCTTCCCAACTCTTCGGCAAAAGTCTGCAGAAGCTGCCGTGACACCACTAACGGAACATCATCTGATAACACTGAAAGATGAAACACAGAGCTTTAAGAGCCTAATATTAAGGAAAACTAAGTGTGTGTTTGAATTTCCGTTGAACTCAAAATCTTGTATCATCTGATTAGTGAAATCACATTTGTGTTTGAATGCAAAAGCAAGCACACAGTAACAAAATAGAAAGGAAAAAGGAAAACCCTAGATATTAACTGTGATCAATGAATCTCCTGGCCTGAGCAATATCATTGGATGAAATGACTGCAGAGAGGATGTGCTTATACTGCTCAATCTTTTGCCTCTGGTCTGAAATCGCAGAAGCGCTCGCAAAAGCGCTCTCCATCACTGTTTTCACATCAAACAATTCATCAACAAAACGTAAACGAATCTGTAAAAACCAAAGTTTCAAATAAATGAAGTAAAGATAAAAAATTCTAGTTTCTTAGACAAGTCGTAGCTTCAACATTCACCAATCGAAATAACTGAAGATGACGAAGTATGAAAAAAACGCTAGTGTTTAAGCAAGAGGCAGTGAAATTGATGAGTGAGGTATGTATATTGGATACCTATGAGCGTAGTGTGAGTGTGAGAGTTGCAGAACTCGGTGAGTCACTGACTCGTTCGTTCTTCGTTACAGTAATTTGGAATCACCGGCCACCACCAACGACTCAACTCACCTTCTTCGTCTTTTGCTCGCTCCTCTCTCTCTCTCTCTCTCTCTCTCTCTCTCTCTCTCGGTTTTTGCATTTGGTTCATTCAACTCGCTCGGCCCAATGTTTTTTCTGGGTAGTTCAGGCTTCAAGCTTTGGGCTGGGCCTCGCTATTAGTTCTAGTTATTGTAGGTTATTTCATTTATTGGCCCACTCACACTGCACCGTTTTTCCGTTCCATCGGTTTTCCTTCTGCACCGTTTTTCCGTTCCTTCGGTTTTCCTTCTGCTTCTTCTTCTTTTAGCTTTTCAAGTGAATAAATATCTACTCTTCTATTTCTTCCTTAACCCACAATTTGTTGGAAAAACATGGTATTTCAAAAGTTATTAGTCTCACATTGCTAAGTTGTCAAGTTTTTAAAGAGTTTATATATCAAACTTCTCATAGTAGTGATAAAGAGCCTAGAAAGGGAATTGGCCTCGCGCGCACGAATACTCTAATTATTCTTAATAGGGAGATTGTGTTATTGTATTAAAACCTTGATCAGTAGGAGAAAGAACTCTTTGAAAGAATTGAAAATATCTGCACAAAAAATTGAAATGGAAGAAACAAGTGAATTCTTTGTCCATGCGATTTACATTTAATTTTTGGGTTAGGGAATGAGATTAGGAGGAAATGATTTTATAATTTTCGATTTGCATTTCATTCTGGCATGATTGTGTGTGCTAGTTTTGTCTTTTAATGTATTCAGTTTCTTCCTTCTTGGCAAATTCTTTCTTCATTTATTGATGTCTTGCTGAGTAAGATGGGAAAATTCTGAAATTGCATTAAAATCCTTATCTTCATGTTTTTTGATGATTAACTGACTTAAATTCCTTATTAGCAGGAGAAAGAATGTTTTGAAAAAATCGAAATAGAAGAAACATGGGTGAGGGAGCGAATTGAAGAATTTCGGAAGATGATGCAAGCTGCAAAGGAGAAGTTGTGTGTTTTATTTGCTGCCTTTGAAGTCGCTCCAGACATGGAACTGGATTGTCTAGCAGGGATGGAAACGACTCAACTGCTATTTCTCAAAGCCTTTCGTGTCTGCAAGGATCTTGTAGCTTGTTTTGAACAGGAATGGCTAAGTTTGAAGATGGAGAAGCATAAACTACTCAATTCAGTTCTTTCACATTAAAAGACTCCAACGGTAAATTCTTTGTCCACGCGAATAACATTTCATTTTTGGGGTTCAGGATATGGTATTAGGAGGAAGGTTCAGGATATGGGATTAGGAGGAAATGATTTTATTTCGATTCGCATTAAATTTCTGGCATGATCATGTATGCTGGTTTTGTCTTTGAAACAAGGGTGGAAGAGCGAATCAAAGAGTTTAGGAAGAAGATGCAAGCTGCACAGGAGAAACGGAGAAACTGCGTGTTTTATCTGCTGCCTTTGAAGTGGCTCTAGACACGGAATTAGATTGTCTAACAGAGCCGGAAACGACTCACCTGATAATTCTTGAAGAGCTTCAAGTATGGAAACTGATTTTAGCTGGTTATGAGCATGAATTGTTAAGTTTGAAGATGGAGAAGGAGAAATTTCTGGATTTAGTTCTCTCACATGAAAAATGAGCTAAATGATTGTGAATATCAGGAGATTGATGGGTAGCGCCTTTTAACCTTAGTTACTCATATTGAATTAACAATGCAATTTACTTCACTCATTTTGATTTCTCTTTACCTTTCGATTCCTTTTCTCTTTTGAATTCAGTTTTACTTTCTTTTTCTTCAATATTCTACCGTTCTACTAAATGACCTAAAGAGGATCAGAATTCAACCTCTTTATAAACATTTGGATTTTCTTGTGGTTTACCTATGACTTACCAAAAATCAGTGAAAGCAAATTATCGTAACAACCGTGGTAATAAGAATGTTAATTAAAAAATAAGAAAACCTTTTTCCCTTAACATCTGTGGTAATAGGCAATGTTAATTAAAAAATAATAAAAACTATCTCAGTTACCACGGTTATCATATGACCATGGTAATAGAGCACCTAAATTACCACGATTCAACACAAAACAGTGACAACAACAGCGTGGTAAGAAAGGAATTCTATAGTAGGGGATGTTAGTTACATGGTTCAAAATAGAATACAATGTTTGTTACATGATCCTCAAGAATTACTTATCACTTTGTTGAAAATAACTTGCAGGAGCAACCACCCCAGGTCATAAGAGAAGGGGGACACTTAGAGCTAATCTTAAGTAGTCTCGTGTAATATTTTCTCGTGTAACGCCCCAAATTTTATACTCTCTCTGTGCGTCCCAAATTATAAGGACCCGTCCAGACAATCACGTTTATTAAGAAAATATGCAATAAGTTAATTAATATCTTGGTTTTGTTATTTTGTATACAAATCTTTCATATATGCCCCTATTTAAAAATCTAGAAATTGTTAATGTTAGTATTAGATATATCAAAGGTTGGTTGGGAAACATGAAAGACAAGTAATTAGTAGAGGTGACAATTAAAATTTTGGAATTGAAAATATAATAAATGCAAGGTGTAGAAAAGGAAAAACTTATTTTTTTTTTCTAAAATTTAAAAGGGGTCTTATAATTTGGGACACTAAATTTGTCTTTAAAATGTGTTATAATTTAGGACGGAGGAGTATCTTGCTAGTTATAATTATTTATGATGTTTTAATATTTAATGAGTTTTGTGATTTGGATAATAAGTTTGCATTTTCTTTTTATTAATTTCCTCAGCTCTGACCGTGACAAACCATCCCTTGCCATTCCGAATGTCCCTGTGCCTGTGTAGTTGCAAAATGTATTTTTGCGAACAATAAATTGCTTAAGTTGAAGTACAGGTCACTGTTATTATTTGATCTTGTTATGTGATGAATGCACTTTTTTTTGTCACTTCATAAATTAAATTCAGCAGTTATTATTTGATCTTTTTTTTCCAACGAGTCTTATTTGATGAATGAACACTTTTTATTAAATTCATCTTCATCATTTTATCCCGTGGGATATGAGTTGAAAAATAAATAAACGCTGTTATGAATACGTGATGCTAGATGAATATGAATGTTTTCATGTGCAAGTGTTTTTTTAGTTTAATAGGTTTTGGTTATTAAGATGAACAATTGAGCATATATTTATAAACCGCTAGTTATGAGACTCGGCAATGAGGGAAAGACAAAATAAGGGAAGATATAAGCACGGGCTGGACGATGAGGAAGATGTTTTACAAAAATGGTGTTTTTTATAAACGAGAGAGAAGACATGGGGAACATCGCATACTCACATAATGTGGATAAGTGAAAAGAATATGAGAGCAATATAAACTGAATGATTTCTTTTAAATATTGAATGGTCAAGATTCATAAGCATTATATGATTATGTGAAAAAGACACGTGAGAGTAGGGGTGCACAAGACCTGGTTCGGTCCTTTAGCTCGTCCTGACTCAACTCTATCAAACCTACTCTCCATGGGTTTCGTATGGTATACGGATGAGTTTGAGTTTAAAAATTGGAACTGATCAACCTAGATGAGAAGATCCGATCCTTATGATGCTTTTCATTTATTTTCATTATTTTCCATCTCCACGGGGTATTTTCCTCATACATATATACTACTGGCTAAGCATAATTCAATTCCATATTCATCGTGACATCCACGAGCATTTATTATGAGCTGCAAAAGTATGCAAATTCCAACTTTTTAATACGAGCCATGCTGACAATTTTACACTAATAATACCTGTAACGGGGACAAACTTTGTTAACGTTATGCTTCTTCCTTAATACTTTTGTCACAGTCAAAAGTTTCCTCCAACATTTTCATATACAAATACGTAAAGCAAACTTTTAATTAATCAAGCAAAATTTATTTTTTATTTATTTGGGTTGACATAAGGTTAATCTAAATACTTGAGAATTCAAATCTAAACTCTTACTTATCGATACTAGAATGTTGGATTAGTTTCACCGCTCTCGGCGGCTGCGAGAAACCTCATTAAAAAAAATAGAACCAAATCTGGGTCCAAATGGTGCCAATGAGGTGGGGCCACGATCTCAGAAAACCTCACATGGGAACCACAGCTGCATCCCACAACGAAAATAATGTTCATAAAAGATTCTGATTTCGGAGTGTTCCCGTAATTTAATCCAATGAGGACCCCACTTTGGTCAATTCACTACGCGGCGCCCCTAGTACACACCTAACCCATCCTCACAAACATTCCAATCACATTATTTTCAACTCTTTTCATCACTTGAATTTCCCTATATACCCTCACCGTACTCACTCACTCTCCCTCGTTCCCTTCACAACTTTGTCGTCTTCTCCATTTCCCTTTCACTTTAAACTTCCCATTCCATTTCACTTTCAACCTCGTCATACATGAATCACCACTGATTCAACTCGTCACTCATTAAATCTGAACAACGAGTTCACACCGATTCCACTCACCCAACCATGAGCCGATTCAGACGATTTGAGCTCGTCGAAGAAGAAGAGCCCTTCTACAACGCGCCATTCTTCTTCGGCAAAACCTTGACCTTCCCTTCCTTCGTTGACCACCACCACTCCCTCGACCTGGACCTCGACCTCATCCACTTCGACGCAGTCACGGATCTGGTCGCGCCGTCGTTTGCGTACCGGCGAGTTCAGCGGCTCGACCGGAGGCAGCTCGAGACCGAGCAGTGCCTGCAGAGCCTCTCCGACCGGGTCGCCGAGCTGGAGTCGCGGTTCGATCGGCTTCTCGTCCCCGGCAAGAAGAGCGGCGGCGATCGGAAGTACACTTGGACGGCGGAGATCAAGGGACCGGAGAGGAATGGGTTTGACAGGAAGTACAAGTGGGTCGCAGAGGTCGTGGCGGAAGAGGAGAAGAAGAAGAAGAGGGAGAAGAGCAAAGTGAAGAGTGTGGCGAAGAACATCAAGTGGACGGCTGAGATCAAGGGTAAGGGTGACGACGCTGGAAGCTCGAGGAAGTACACGTTTGAGGTGGACAGTGGTGACGCTGAGAAGAAGAAGAAGTCGGAGAAGGAGAATGTGAATGTGAAAGAGACGAAGGAGAAGAAGAAGAAAGGAAATGGGTTGCGCATTGTGGAGATTCAAGAACCCAGTGATGCTACTACTGATCATAGAGTTGTAGTATTAAGACAGGTTGGGTAGCTTAAACTCTTTTCTGCTGTGACCTTGATTGATTTTTTTAATAATTTTATAATGGAGTTTATGAATTGAATTTTTAATTGCAAGGAGGAATTGGTTACTAGTGAATAGTGATAAACTAATAGGTGAAGATAAGAGTGAAACAATGGTAGTGATGCATATAAATTTGGCGTTTAGCTTGGATTGCTTTGATCCAACTTCGTTTCTTAGGCTTTGTTCGGCTTCTTATGTGCCTTCAGCTTTTTCTATGTTTCTTTCTTCCATTTTTGACTCTTTGATGAGTTGATGTTAACCCATCTATTTTTTGCGCTTTGGTTGGCTTTTTGTCTTTGTTTTCCCCTTCTTTTGGGTGCAAGTTTATGTATGCAAGTAACTAGGGAGTAGAGAACATGGTTTAGTTTTAAATTAATACATTAGTTGAGGTGCACTCTGGTTTGCGCTTTTAGTTTTGGCAGTCACTTTGCTTTGTGTGTTTGTATTTGTGTTCTTTCTTTTAAATCAAAAGAGATAGTCTGTTCCCAAAAAAAAGTACGAATCGAAGAGTTTAGTTTTGAAAATCCATGATTAAGTCTGGGGATCAGAGGATTGAGGTACTTTGGAGGAGGACCTGAGGGTAGGGCGAGTGTTAAATGCACTTTGATTCTGGTGTTATCTAAAGATAAAGATATGCCAGGTTTTTAAGCTATTTGGATAATGCCACTGATGCCTTTGTTCTTTTCTTTTATTACTTTCCTCAGCACATCAAATGATATGCTAGAGCCACGTTACCTTTCGTTTGTTATTTAGATGAAGACATATGATCTAGAAAACCAAAAAATGATTGGATAAAAGAGAAATAGTCAATACTTAGTTGTTAGATATGTTTCGATTAGAACTTCATTTGTTAGCTTTCTATTCCATTGTTGGGATAGATAGGGTTAAATTGTCCTTGTGTATGGCTTGATGTGGTTACTTAAGTCAACTTTGCTAGTTACGACTTGTGAATCATAATTTAATGAAATTCATAAGTGCAAATGTGTAATTAAATTATTACAACCCAAGCTTTGAAAGGTGTGCTGTGTTTTGAAGATCACTTACATTTGCGTCGGCTGTCTATTTAATCGCTTGTTGCTTCTACATTTTTCTTTGAAGAATTATAGTTCATTCCTAAGAAGTTGCATATGTTCCGTTCCATATAAATTCAAAATGGCATGCCAGTTTATATTTCCTAAGTTCCATTGATCTGTTCTGGAGATTGCTTTTATTCCAAACTGTATGTCATAAGAGATATTTTCATTTGTATGATTATATGCATTTATGACTCCTTGTGGCTTCACACCTGCTCCAAATCTGCTTGTATTATAGTTCTACATGGGATAATATATGCTTCTGACAACATCTTTGCATCAGTAGTTATAGGAGGCTGCTTTTATGCGCATTAATTTTCCTTCACTGTCTTGATTTTTATGGGTTGTTGTGCTGTGCAAACCCAAAAAGAAATGGAGAATTTTGGATCTTTTTGGTTGAATCTCAGTCCCAAAATGCCTGACTTGAAGCTGAAATCATTTTCATAAAAATCAACTTAATTGGTGAAAATTGAGATCAGGGCTTTGTGCTGACAGCAGGAGTAGGCGGTTCATTGTTATTTTTTCTTATCATGTTAGAGGACCCGGAATTATGTTTATACTATATAATTCATATTCTAAGGATGAAATCCATGCCCTCAATACGCATTCTTCTTATAAATGATGCTGTATTATCAAATAAACATGTCTATGCTTTGGAGTTTCAGGCAAAGAGATATTAGCTACTTGTCACTTTTATCCCAAATGTGTATTTTGATGGATTGTATAATGCTGCTCTATATAAAATTTGAAAGTTTTAAGAATGTTGAATGCTGAGTTCTTCTATTTGTATCTAACGAATTTCCTTGTTGAGGAAGGCATTTGCAAAGAGGTCTGGAGCTGTTCAAAATGAGAGGGGCAAAAAGAAGGAGTTATCTCCTCAAGATGCTGCATTGCTAATCCAGATCAGCTTTAGAGCGTATTTGATCCGCAGGTCAAAGGCTCTTCGAGCCCTTAGAGAACTGGCTGTTGCAAAAACCAAGTTAAAGGAACTCAGAGCTCAGTTCAATAATTTTGCCTACCGGCGTCATGTAGCTCGTGATGCAGAGGAAAGGCAGAGGTTTTCTGAGAAAATCATTGTCTTGCTACTCACTGTTGATGGCATTGAGGTAGTGGTCTCCCATTTCTAAATATCCCTTTGTCTTGCGTGATTCTGATGACATAAATCATCACAAAGTTTAGGTTCTTGAGCACTATTGTATTGTATGACCAAAATCACAGTTTTTGCAAAGTCATGTTAGTTTGAATATAATTCATTGCAATGTGCATTTATAACTTTGCTGCATAGTCATTGTGTACTGGCTGGAGAAGAAAAGAAAGGAACGTTATACTGGCCATGAGAGTTCAAAGAAAGATTTGATCAACCTCAAGTGCATATAAAATAACAGAATATCTGACAAGCTTATCATTTATTGTTTTGTAGGCGTCTGATCTGATGGTAAGGTCTGCGAAGAGGTCAATGGTGGATGAGCTCGAAGCAATGCTTGATGTGGTGGATCCCCAGCCTGATGGGAAACCACTCTCCTTCAGAAGAAGGACATTTGACATGCCTGATGGAGTCATCAGGAAGGAAATTGAAGAAGGCGTTGCGCAGGTTGTGCGAATGCTTGATGAAGCAGAGAATAGCAGCGACACCTATTAAGAAGAACGAAGGAAACAATATTTCTCCGCTAATTTCTTGCTTTCCATCTGCTGTTGTAGCTTGTTGCTAGGTGTGTTATAGTCTAAGATTCCAAGACTTAAATTTTGCTTTCATGTTTCATCATATGGTTTTTATCCTGCTAAACTTTTGACACTTTCTGAATGAAAAAGAGGGCTGTATGTTCCAGGTGTTTTAAGTGTTTTGGATTTCCGTTGAACCCTAACTGGATCCATGTTGAACTCGTTGTGACAAAATCTTGTTTTCCTGATCCACGTTAATCTCAACATAGCAAATTTTAGCTTCTCCGTTGGTACCTTAAGATATGTTTTGCATCGGTTTAACTATGTCTTGGAACCTAGTTCATCTGTGTTTCTATTTGTGTGGTGTCTTGTCTGAGTTGTTTTATGTAGAATGAGATGTGCTTATCAGGTTATTTTAATGTCCTGGGTTTGGGCGGAAGAAAACCTAGCTTTATATTTTTCCGTTGAAATAGAAGACAATAATAATGTATGGGTGACAGTGTTAGTGTGTGTTTGGATATGCAATGTAAAATGATTTTCATCCTCATCCATAAAAGGATTTCCATTGACTTTATGTTGAAGTGAGTGCTACAAACATATCTAGATACAACTTTTTGTTTCAATATTGAAGTGAGATAAGACAAATGATAATAGAAATATAATTCTCATTTTCAAAAGGATGAAACATGCTTTACCTGCACATTTTTTCCTTATTTTTCTTTAACTTTGTGAACTATATCTTTTAAATGAGTAATTCTCTCTTAACACTTACTACTTAACTTTATTGTTTTTTATCAGTGATATACCGTGACTTGTGTTTTTCTCAATTTACTTCTCTGAATTTTTTTAGCAAGTTCTATTATGAAAGATGAAACATTTAGAAAACGCATAGAAAAAATTTCAAAATTATTGTTGAAGTGATTAAGGAATTTAACGTTTTTCACTTATGTTATTAAAGTGATCGGAATTTAACTACTCCCCCGCAGTTAAAAAAAAAAGAAAACTACTCCCCCGTTCCTTTTTATAAGAGTCAAACAACTATTTCACATCCCTTAAAAAAAGTAGTTAAAATGGTTGTTAGCATTTAATTTGTTCTCAATTTACATCAACTTTTCAAAATTGCCTCAATTTACTTTTTAAAATTTATATTATACATCTATTCTTATAAAAATGAACGGCGGGAGTAACTAGTATATAGTAAAAATCTAAACAGTACGTATAAATATTGTACAAAACATTCATACTAGTTTAAAATGCTTTTAGACCAAAACTTCTAGTACTCAAAGTAAAATTTTACATAACACTAGCTAATAAGATCCAACACAATTAATAAATAGCTGAGCTTCTAGGTATTAAGTCTAAGGTTCGACCTTATTTGATCAGCTTTGTGGGATTAATCACTTAGTTGACAATATTTTTGAAAAGAAAGAGTAAAATTTCTGCCGGCCATGTGGATATCTGAAAAAAAAAAAAAGTAAAATTTGAGAAATTTTTTGGCGGGCTTTGACAATCATGTGAGCGCCAATCCTCTTTGTATAGAATTGAATCTCATCTCAGTCTTGTTCTGTTCTCAGAAGTCAGAACCCGATCCAAATGGAAATGGCTTCCCACCCAGATCCGATGACCTGTTACTCCGACACCCACCACATCGTCCTCCTCATCGATATCGATCCACTCCTCCACCACCGTGACCATTACATCAAATCCATCCTCTCCGCCGCCAAAACCCTACTTTCCTTCCCTTCAACTTCTTCCTCTGTCTTCGCTTTCAAACTCCTCTCCTCTTCCTCCAAACTCCACCATTTCCTCCCCAATCACAATCCCTCCCTCTCCTTCGACCTCCCTTCTTCCACCCTTCTCCGCCTCTCCCAAACCCTCTCCTCCCTCCCCCCTCTCCCCACCAACCACCACAACAACAACCTCCCTAAAGCCTCCCACCTCTCTTCCTCCCTCACCCTGCTCCTCCACTACTTCAAAACCACGCTGGACGACCGTAACCCCCTTCATAACGTCGCTCCCCCCAATTTGCTCCTCTTGCTCTCCCCCTTACCTTCACCCGAATCTCTCTCTACCTTCTTCGACGCCCAAAACCACGAGCCGTTCCAAAATGCGACCTCCTTCTGCGAGAGCTTCTCTCGCTCTTTCGGGGGCGTGACCGGTGCGTTTAGCCCCTTTGGTATCCATTGTAGTTGGATTGCTGTGAACAATCACAATCACAAGCACAATAACGTGAGTGAGAGTTCTGATGAGGTTGCGAAGATTCGGGGTTTTTTTGAGATTGGGGCTGCGAAATTGGGTTGGGGGTTTTGCTCTCTCGATTCCATTTTGCTTGGTTCAGCTCTTGTTCCTTTTGGCTTGATTTATCCCAAAATTGGGATTCCCTGGTTTTCTATTCGTTCTTCTTCTTCTTCTTCTTCTTCTTCTTCTTCTTCTTCTTCTTCTTCTAACAAAGCTCAGGTGCAATTGAGTCTTCGGATATTAGATGTAAATGGGAGTCCCATTGAGTATAACTGTTGCGATCTCGAATTGGTGGATTTCAAACTAGTTTCAGCTAGAGACGATAGGGTTCAGGTCAATCCCAATTTGCAGGCTGGAGGTTGTTCTGAATCTAGGGAGAGGTTGTGGAGCCTTTGCTCCGATGGAGTTGCAAAATTGCAGCTCAAGGTTGTGCAGAGGTGTGATACTTTTGTTAACTTAAGGGGCTGCCTCTCTGATTCGGTTCTGGTGCGCGAGGTTTTCAGGGAATCTAAGAAAGAGAGTAAGGGGAGTTCGGATGAGTCTTTCGCTGATAGGGTTCTTGAAATGGTTGCCAATGAATTTGGTTGTCGGTGGCAGCGAAAATTGGTGCCCGTTTGGGAGATGCTGTTGAGTTATCTTTATAAACAAGGTTTCTGGGCATTGGTGACTGTTACCAATGGCAAGGGTGGCTCCTGTGTTGGTGTTCTTAGGCCTTTTACTGTTTCTTCTGCTCTATTATCTGTGTTAGGGGATCCACAAGTGGCTTGTGATTTTGGGGAACCAAATTTAGGTCAATATGTTATGAAGGGGGAGGCTGAAATTTATGAATCTGATCGCAAATTTAACAAGAGCAAGGATTTGGATTCTCAAGATGCCAAGAGTGCTGCAGGAATTATGGGTCTGCAAGAAAAGAAAAGGATGGATTTGAGTGCACTTCGAAACCTCACATGGAGCTCCTTCTGTGATTTGGTGTATGATCAATTTGAGACAGATCTTCATGAGGTTTATTATGCCATGGAATGTAGCAAGGCAAAAAAGTTGAAGTTTTTGAAATGCTGGATGAAACAGATGAAGAAATCTGGCTGTTCAGATCTCACTTTGTCAGAAAAACTCAAGCCAAATCAGATAATTGCAGAAGAGAATCAAGAGACTAGCAGTAAATTGCCTGAGTTACCGCTTGCAGAAGAGAATGAAGTGACTAATAATAAATTGCCTGAGTTACCTCAATATGGTGACCAACCAATCTCCCTGTCTGCCTCAGCTGGAATTAACACTGAGGCTTCTGGAATACAGGATGATGCTGTGCTTGATTTTAGGTCTGAAACGTCTGAAGCATTTTTCAGTAGTCTTTCCAACAAGATCCATCAAGGAATTGAATCTGAAGTCATAGACCTCGGGGCTTTGGCAGAGCGACTTGTGAGTTCCTCTATATACTGGTTATGTCAGAAGGTGGATAAGGAAACCATTGATCAGAGTCATTCTCCTGTAAAAGATAATAATGCTAGCGGCAGCAAGGTTGCATCTGAACTGATAAAACTTCTGTTAAGGGAGCCCAAGGAGATAGCTGCAAAGCATAAAAGCAGAAACTCATTTACTCAGGCATCTGATCCTGGACCTACTACAACAATTGCAGATCATCTAGGCAGAGAGTATCCTTTGATGAAGTTTTCCTTAATTTCTGCATGTGATGCAATTATGTTTTAAATATTCTAAATCAGCTATGAAGCTTGAGAGCTTTTTGTTTCATGTTTTTCCTCAATGAGTATTAGATATGAATTGCAGATTTTATTTCGGATGGAAATTTTACAATCAGAGGTTGGAAGCGGAGTTGAAGATTCCAGCAAACAGAAGTTTGTTAAACAAATATGCCTGCTTCTAGAGAAAATTCAATGCCACATGGAAGCGGGATTTGTCGGTGATTGGACCCTTGAAAATTATGTAGCAAACATCATTAAAAACAGGTATCTGTTTATCCACTGTAAATGTGATATGAAATGGCTCATAATACAGAAAGAACATGTGTTTATTCCCAAGAGTATTGCCGATACTTGATACAGCCATGTATTCGAGGTACCTGGTTCTCTCCCACTCTAAATCCTTTTCCAGAGCCAAAAATAAGCCCTCTTTAAACTTCCTCCCTCTTATTCATAACCTCTCATCTCAAATTAACTCCCTAAACTAACTACTCTATGTTTCTAACTAACTCTCCCTAACAGTTACATATCAATATGAGATGTTTTAAATGTTTATTTATACTTCCTCTGAAATGTTATATTATGCTTCTGCACAAATTATGAAGATTTGTGGAATTCCTAACTTCTATTTGGAGTTTGACTAATAACAGTTTATTCACATTCGCTGTGATTGTTCCAGTTGCTGTTAGAATTGCACAATTTGTGATTGGAATAATATATTTTGACCTGGTTTAGTAAGCCAACGATTCATATTGTCATGAATTACACCAAACGGCTTTGAATTTTTTGAAACATGCATGAATCCGTTCAATTCCGTATAACGGGTAGCATGATTCAACAATTCGTTAATGGCTATATCATAGCTTTGTTTTTCTTCTAACTTGACATATGACATGATTTTGTTTTGAGAGTTCTGATTAAAATATATTGAGCATTATACGTTATTTATGTGGTATATTTCAAGCTATGTTTCATCGTGCTAACCTCTGCTAAGTACCAAAGTTTCTATAAGTTTCTTTTCATTTGCTTCTCTTTTACTATGGGGCAATTGTATTAATTCGATAACTACATAGAGTATGGAAAGCACATATACTTATGATAGAGGAATCCCTAAAATTTCAGGTATTCTCACACTCTTGAAGATGTTGTTCATAAAATCTACAACAAAATGGACCTGCTGCCATTGGCAGATGAAGATGATGGCCCAATTAATTTACTTAACAGTGAGGACAGCAGCAAGTCCTTGAATATAAAGGTATACAGAGACGAGACGGGTGAAAATGATATCAGTAATGAACCTGTTTCAGCAGAATATGAACCCTTTCAGCTGCAGAAGAACAGGGGATTATTCCATGGGATTGTGGAGGAGGTTCGTGATAAAAAACTAATTGAAGCTAAGGAAAGGAGAGAGACGGCACGCAGATTATTACAAAGAGTTTGGGCCCCAAAACAGAAAGATGTGAAACTCAAGACAGATCACCTTCAAAAGCTGCCAAAAAGGAAGGAGCGGCCACGGGCAAGCTATGACACAGTATGTGAGACGCCAATGACAAAAAATAAGCGATCAAGCCAATGTACAAGGAATTGTGATGATGATGACAGTCGCCTGGCTGATGGGAGTCCGTCATGTGGCTCAGTTTCTAAGGCATTGTTTCAAGATGATCTTTGATGTGATTAAACCATACATGACTTTGATAGACAGAGAAATTGTAAATGCTAACTTGCAGAGCGAAATAACTCAAGATGGGTGTGCTTCAGCGTTCAACCACAAATGGTGGAATGTTATTGTCTGCACTTCGACCAGGTGTAACCTAAAGAGAAAGCTATGACAGGTTTTTATTCTATCTGAATAATCCCACTGATATCTTTTTACTGTTGCTTTCCTCAGCACCTCAAATGATATGCTAAAGCTCATTTGTCAGTTAGGTAAATGATCTATAGGATGAAAAGTACTGGATATGAAATAAATAGACAATAATACTCTTTTGTAAAATGTTTTGGATTAGAAGTTTTATGTTAGCTTTCTAGTTAAATCAACATTATTGGTTAGCTACCTACTTGTGATCCGTAATTTTATGAATTTCATAGCTAGTGCAAATGTGTAATCATATGATTACAATTCATGCCTTATGCCTATACTGTTTTATTTTACAAATGCTTTTCTGCAAGCTGCTATTTTTCATAAAAGCCAACAATCATGGCTTGACTTCATTAGTTCTGATACCTCCATCTTTGTCCATTGCTTTGTTCTAATTCATTGACCTCTCTCCTCATCTTTTTCGAAGTCATTCTTGCCGACCCCAACACTATGGGATCACCATAGAGTATCTATATTATGCGGTCACTTGTGGAATGTTTGGATCAGTTTCTTTTTCATCAATTTCAATTTTGAAACTCAGAAACTACTAACAAGTAACAAAATCTTCTACTCTGAATTGATTCTGGCTTCAGAATCAATTGTAGAAGAGTTTCTAAAAATGCAGTTACATGAGTATGTGCTAAGGTGCTGTGTTATTTGTGGAATACAGGGAAAAAAGAGACCCATCATAAGCGGTGAAGACTGGCCCAATCAACAAAGTGATGCAACAATGGGACACTAAATGTTGACAAAAGACCCACTTGTAATGGGTCAACCTTCACTCAAGGAATCTGCTACTCTATTTGCAGTCAAAATATTGTTTTGGACAGGCCCAATTGTCACTGTATACAAGAAATGTAGGATTTGGCTTTGTATTTGTTTATAATTAAGAGTAGGGTTAAAGTAATCATTTGATTTATTTATTTTTGCTATAATTTTACCTTAGTACTTATAGTTCAAATGAAGTTGTCTTTTTTGGTATTGTATTCTATAGTCTTTGTAAAATGTGGTTATAATTTATAAGAGTGATGAACTGTCCTCATACTTCCTACAAATCCTTACATACTAAATGTATCAAGTATTAAGTGCATTTGGTATTGAAAATATATAAAGTATTCAATACTTTCTTCATTTAGTATTTAGAGGATAAAGTAGAAAAAAATAGCATTACTCCATACCATGATTACCTAAGCTGTTGGACTTGAGCACCACCTGCCCCCATTGCATCAACATAAACATCTACATCCTGTTCATCATCACTCCTAGAAAAACCATTTTCATCCATCTCATGTGTCTCGTCACAGGCAATAGATAGCTCCTCCAACGTTTGATGCAAACAGTTAAAGATAATCGTTTGAATTTAAACTGGAGGAGCTATCTGTGTACATAGCAGAGAATATTTGGATAGTAATTAGGTGAAAGTGGTTTGAATCCAACGTTTGATACTAACAGTTCAACAGAAAGTCATTTATGTTAACCGTAATCAAACAGACCCTTAGTGTCCTCACTTTATTTGCTCTCTAATTTCTTATTGGGTCCGTGTCTTTTGGACAAATAGCATAGCTGGTGAAGAGAAAGAGAAATGCTTGTTAGCGTGAAACCATTCTGCAAAAATGCTACAGCTGCAAAAATTTGTGCGTTTTTACCCACCTCGTGAATTGTTAGCATCCCCACTTTTTTTACTCGTTAATTTCTGATTGGCTTCGTATTTTTTTTATGGAAAATATCATACATGTTATTCGAAATGCACTGTCAATTCATCAAACCTGTAATGACTTGATATTGCTCGTGAAAAGACCAACACATAGGTTAGGGGAAGAATGCACATCTTTGGTTTGATGTTGGTGTAAACGCAAAATATATTTAATATTTGATGTTGGTGTAAACGCAAAATATATTTCAAAATATTAACGTAACATTATGTTTAATGTGAATTAAAGAAGAAATTTTTTGACACATTAAATTGGTGGCTTCTAGGGTGCACTTGCACCCTAAGTGGTGCACCATGCACCACTCTAAATGACTTGATATAGCAGGTTTTTTTATCTGATATTTGAAAAAAATTCAAAATAATAATAATTAGTTAATTACATTTTTACCCTTTTTTGAAAAATGAATTATAAAAAGAAGATTAACAGAGAGAAAGAGGTTTATAGTAATTAACAAATTAAAATTATAATAAATTTTAAAAATAAAATAACTTGTAGAACCGGTTACCGGTCACTTACCTGGACACCTAGCACGATTTTATTAGGCAAAAACTGGTGGTGTACGTGCACTACTTAATTGCTAGTTGACCTTAGACAAATCAAATTTAACGGTTGTGTGTGTTTCAAGAATGTGCCTTGTGCCATCGATTAGACTGAACTTGGGTATCAAATCAAATCTAATCTGCCTTCTGTCTCAATTCTCAAATACACTTTTTTTATTAATGAAGCATCCTCCTGCACACTAATTAAATTAAACTACACATTTGCACACAATTCAAGCATGTGGGAACTGAAATGCATGTAAATTAAAAAATTAAAATTCTTGCAACCATGTCAAAATCATTGTGCATTAATGCACCAGTTGTCCATGCTGAGAGGAACCCACAGTTAGGTAAGATATAGCAAACGCTACTTTCTGGCATGGCATTGAAGGAAAGGTGGCTTGTTTGTTTAGAAAAGAAAACAAAACAGCACTCTGATTCGTGTTTCTAGAATTCATTCTCCAAAATACTCAAAAAAAGCATCTTGATTCTGAACTGTAAAGTGTGACCTAATTTTAGGGCGTTGAAAATAGGGAACAACACTTTATTGATATTGATATCTATCTAGAAACTTATTTAAAAGTTTAAAATATAATATAATTAGGCGCAATGGACCGGTAAGGAGTGCCTCCTCTACTTGGTGAGCAACATTGTTATCTGGCGAGCGATATCTTGCATGTGTGAGCAGTCCCACATTGTTTGTGTATATTAGCCGTCCTTTTTAACTATGTGTGTACTCTTCACGTTAAGTTGACAATTTATATATTCCTCATGCCATGTTAGCAATTTACGCATTCCTCACGCCCGGTTGGCGATTTATTATGCTTTGGGTCTAAAATAACTTGGGTTTACACCTTAGGAAGATTTAGAATTAGGTTTGCACTCTTATCCCTGTAAAAAAGGGAATTGAACTTCTCGTATGTTGGCATGTTTGTCATTTATAGTGAAATGACTAGGTTTAAAACTCCTCGAGAGTTTTGAATCTAGTCATGGTTCACAGTGTGAACAATAGTCATTCACCAAACCTGCAACGTACATTATACAAATGAATTTGTGGCGGTTTTTAAACACCACAATATGTGTTTTACATTTTTGTTTAATAAACACAAATTGTGACGGTTTTTTACCGTCATAAATCAGTGTGTATGATACATGTCGTGCACTCAGTGGATATTACTGTATAATAAATATTAATTATCACGTATAATTTTTTATACTCACCTATTAACTTTTAGGTATAGAAAATCAAAAAGGCCCTAGAGAAAGTCCTTGTGTTTATCTGACTTGCAATTTACGACATCATCCAAGTGAATAGCCACCGTTTCCACTGCGGTCTTGCCACTTCTCTGGCTTGCCCTCGTTGTTCCCATCCGTTGGAAGACACTCTTCATTGTTTGAGAGATTGTCCTCACTCTTGTGAAGTCTGGACCAAATTGCAGGTTGTTTCTTAGCCTCGTTTTGCTGTCGCTACTATTCCTGATTGGGTCCTTTCTCAAACACAGGGGCCGAATGTCACTCTCTTTGTTGCAGCTCTCTAGGGTTTCTAGAGGTGGCGTAATATTGCGGTTCGGGGGGATGATAACGATTGACTATGTTTTGTGCTGGATTTCCCAGCAGCGGAAAAATTGTGATGTCTTCCTTGTTAATAGGATCACGGGCTTGGTGTTGGATGGTGTGGCGCTTTGAAGAGCCTCGCCAACTGGTACCTTCAAGCTTAATACTGATGGGGCAATTAATCCCACCTTGGCTAGAATGGGTATGTAAGGCCAAATCAGAGGAGCAACTAGTGATTGGATCTTGGGTTTTGTTGAGGGGAAATTAGGGGGTGACCCCCTTTGGGTTGAGCTTTGCGCGTGGGTGTCTGGTTTGAGTCTCATATGGGAGGCCAATATTTGATTTGCTATTTGTGAGACGGATCGCCGAGACATTATTGATGCCCTTATCGATGATAGGTTCTTGTTCCATGAGTTGGCTGCTAAGTTTCAGAAGCTTAAGCAGATTTTAGAGCGTCAGTGGAATGTCCAGCTTATGCACATTTCTAGGGATGTTAACCAAGCAGCAGACTGTCTTGCTAGTATTGGAGCTGCTCGTCAATGCAGCCTTCTTCGCTTTGAGGGGCCCCCTCACCAGCATGTTCCCTTCTTAGCTAGGGATTTGTTAGCTCTATAGTTTTTTTTTTGTCTTTGTTAATTAATTTTTGGATGTACAAAAAATAATCAAATAATTTAAAAATTGGAAGATAAAATACATATTTAAAATGGTTTATAAAAAATACATATTTTAATATGCATGGAGAAAAATAGTAAGAAATTAGGAAGAGAAGTACAGAAGAAGAACCCACGAGGATGGCTTTCTAATTTTGTAATATTGGTGACGTCATCATGTTTGACTATTTTATTTCTCCCATCCGTGTCGCCAGCGCGGACTGGGCCCCATGCCTTTGTCTTCACCTTTCCTTTTACAGCATAAAAACATTACATTAGCTAATTACTAATTCAAATAAAAAATTAATTAACTATTATTCATCAAATAAAGTGTGATTTATTGGTCAATGAGAATATTATTTCATCAGACACGCAACACAACACTGACTTGGAACTTGAAAACATAACGTATTTACATATTTTATATAATAATTACAATTTTAATGTATATTAGCAATTTTCAATGCTAACTACTCCCTCCGTTCCTTAATAACTGTCACTTTAAGGTTTTGCACATATATTAAGGAATTATATTAATGTTATTGTTTCTATCAAAATTACTACCTAACTTCCTAATATACAATTTATCTTTCTTCTTAATTTAGACTTTTTAATTTCCTATCACCATTAATTAAAGAGTATAATTGGTAAAACATAATTAATACTCCCTTGAACTTTGTAAAGTGACAATTAATTAGGAACAAAAAATAGATAAAAATAGTGACACTTAATTAGTAATGTCTAAAACATTACTATTATATAACAGGTATAGTTATATTATTTATGTTGATAAATTATACAAATGTGTGATTGTAATTTGATTCACGAATCTCATGTATTATTTTCTTTTGCGTGCATGCGTTTGATCTATAAATTAAGTGAACTTTTTTATTAATGGATGAAAATGAAAGGTATCTGTACCAAAGATTGTGGGCGTTAACAAAATGGAAAAGGATCTCTTTCAAAGAAAATAAAAGGCTAACTAAATTTAATTAATATTAAGGTGGCAGAAGTTGAAGTTGAAGTTGGTGGTCGAAATTAAGCCCACCTATAACGTTTAAGGAGTTTTTAATATTTTATATTAAGCTAACAGACTTGACCAAAACAATACTATCAAGTAATTAAAGAATGTCTCATGATTTGATATACCAGTATGGTACGGTTAAAGTTAAGTAAAATGTCTAAATTATATATATTTTGAAAAATTTAAAACTAAATTTAAGATTTCTGAGTGGAAATTGAAAAGTTCAATAGAGATTCAGGCCTTGGAACAACCATGATATGATTTTGATGATTTAGAATATGAGTTTGGTAGAAGGTCGTTAAGATTGAAGTCATGGCTTACTTTAATAAGATGAAATGATATTTTAGTGTAACATCGAGTCACATACACATATGACATATCTTTGCTATTTGACAAGTAAACAATTTCATTTTAATTTATATCACATTTAAGTCGGCTTTTGTGTTTTTTCCTTTGAAAATTTATTATATCACAGAATATAGGGAGAGAGACATTCAAGCTGCTCTTCTAATGTGAAACTATTGTTTTACTTTTTTCCAATTTTCCTGCATTTGAATATTTGGTACCATCCCTAATTTGTGGTAATTGATAGAGACTGTGAATTAAAGTGATGTTACTGAATTAACAGAAAATAATTATTTGGAGAGCTCTCACACAGGTATGTGCACGCCAAGATTCTCAACACAAGTAGAAATAACAATACTCATCCATTTTAAATGGCTACTAAAGAAATAACGCCTTATTACTTTTAAATTTTCAGGGTTTTACATACACCACTTGCTAGGTTTGAAAATGAGTTTCTCCCGTCCCTTAGTTTATGAGTATGAAAGGAAATCTTAGACTTTTGGAAGTTTTTAAGTTTTGTGTTTTATAAATATATTGACAAAACTTACGTACTACTGGTTTTGATATCGGTCGTCTCGTCTAGACAAAACCAAACCTAGGTTGTAATCTGGCTATGGCCCCTCGGACAAGAGATAAATAATGCTCCCTGACCTATAACTAGGTGGCCGAGTTACGTCTCTCAAGGCCAACTTACAGGGTCGAGGATGACCTATGAGTAAATGTTGAGACACGGCGCATCATCTCAAGTATAAGTCGAGATACGACTCTTGATCATCCGATCGGTCGAACCGCACGATTAAACTCCCTCGCCCGGAACAAGTCTTGAACTGAAAACCCTTCTTAAGTTACAATGCCCAAAACAAACTTGGGAGCTGGGATAAAGGCACCCTGCTCATGGTAGGAAATAGCTCAGACACCCGCATCTTGACAGTAGATCCATTCGAGCAAACTATATATGCACTCTCAGGCCGACATATACCCCGAAAAACCCCACTTAAGCAATCCTGGATCAACACTTGAACCAAAATGGACCAAATTAAATACGCATGGAGAAGATTGAAAGCGCATTTTCGCCTAACGATCCTCATCAGCATAACCCCACAGCAGGAGCATAGCCCGAGGACGTATAGTAGGAGAAGAGCGGAAGAAAAGGGGCCAATCAATCGCTTATCTCTTGAGTGACGAGACAACTCTTTAAGTGCACCCAACGGTCAACGTGAGTACACATCAACAGTGATGTGGACTTCACCTAGGACTCCTCCGACCCCGTACCTATATAAAGACCCCAGAAGAAGACCAAGGTAACTCTCTAGCCATTCTTCCCACACCTTGCTTCTTCAAACACTGACTTAGGCGTCAAAGTCTTTTCACATGTACCTCCCCTGCGGATTCACAGCGGCCGGAGAAGAAGAAGAAGAAAAGAAGGCTCAGTTGCACAATAAGCAGTACCACCTGCTGTTCATGGTTCCTGAACTCAAACACCCCGTTTGGGATGATCTGTCAGTTCGGTGCGTTGTTCTCCAACTTTTACCATTTTGCATATATCAGATTAATAAATACCAGGAAAGTGGAATAGAGAGACAAAACAAAAAAGCTTTAGCAGTGTACTTAAGTTTTATTCCTAAAAGTTATCTTACTTTTATTTTTTCTATATTTAAATTTATAAACGAAAATAATAAACACAATTTTCTTTGTACCTTTTATAATGAAGCACCAAAACACTCATAAAAAAACCATACAAATTTAGATACTTTATATAGCAGTTTGGGTACGTGATAACATGTTTAAATGTAGGTGATGAACAAAAATATAAAAGTGAGTCCTCCAAAAGATACATCCACTTTTGTCTTGTAATGATTTATAGGAGCCTCTGATCGATTTGAGTAATATCAAGCGTGCATAGACAGTTGTCACCAGCACTACTGGCTCTTTCTAGTCTACAAGAGACAATTTTAGTAATAATATATATATCATCACAAGCGGGTATTATTTTGTAACAAAAATAATAGTGGGTATTATTTATGGCTGATATTCTTAAATTCAACTTTAGCTGTGGAAGTGCAAATTTAAGATTGAGTTAAGTAAGGCCCCGTTGTTTTTGATTTTATGTTTGAAATTTTAAAAACTGAAACTAATTTTCAGTTTTATAAATCCAATTTTAGATTTTTGTGGTTTTCAGATTTAAAAAAGTTATTGTCAATTTTGTAAGTCCATAATTATCAACTTCATAAATTGGCGGGTACGGTGGCAGTGCGACGATGGCGGTATAGGAGGTGGAAAAGATGTTAGTGGTGAAGGATGGTGACAGTAGAGGTGGTGGTGCGGCGTGGTGATGCCTGCATCAACGGTGGTGGTGGCGACGTTGGAGGTGGTTGTGGTGGTAGTGGCGGCAGCGGTGGTGGTGTTGGGGGTCATATCGGCAATGATAACGGTAGCAATGGAGGCGGTTGCCGAGGTGGCGATGGCAGTGGCAGTGGTCGAGGGTGATTGTAGCGGTGGAGGATGCAGCAGTGGAGATGGTGGCGACGGTGGAGGTAGAAGTGGTGGTGGTGGAGGTGGAAGTGGTGGTGTTGGAGGCACAACAGTGGATGTGGAGGTAGCAGCGGTGGTGGCGGTGGTGGTGGATAATGCCACATAAGTGATTATCGGACAAGTAAACATTTCGTTTAAGTTCAAACTCATGCGTTAATCAATATCAAACTTTTTGTTTTTGTTTTTTCTGAATGTAGGGATTCAAATGCTACTTTACTCCCGTGATGGTCTAAACTCAAACGTAATCATATATACATAATAGATGGACTAAAATGACAATTATCTCAATAATAAAATAATTTAATGATATGGATTGTCAGTGTAAAACAGTTTTACACTGACAACCAATCGTAGTATGTTACGTAGGAGGAACAATTACTTTTACTTTAAATTTTAATTAAAATGAAAATATATTTTTTGATTTAGCGGAATACAATTAAATGACAGTAAACAAAAGTTTAACGGCAGTGCACAATCCTTTAATTGATAATAAAATACTAGCTAAAAGTATATACAATGAGTACTAACTAAATCCTATGTTGACTCAATTATTCCAACTATGTGGTATTCATTATATAACTTGGAGTCATGCCAAACACCATCATGCTATACAACTTGCTTTCCTTATAAAGCCTTTGGAAACCTTGAAGAGCCAGCAGTACAAATAGCACGATGATTCAAAACTTCTGTGCTGAGTACATTGTTCGGACAAAACCATGTATTCTTAATAATACATCTATTTGAAGATCCATGGTCAAGCCACCTAAACAAACTCATTCACTGCACTCAAATTATATGGAATATGCCTCGATTGTCATTTTTTTTATAATTAAAAAAATTGAAAAAACTAACTATTCATGTAGACGTGTCATTATTTTAAGTGGGAAAATAAAACATATTTTACAAGAGGATGGTAATTTTTTCTTCAATTTGATAAATTACACATATTTTTTTCACAAAAAAGTAACACTAGAAACTGCATTCCTTACACTAGAGATGTTGAATAATATTAGAAGAAGAAACTTTCAACAGCGTAAATAAGAGCCACCTTTATTAAGTTTGTATAGCCAACTCATCTACAATCATGTTGCTCTCTATAGAAATACGAGTGAACATAGCTTCTCAAACTTAACTCTTCATGCTCCTTCTAATACTTAAAATAACGGCCTTCATAACGTAACTAATGATTTTGGACGTTAGCATCACTAGTAGTTTACTCCACAACCTCCTTATACAACTACACTTGCAAACAATCTCCTTATACCACAACTCTCAAGCATGGCGTAACCCTACATCCATAGCAAATACCTCATCATGGAGAGACTTGCCATCACTAACACCATAGGAAAAACCGGAATGCCAACGTACATCATGATCCTGAAGGACTACTTTGCCCCCTCCCATTGGATGCAAACTTCGAACTAAGCTGCCATCTACACTTAATTTCACCCTCTCATGAGCGGGGGACACTCACACTACTAAGGTGTAGTACCAAATTTTCCCATTTACGAAATTCCTGCACAACTACCATGATTTGTCTAAGAACAAAATAAATAGGCTAAACATGCTCATGAAAGACATAATTATTACGCCACTTTTATATCCACCTCAACAAAGAGACAACAATACATGATAATTTTGCTAGAGATCGAAGATGCTCAAACCGCTCAGCTCACTAATCAGAACATGATTAGGAATAACAAACAACAAAAAACCAAAGTGGTGCCACATGTATTGGGAAGAGAACAACATCAAAATAGTTGATCCAATCCAAGTATTATTTTACACAACAAAACTTTGTATAGATTTTTTCCCCCAAGCTATTCCATAGCCGACATGCATGAGACTAATTCTTCGAGATTTCAAGATCATGTTCGGGGTAGTTTTATCCCAACAAATGTTTCTTCATACGTACTACGCAAAAATCAAACCTTGAACTAAATAGTTAAAGAACTCTATTTGACAGCTATACTACACATTGTTAATGTACATGTATGTATCGTTTTAGAAAGGTGGGAGAGAGCACTAACGCCATTAAAAAAAATAACTGTACATTTTATTGTTTGAGCACAACTCTTCCAAATTTAATGACACTAAATTCCCTTAAAAAATGACACTAGTTTATTTTAAATGAATGAATAAAAGTAATGTATATTGAATTATTGATTGAGGGTTTTGAGTTTGAGATACCGTTAATAAGAATGAGAAAGAAATGAAGTTTGAGTGAAAACAATTAGCGCATTATTATTATACTATATGTAATGTGCATAGCATAGAATAGAACACGTGTTTGTTTGATGGGGGCTCACAAGAACAAGATGAAGGCAAGGCCCATTCCCATGCCACTTCAGTCATCATGAGGCCATCATTCACATCTCCACGTGGGACAACACCCACCGTCACCGATCACTACCACTGGGACCCACCACCAACGTGGCCACGTCGAATTTACACGCGCCGACGTGTCTCCAGATACTTCACGGGACCCACTTCCTTCCTTTGACATTGCTCCCCCCACATCTTTATGAAATAAACATATCATCATTATGTGTTAATCAGGAAATCACTGCTTATCTTGTTTCCTAATTTAGTTTGTAGAAATTAGGAAATAGAATCAAATTATCATCAATACTAACAAATTTCACTTTTAAATTATTAATTAATTCTTTCTGCAATCCGTTATAATTTTCCCAATCACCAAATTCAATACCAAAAATTGAATTAATTAAATCCCAATGAATCCAAATCTCAGCTTTTTGGGTAGTACTAGTACGTAGTTGGGCACGCGCCGCCGCTGGTATTTGAGGAGAGTGGGGTGAGGTTGTATTAATTTTTATTGGTGGGGTGGTGTTTCCTAATTCAACAACCGATGAAGTTTTCCTTGTAAAGCACGTTTGTGTGAGCTATTATTATAAATACCGCGTTTCTATTTCTATTTTACCCTTTCCCTTCCCTTCCCTTCCCTTCTTCTCTCTTTCTTTCTCTTCTCGCCGCTTTCTTTCTCTTCTGCACCTTCTTCTCCATTTTCAGGTGAATAATAAATATCTACTCTTCCTCTTACTCTTCTGTTCCTTCCTTAACCTACAATTAACACATTGCGCCAACCCTATTGTCTCTCTGCCTTTGTTTGGCTGCCCACACTTTTTCTACCTTCCGCCAAACAATTTTCCAGGTTTTTTCTTTGCGTCCTTTCTGCCTTTTTCTATAACTATAAATTCTTCATGTTTTTGCCTTTCTAATTCGATTCATTGTCTTCTCTCTTTTCAAGATTGCCTGCATTCTTAACAAGATTCAAGATTCAAGATTCATGACCAATCTCGTTTCCATCTTCCCCTGGTTTGAGCTCGATTGTTAGGTAAAATATTAAATATCCTTCCTTTTCCTCTTTTTCTCATGCGACTCTTTTCAAATCAAGCTTCTATATTTCGCTTTTTTCCTTTGATTTTGTTAGCTTCTGATTGGGTAAATTGATTCTCATTCAAAGGGTCGATGCCATTTTCAATGTTTCGTGTCACGTTCGCTTTTTTACGATTATTCAATCTCATATGGGAGATGCTTAATTAAAAAATGATTTTGATTGAAAAAATATGTACTTTTTTTCATTTGTTTATTCGGGTATAACTATATCATCATCTACTTTGACTGATTGTTGTGTGATTGGTTAATTCAGTTTTTTCAGTTTTTTTTCCCGGTGGTGGATCCTAATCATGATTGATTTGTCTGCCTTTGGAACTGTCTTTGATTAAGCTGATGTGATGTTATTTGTTTTCACCCTTGATTTTTTTGAGTCTTATGGTTAGTTGTCCTCATCATGTAAAACTATTCTCAAGTCATGACCATTTAAAAGTATTTGTGAAATGTTAAGAAAATGAGCATAAAGTCAAATTCTGAAGTCTACATCTCTGCGTGTCCAATTTCCATGTAATTGGGTCGTTCTTTCTTTGTGTTTTTCATTTCCAACCTGAAAGTACTTGTACACCAGAATTTACATTTGAAGGAAATATGCCATGACAAGTTTGAGAAGTTTTTTATTCCTTATCAGTGTTTATTGATATTCTGTCAGTTTGTCTATTTCATTGCAGAATCTTTATTGTATTGGGTCCATATCAATTATTAACTGCCACACATTGTAGGGCCATTGGGGTGTGGTTGTATATGCTATTGTTTTCTTTCCAGTCCACTAGGTGGGGTAGTACAGTACACCTTTACATTATGTTGAAAATTAGAGATTTGCTTAATTGTTTCATTAACACATTCCAGCTGTTCCAACTTTCTATCTTCCTTTGCTTGGTAATGTTAATCGGATATTTTTTCTTCTCCATCTTTCTTCATTCATGATTTTTACAGCAGTTTTTTGTGTCTCCATATTTGTTCTGCATCATTTTCTACTCACTTTTCCTTGTGATTTCACTTTTGCCTAGTAATTGGGTTTATCATTAATCATTTTGTAATATCATTTGTCATATTTAATTAGTTATTACTTTGTAGTTATCTTGTTTCTCTTGAATAGAGATCTAAAACATTAATGGTTTTATGTTTTATTCCTTTAACAAGTTTTTTAATCACTGAAGTCAGGGAAATTGAATTTAAATGGGAATATTTAAATCTGTCAGAGAACTTGAGATGCTCTATTATGATAGAGATGTGTGTGTCTTTGGGCCAATATGATAGCCAAGTGATATGATGTGATAATTAGACAAATCCTTCTGTTCTTTAGCAGGTGTTGCTGTACAATTTTATAAATAATAATTGAGGATAAAATCCAAAAGTATTTAATTTTCCTTTTCCATTTGCTAAATTGTTTCATTTGTCATTTGCAATTCCAAGAGAAAGCTTGAATGTTCAACTTTCAAGTACATAAATTTCCTATATATGCTTTTCCCCCCTTTCATTCTTTTCTTACAAAATTACATGATCCATGCACCTGTAAATTACTCAACCATAGTTCAAGGCAAGCCTGAATGATTGTTAGTTGTCAACTTGTGCTTTGTGTATGTCTTATCTTTAGGTCACCACAGGTAGGATGACCACTATAATGTCTTTGTTTGGATTTTAGTGAATTGCATTTTTAGACCAATCATTAATGGGAAGAATCCTGCTTTTTTAATGAATAAATAAATGATAGGAAAAGCCAGTTGCATTTCCTTTTTGTTACTTTTCAATTTAATTTTTTGTTTTTGTTTTACATGGCTACTAAAAGTTCATGCTGTACAATTATGCTTTTGATAACTGCAGTTCTTAATGCTGTCTCCTTTATTTTTCCCTCCCTGCTCCCTGGTCTTGCTTCCGGTTGCTTTAGGTGTTTTGATAACAGCAGTTCCTTTATCTCAAGCATCTTTCTTTTTTTATTCAATTGATATTGACCGAAGCATTCTCATGTCAACTGTTTATTCTCACATCCATCAGACATGCGAGTTATTTTTCCATTCTTATTGGAGGCTGCACATTGTTTAGAACTCAAACATTTGTTAGTTTCAAAAATCATTTTTGCCAAGATATGTCTGCAACTAATTTTTTTAGCTCATAGGTAGATAAAAAGATGGACTCAAACTTATTTCCACTTGTTTCAAGTTTTTGTCAGTTTATGTTCAAAGACTTTGAACTAAATTTTATTATCATTATTTTCAGGAGCTCAACAGTTGATGGACTGCTACCCCAAGAGCAGTGACAAGAAAACATTGAAGAAGTGGTTTTTTATTGATAAAAGAGTTGGGTGAAGTGGAAATCCAATAAATATTACTTTCTTACATTCTTGCTGGTTGTGAATTGGTTTACAAACCTGGATCCTATGGACTTGAAGTCAAATCATACTCCTATTCTCACTGATACTGCACCCTTGACGAATTCAATACTGCATGTTCATTCCACTTTGTTGCCTTATAAGCATACTGGGGCAACCTCTCCACATAGCATGTTATTGAATATCCCAAGGAAGAAGACGGGAATTCTTGAAGATGTTCGTTGTTGCAGTTGGTTGGATGCCATGAAATCATCTTCACCTCCACACAAGAATAAGACAAGGGATGTTAGTCATGGGTTTGCATCATCTGAAGCTGATACTGCTTTTGCTTATTTTACCTGGCTGGTATGACATCCCCCTTTTAGTTAGGAGGGCTTGTTTGTTAGTTTTATGAATTTAAAAACTATTTTCAGAAACAATTTTAGAACGTGTTTTTCTAATGGAGGAATCAAAAATATTGTTTGAACGGTATGTTTTCCAAAGCTGAATGACCCGTGACTTGAAAACGGCCTGGAAACCTTTGTGAGGTGTTTTGAGATTTTGGTTTTAAAAATTGATAATAATATATGTTTTGAAGAATCATTTTTGAAACCTGTTCATATCAAACGAGTTTCTTTCTTTCTCTGTTTTTAAAAATTTTAAACTGTTTTATAAAATAGTTATCAAACATGCCATTAGTTTCTGAGTTCTACAATTTTGGTGGTATTATTTATGCTATTGCCTTTTCCATTTTGTTAATTTCACAGCTAAAATATCCATCAGCGCTTACATCTTTTGATCAAATTACAAACTATGCAAAAGGCAAGAGAATTGCATTGTTTCTGGACTATGATGGGACTCTTTCGCCGATTGTGGATAATCCTGACTGCGCTTTCATGTCTGACAATGTATGTGACAGTCTCCTCAGGTTTAGTGTCCATGACTTCAATTATAGTACATTCTTTCTAGTCTTATGCTAATTTTTATCATGTAAACCCTATAGATGCGTGCTGCTGTTAAAAAGGTTGCTGAACATTTTCCAACAGCAATAATTAGTGGAAGGAGCCGTGACAAGGTAGTTGAATACTTCTATATAGCACATGCTATATTCTTTCTTCTTCTTCTTTTTTCTCATCGATTTAAACACAATGACATACATACCAGCTCGCAACTAGCTTTATTGGTTGTTGTCGGTTTTGATTCTGACTTTCGTATGTCCCCTATTGGCTCAGGTATATGAATTTGTAGGACTAACAGAACTCTATTATGCTGGTAGTCATGGGATGGACATAATTGGCCCTGTTAGACAATCTGTATCTGATAACCACACTAATTGTATCATTAGGTCTACAGATAAGCAGGTAATGAGGTTAAAAGTTTCTATCTATCATCTGTTTATGAATCTCAGTCTCATTTCATGTTTTCATTCTTCAAGTGTTTTAATAAATGGACAAGTCTTCACAATTACAGGGTAAGGAAGTTAATTTATTCCAACCTGCTGCTGAATTCCTACCCATGATTAATGAGGTCTGTATTTGAGAAGTTCTAACATGAATTACCTTGTAATATTTTTCTACATCGGGATGCGTTATCTGATTAACTCATGTTTGTGCAGGTGCATAAGTCTCTCATTGAGTGCACTAAAGACATTAAAGGAGCAAGAGTTGAGGACAACAAATTTTGTTTATCTGTACATTACCGCAATGTAGATGAAAAGGTATTGGCTTCTGTTATACGCAGCATTTTTCTACTACGTTGATTTTCCTTGTCCTGAACTTGTTACCTGTTATGTTTGTAAGTTAATTTTTTTCATTTTTATGTATAGAGTTGGAATTTGGTGGGGCAACGTGTTAATGATGTTCTGAAGGGCTATCCACGTTTGCGATTAACTCATGGGCGCAAGGTGCTATTTTTAGGGCTAACTGTTGAGTCATTTTTTCCATAATAATTAACTGTTACAGTAGTTTTGAAGTTTGTTCTCTTTTGTAATTTTCGGCTTAATATTTTTCAGGTTTTAGAGGTCCGCCCTGTGATTAACTGGGATAAGGGAAAAGCTGTCACATTTTTGCTCGAGTCACTTGGTAAGTGAATTTGATGGTTATATATTGTATGTTTGAAAACCTTTCTACAATTGATCTTAAACCCAAAATCAATTTTGTTGGAGAACCATTTATTGATTTTGATAAAAGAATTCATACATGGTTACTTTCTTTTAAAGATAAGAGTTCTTTATTTTGCTGTAACTGACATTCCAATATTGTTTTTAGGACTTGACAATTGTGATGACGTGCTTCCTATATATATTGGAGATGATCGAACAGATGAAGATGCGTTTAAGGTAATGTTTAGCTTCTAGTGAAGCTGTAGCATGCCCTTATGGCCTGAATTTTTACTCTTGCTTTGTTGATTTGCTTAGTTCTAATGTCAAATGGGCTGTAACAGGTTCTGATAGAGGGGAATAAAGGTTATGGGATCTTAGTATCTTCAGCACCAAAGGAAAGCAACGCAATTTACTCTCTTCGTGATCCATCAGAGGTAATTCTCATTTTCTTAACCGAGTTTATATATTTTGTTTCAAAGTTTTCTTGCAGTTATTAGTTCAATTTTTTCAGCACTATACAATTAAAATTAGATACTTTAATGCTATTTAGATCATTCGGGGTGCGTTTGTGTAAATAGCTTAACTATAAGCGCTTATGGCAAGTTTATTCATAAACTTATTGAAATAAGCTCAAATAAGCACATAAACACTTTTGTTTAAGTACTTATACTATGAAATAAACTCTTTTAAAGGCAACATTGGTCTAACTCGTCGTGTCTGTGTACCTTGTATCTGCAGGTGATGGAATTTCTCAAGTCACTTGTGGTATGGAAGTCAAGCTCCTTATATAGTGTATAGAGGAGAATATACTCAGCTATACTTATATAATAAAACAGTTTTTTGGATTTGGGTTTTCTAGGAAACATTCCAAGAAGTTTCTTGGAGCAGATTTTTGCGCAGAAGAAATCTTATGGTAGCAACAGCATTGTCGCTACCTAGTTATTTTGCTCAATGCTCCAGTGGCAAGTGTAAATTCGAGGCTTATAATTTACATATATCTTAAAAGAATCAAAGAAAATCAGCTCATTATTTTTTTTCTTCTTCCATTTAAAATTGTATTGATATTTTAGTCATGGGGGTTTCAATTTTGATCAGTATATTTAACCACTTTAAAGGGTGTTACATACGAAGTCATTCATTTGTTAATTCTTTTTACCATGTAGTTTGACTGTTTAAATAATTCATTTGAATTGGTGGTGGGTTTAGTACCTGAAAATGATTATGGTGCTCCCAACTGTGGAACTTTTTCTTGTGTGTATAGATACAAGATGAACTTTCATCTCAATTTATAAATCGATTTGGATACTGGTTGAGTGCAATGTGAACAGGTGACGACAACATGTATCCAAAATAGTTTGTCATTCAACTGTCAATTTTCAACTGCATATCTAAATACAGTAGTAATCAACCTCAAAAAATAAGGCTTGGGCTTTCATGTCTTTTTCATATGTGTTTCCAAGTCCTCACACATCACACATGATGGACCCAATGAAACGAAAAATAGCAACCTGTGGTTGACGTGTAATTGAAGGGACTAAATGGGAAAGAGATGATGGTTATGTGCAAATTATATTAGAAGCTAATTAAAGTTCTTAATCTTACTCCTCAATTTCAAAACCGTAACATTTGTAGTTATTTTTTCTCTAAAATTTGGAAACATGTGCAAATAATCAGAGTAACATGTTTGGGTTGGAGAGCTTTGACTTTTTTTTCTTGTTTGGTAAGGCCCTTTAAAGTTTGTAAGCACTTCGACTAAAAAAATGGGTTGTTTGAGTAGAATATTTTTTTGATAGAATTAGAAAGAATTGATTTTTTGAAGAATGCACACTCGGCAAAATGATTTTTGTTTGAGAATTATATCGTAAAAGTGATAGAAAATAAGATAGAATTACTTATGATGTTTGGGCCGTCTTAATACCCATCAGTCGGTCGAAAAACCTCATAATAATCCAATATTGATGTATTTGTTTTCAAATTATAATAATCTTCATTATATACATTTACACTTAAATTTAAATTTAAATTTAAATGCATTTGAAATACTCTTAATGACTTAATTTTAGGAAGAGCAATGCTATATGAGATGAAAATAAATAGGCACGAGAGGAAGGATTGTGTTATTTTGAGTTTAAAGTTTAAATCATAATTCTTGAGATAACAATGGGTCAAACTATTTGTTCAATTAGAAAGTGCTATGTATTGATCGTGCATATCGTCGGAGTAGAGTCTCGTGCCTTTAAGTATTACTATTTTAGGAATTAGTTTTATTATTTTTCTGTCATGCATTTGCTCTACATATAGAGCATCCAATGATAAAAAAACCATGCACTTCAAATAACTTATTGTTAATTCTTTTTACATGAAGTTTGATTGTTTAAATATTTCATTTGAATTGATGGTGGGTTTGGTAAGAGCTGCATTTTGCATCTTCTCCTCGAAATTCATTCTGGTGCTCTCAATTTATACGTGTGTTTAGATACTGGTTAAGTGCAATGTGAACGGGTGATAACATGTATCCAAAATAGTTTAAGCCATTCAACTAAATCAACTGCATAATTTTGGTCAATTTTCAACTGCATAACTAAACACATCAATAATCAACCTCAAAAAACAAGGCTTGCGCTTTGAGGTACTTTTCATGTTTGTGTCCAAGCCCACACACATGAAGGACCCAATGGAACGAAAGGTAGCTACAAGTGGCCTGTGGTTGATCTCTCAAAACATAGTTTCCTCTGGTAGGGCACACCGCAACAACAAAACATCCACCCTCTTTGGGGGTTTTCTCCCCTATTGGGGGTTCCCCTCCTATAGTAAAGCCTTTCTCTCTACTTGGTACATGCTTCCTCCCACATTAGGTGGGATCTCTTCCACTTTAGGAGGATTTCTACCCAAATAAGTGAGTTTGTTTTTGCCTTCTACTTTCTTTTGGCCACCGCCGACCACCTTCCTCTCCCCTCACCACCAGATATATGCGACTACCAGACTCGTCGCCAGTAACCAGGCCAGGCCATCAGGAGCGCACCTCTTTCTTCCCCTATCAACAGATTTGCATGCGATCTTCGGCCTCCTCAGATCGGGACCCTCAACCTATTCACCACCACCCGGAATCACCCCCGCGGTCGTAGGCCACCACCTCCCTCCCTTGGTCCTATGTTGCTATGCTCTCCATCTCGCTCTAGTGGCTTGCCTCTACTCTTCTCGGTTCTTGGCTTGGTGGCTCTTCAAGAGTACCATTTGTTGATGACGACCTTGATGTAGGTGAAATTAGGCATTTCCAACAGAGTCGGCTAGGCTTGGATTTTAGAAGAACGACACAAAAATTATAAGATTAAATTTTCACTTTAAGATTAGTATATCAAGAGTTGGATAAAGACAAGGAGTTTGCTGGTTGTGGTTTTTTAAGTTTTTGTTCCTGAGCATGCTAGCTTGTTCTGTACTGTTTATTTATGGCGCTATGCTATAAATGCTCTCTAGGATTTGATATCCTTGATTTGTAAGTGACGTTTGGCTTCGCTTAGGCCTTAATCTTACATACCTTTGAAAAACAAAGTGGCATGTGGTTGATGTGTTGTGGATTGAAGGGACTAATGGGAAAAGATGATAGTTATGTGCATGAACATCTGAGTAAATGAGAGTCTCTAATAAACCAACATTGGAGCAATTAGGCTCGAAAGGTAGTGTGCTAAATGCATTAGGAGGTAATTGAAATTCTTAATCAAACTCCCAATCTCAAAGATGTAGAATTTGGGTTTATTTTTAATCTAAAATATCTCTTAAGAAGTTGCCATAATATACATTCTTGTATCAATTTGGGAACATGTACAAATCGTGTTAGATTTTCCATCCCAACAATAAGTTTTCTCACTTCACGTTAAAGTAGTAAATGCTTATAATACCCTCGCTTGACTTCTTTATCGGTTTTAAAAAACTTGGAACATGTTATACTTTTATGTTCCGGGAATTAAAACCCGGAGCATATATATCTCCATATGCTTCCGGGTTCTTAAGCCCGTAACATATTTCACTATTTAATGTTCCGAGTTTTTAGTTACTGGAAGGCAATTTGCTTCACTTCGTGGAAAATGAAAACCCGGTATCAATTTTTGACATTTATGGGTTTAATTCCCGGAAGATAAGGAGGTATATGTGTTTTGAGTTTTTGATTCCTGGAAGGCAAATTGCTTCCGAGAACATGAAAGCCCGGTATGAATTTTAACATTTTGGGATTTAAATCCCGGAATTATATGCAGGTGTTGTCTTCCAATTTTTAAACCCGAAACACATGAGGCTGAAAACTTATTTTATTATGCATTTTAACATTTCAGGATTTAAATCCTGGAATTATAAACATATGTTGTCTTCAGTGTTTTAAAGCCCGAAACACATGAGGTTAAAAACTAATTTTAATATACATTTTAACATTGCAAGATTTAAATCTCGGAATTATAAACATGTGTTGTCTTCAAAGTTTTAAAACATGGAGCACATGATGCAAAACTCGGAAGGAAAGTTGAGAGTAAAGTGAATTCAAGAGTGATCAGGAAGGTTCAAAGTGAAATGGAAAGGTTATTGGGAGGTATTTTTGATATATTAAGAGTTTGAGTAAGATGTCAATTCTTGTGTTGGGGT
Source organism: Acmispon strigosus (assembly GCA_030819835.1). Taxonomy (NCBI): domain Eukaryota; kingdom Viridiplantae; phylum Streptophyta; class Magnoliopsida; order Fabales; family Fabaceae; genus Acmispon; species Acmispon strigosus. Next base: position 74,653,421 of record JAUAMA010000004.1, read on the forward strand.
GAGAATTCCAACTCCGATGTACAAATAATCATAGTGGCAAGATTTTTTTTTGGTCAGAGAGTGGGAGACTTATTTGGTGTGTTATTTTTTTTAATTGGGATGCTAACTTATTCGGGTTGCAATGCTTGGACATTTTTTCTTGGTTGTTAAGGCCTTTAAAGGTTGTAAGCCCTTGGACTAAAAAATGGCTTGTTAACTCAACTCGTATAAATTTAGAAAAAAGTCAATCACTGGTACACTAGTAAATATATAAAGAAAGCAATCACAATCTTTGAAAGAAAGCATTGAAAACAAATTTGAAAATAATAGGAAATTAGGCACATGGTTAATAAAATGTCTGGGTTTCCTCTTCCAGATTAGGTTTGAATAAACCCTCTCATTATTGTTGTCATCATCTTCCTATTAGCATTTTCTTCTTTTTTCAGCCTGAAGCTGTTTGGTTTATTGTATATAATAATAAATAGATGCACGAGAATCATGCATGCGGAAATAATAATATACCAGCAAAGTTCTTAAATCACGAGGTCCGGTGTGATTGGCGTGAATGAAACTTACCTTTTAATTTAAGTGCTTTTCTTCTCGAATCTACTTACTAATCAAATACATATATAGTGGTTTATTTAAGTTAAATAAAAATAATTACTTTTCTTCTCATATCTTGTACGTATAACCAAAAATGTCACCTCATCGTAAATTAAATTAAAGCAGCTCCTTGTTTAACTGGTCAATGACACTTACATGCATGATATTATTGAAGAACCATACAATATTCTAGTTTAAGTTTTTTTTTTTTTTTTTGAAATATTCCAAATTATGCACTAATGATAGTACATAACTACCAACAATATCCTGCACTCTAATTGAGGTTCGGTTCATGAATAATGTGCATCGAAAAGAGTTTATTAGGAGATATCTACCCAAATATATAAGATCAATTTTATAATTGTTGAAGGTGAAATAACTTATATTGGTACCAAAAAGATAGCAGTACATACTAATAACTTCTCCTTGAGCTATGCATGACATGTCATGTATATGAGAGACAAAATTGTTTGGAAATTATATGAACAAATTGGTCGAAAGTTTTCCAAACTAGAACTAGAACAAATAAAGTAGGCCACGGCAACGAAGAATGATTCACAAAATCCTCATCCAAATCTTTCCACGTTTGCAAATATGAAATATATAATTGTATTATTACCCAAAAATTAAAACTACTAGTAGGGCCAGCAGCAACGCTACACTAATGCTTAAAGAGCAGCTCTTTTAAAACTCTTTGACACTAGGAAGTCACATTAATTTAATAACTATTTCCCAATAAATTCTTCTCCATATACACCGGTTAAAGATTGAGCGTGAGACTGCTTAAAGAGCACGCACTATGTGCAGAACCTTGTGGGTCGACTATAATTTTAATTTTCAAATTTCAATAAAGCCATCAAAGAAAATGAAAACTTGTCTGCTCCATAGTTGCGTGCAGCCCTGTTTTGTTTAACAGTCAATTGATATATATATATATCGCCACTGTGTACAGCCATGGTCATTAAATTAAATAATTAACATTTTATATATTTTCAGAAATCATGCACTTTCCATTTTGAATTTTAACTCTTTATCCTAAAATCCTACCTGTTTGCCCATACAATAATATATATATGATATATCTGTTTATATACATGTATGTATCAAAGAAGCAACCTTAACCTAGCTACCTGTTTCTTATTATCATTCCTCTTTGTTTCTTATTTTTGTCCCTCCCCTCCAATTACTTTGGAACCACACCACACCAATCCAACTTAAACTTACCCTCTATTTAATTTCCATCTTGACATTTTGATCTGATCATTAACACTATCCTCTTAATTAGTGTAACTGGGAGGGATCATAACATTAACATGGAGTACTCTACAAACTCTGATATTGAATATGCTCCAGCTCCACAACACATTCCCTTGCTGGATCCTCCTAATTCCCCAGGAAGGGACAGTGGCAGGAGATTAAAGGGTACCCTTGTGATCATTATTGGCTCCATTATTTTCCTAATTTCAATATTGGTTGCAGCTCTGATCACAAACCAAAGCCATCATGATGAACAACCCTTTGAGATGCAGCAGACCAATAGTCTCATCATGATGATGCCTAGAGGGGTTGCTGAAGGAGTTTCAGCCAAGTCAAACCCACTTCTTTCCCAGCAAGCTTCATATAATTGGACAAATGCCATGTTATCTTGGCAAAGAACAGCTTTCCATTTTCAACCTGAAAAAAATTGGATGAACGGTAATTAGCAAATATACCTAAATTTTCTAAACCAAGAAATGCATGTGTCTATTAATTTAAGTGCTTAATTATGTATGTCTTCTAGCTAGTTTTTATTACTATATATGAAGAAGGTAATTAATTAACAATATTGTCTTGTCTTGTTATCGTTTTGGGGTTGCTGCTGCATGTTTTGATTCTGCTTCAGATCCTAATGGTACGTACATCTTTTCAAACACTACTTCTTTCCTTTTCAATATTTTGCTTTCTAATGCTTGCTTTGTATTAATTGGTTTCCTTTTAATATTTTGTTAAGCTAGCTAAAATAAGTTACATTAATTAATATACTGTTTTCCACAAATAGACTTTTTAACTCCCACGTTTTTAGTAAATTTTATTATATAGCTAGTTTATGTTTAGACATGCATTATTGGAGACTTTTCATTCTCCCCTGTTTTCCATTATCCATTAATCTCTTCATGTATAGGTTTCTTTCTCTGCCACTCAAAGAACACTTATTATATAACTAACTGTAACCTGGTTCATCTAGTAAATATATTTGTTCAGCTAAACCTAATACAGACTAGTTCGGTAGGCCCTTACATATAAGTGACTTTACACATTTTTTTCCCTACTCGTGAATATTGGGTAACTAGGGTTACAATTTTCACCTAAACATGGAGATCCATGCGGGGGTTGTTCTGTATGGAGCCCTGACTATGGAGAATTTTTCTCGTTGGGATGAGGATGACGACGAAAGTTTCCCCAATAAAAATTTAGGGACGGGAATGAGAATTCCGTACTCTCCCTGCCTTACGGGGTCCCCGCTGGTACATATAAGTAAAAATACGATACTATCCTTATAAGTATTGAATTACTTGTATAAAAGACCATTACATTTGGGTGAGTTGAATGCTCGAGAAAATGTTTTGAGTGTTAAACTTATTTTGAATGAGTTGAATGTTGTATTTTAAATTTCAATTTTCTTATTTTATAGATTTCACATATTGTGTGAAAATTTCATTTAATGTTAGATATAGATGCAATATTACTTGTGACTTTCAAATTTATTGCATAAACTTATATATTTTATATGTTTAATTTAAAATGTTAATAACATATACAAAATTCCTATGGAAACCCGTGCGGAACAAGGATGAAGTGAAAGTTCTCCCCATCGCAAGGAACAAAAATGGGATGAGGACAAATGAGAGATGCAGAGATAGAAATTGGATAGACACCTCCCGCTCCCGCCCCAACAACACAATACAAGAATCCTATTTTCTTGTTGGATTTTTGTCATGTCAAATTTCACTCCACTTCAAATTATAACTTAAAAAAAGATATATTCTATATAACACTACAATTAAGGAGTTAGATTTTGTTAATAATGTACGTATAGTAGACAATAATTTGATTGGCAATTTGACATTAATAAAATTCAATTTGCTAATGTAACTAAAACAGTGGTGGTCATCATTTTATTCACTGCTTCTTCTCTGTTTCCATGAATTTCTCAAACTTCGAATCCATCTTTGATTGAACAACTTAATTGGTCAACTTTTTTGTACGTTTATTTTGAAGCTTAAACATATGAAATCTTAAATTTAAGGGATTTCTTAGATTTGAAGTTTTGGTGAGACCCTGATACACGTTGCTGACTTTTACCTGCTGCCTGTGAGATGCATGCCCAATATGTTGTTTTCGTGCTGGACCAAATCAAGCATCATCAATCCAATTTTTTATTATATTATCTTGAGTAAAATCATCATAATTTAAGTGATTTAATAATAATTTGACATGTGTCTTAACTAAATTTTAGCTCATTGTTGGTCATTCAATACTATGGTAATTTTACTATGAAAGTCAGCATATATATGATTATAGTTTGGGTAAATTGCTTTTTTTTTGAATATTTCATATTTATTATAGGATATTTATTCATTATGAGAAATGCATTACTTCTACACAAGGGCTATAATTAAATAAAAATAATGACAAGTTAAACATATTCTTTTTTTTTTAAAAATTGAAAAGTATTTAAAAACATGAGTTACCACTTGAGTTAATGCATTACTTCTTTTTTTTTCCTTTGTGGTATTGATCCCTAGACCTAGCCTTCCTCAACCCATATACTCCTAGTTCTTACCACTTGGGTTATCTTTTAAGGATAAGTAAAACGTATTGATTAAAATAGTTTATAAAAACACTACAATAATATCATGTTGTAATTTTGCAGGTCCATTGTTTCATATGGGATGGTACCATCTATTTTACCAATACAATCCTGATTCAGCTGTGTGGGGCAACATAACATGGGGCCATGCAATTTCAAGGGACTTGATCCATTGGCTCTACCTTCCCATTGCCTTGGTTCCTGATTCCTGGTTTGACATCAATGGTGTATGGTCAGGATCCGCCACCCTTTTGCCAGATGGCAAAATCATGATGCTCTACACGGGCGACACCAATAGACACGTACAGGTCCAAAATCTCGCCTACCCCACCAACCTATCTGATCCCCTCCTCCTCGATTGGGTTAAACATGCGGATAACCCGGTTTTAACACCTCCACCAGGCATCGGCTCAAAGGATTTTCGTGACCCGACCACTGCGTGGGTTGGGTCAGATGAGAAATGGAGGGTCACTGTGGGGTCAAAAGTCAACAAAACAGGCCTTTCATTGGTTTATAAAACCAAGGATTTCATCCACTATGAGCTCAATGATCACTATTTGCATGCGGTTCCGGGTACGGGTATGTGGGAGTGTGTGGACTTTTACCCGGTTTGGATAAATGGGCCTAATGGTTTGGACACATCAGTGAATGGCCCAGAAGTGAAGCATGTGTTAAAGGCTAGTTTGGATGACACAAAGGTGGATTATTATGCAATTGGGAGTTATTTTGTTGAAAATGATACGTGGGTGCCCGATAACCCGAATGAGGATGTGGGTATTGGGTTGAAATTGGATTATGGGAGATACTATGCTTCAAAGACCTTTTATGACCCACACAAACAGAGAAGGATCCTGTTGGGATGGATTAATGAATCAGATAGTCAAAGTGCTGACTTCAAAAAGGGCTGGGCTTCTCTTCAGGTAAGGGCAGGCTCATTTTTTAAATGATTTCTCAACGGGGCATATATATTGCCAATATTCACCGGGTTCTAGTTCTAGGTGTTAAAAAATTATTATGTTAACATATATATATATATATATATATATATATATATATATATATATATATATATATATATATATATATATATATAAATTGATGACATGAATCGATGTAATAAACACTTGATGTGAATTGTCACTTGCTTTCTTTTTCTTTTTGAGATCAGACAATTCCTAGAACAGTGGTGTTTGACAAGAAGACTGGAACTAATTTGCTTCATTGGCCAGTGGAAGAAGTTGAGAGTTTAAGACTTAGCAGTGCTAAATTTGAAGGAATTGTGGTTAAACCTGGCTCAGTTGTGCCACTTGACATAGGCCCAGCAACACAGGTTAGTCTCTAGCCAAAACTCAGTTACTCATAGTCATAGTGTATAGCACATTTAATTTAGATTCACTTTCAGTCCTCCTAAAATCACTTATCCTCTCACAGAAGTTACTCATCCTGCATGTTTGTTTTAGAGTTAGTTATCGTTCTTTGTATTGTGTGCGACCACCAATCCAAAGGCGCTATTAGTAGTTTCTCCCGTAATCACTTTTCCCTCAAACATGAACACTTACCAAGTTTTCAACCACAAATAACTGCTTTTTCAGTTGGACATATTTGCTGAATTTGAAATCGAATTGCTGGCATCCGAAGGGGTTGAAAAAGATGTAGGATGCGGAGGAGGAGCTTATGACAGAAGTGATTTGGGACCATTTGGCATTCTGGCCATCGCAGATGACCAACTTTCTGAACTAACACCAATTTATTTCCGTCTTTCTAGCACTGCCAATGGAACTTCAACCACTTTCTTCTGTGTTGATGAAACTAGGTACCAGTTCATTTCAGAAAATCTTCACTTTATAAATTTAGTTTTAAGTTGAAAGTAATTTTGAAGTGAAGTGATTTATGTTTAGAATCTTTTCTTAAAAGTAAGGCCGTAAACGAATTTTAGAATGAAATTTTTAAGCAGTGTTATTTATTGGATAATGTAGGTCATCAAAGGCTCCTGATGTATCAAAGCTTGTTCATGGAAGCAAAGTTCCAGTCCTCAGCGATGAAAAATTATCAATGAGGATACTGGTAAGTGTGACCTCATATATTGTGCTTCCAGCTCAACAATTGAACCACTTCTATGTGTTTAATTACATTATTTAACAGCTACCAATAGATGCATCAGACAACCATTTTGGTTTTACATGTTTCCGTTCCGATCACTAAGTTTAGTTTCTGCACGAGAAAATGTTTACACATTTTCTGGTCTAGGATAAAACTCAGTTTTCTTGGTTCCTGTTAATATATGTAAGTTCTTGGGACAAGTAATCAAACTTACAATATGATGTGCAGGTGGATCATTCAATCATTGAGAGCTTTGGGCAAGGAGGGAGAACTGTTATCTCATCTCGAGTTTATCCAACAGAAGCAATATATGGAGCTGCAAGATTATATCTCTTCAACAATGCAACAGGCATCAACATCAAGGCCTCGCTCACGATTTGGCAATTGAACTCCGCTTTCATACGCCCCTTTCCCTTTGACCAGGGTCAATGAAAAATGTTCAGTTCTGCATACAAAAAGTGAAAATCTTGTAGCAACAACCATGCATAAAGCCGATATATTTTTTGACTTGATGTAAATATTTTAAATTATTTCATATCTTTCAAGCAAAACTCACTATATCAATCATAGAGTATTTCACTGAATTGGAGAGTTATCAGCAATTTTCACAGTGCATGTGACCTTTTTGATGTGCTTTTATAGCTATGAAAAATGCAACATCCTATTGGTAACTAGACTACATCATCTGGTTTCTTATAGGACTTAATGATCATTTTGGAGTTGTTAGATCACTACTCTTACTTATAGACCCTTTGCCTTCTCTGAACAGTCTTTTCTATGATTCTCCAACATGAGAGGCAGTATGGCCTTGCTCTTGTTGAAGATTCACATATTAAGGTGAATGGTACTGAACTACTGATGGTAGAAAGTCTTATGGCAGTGACAAAGGCGGTTCCAGTGGAAAATGTGTACCTTCTCATTAGTGGATCTGGACACACTATTAATGTGTTATGGCAAATATAGATTTCCTTTAAACTATAGGATTCAAAAATGTTTAGTATATAATGTTTCACAATTTGAGAAGATGGAGACTCAGTCAAATAATGCATCTTTTATAAAAGAAAAACAGCCAACTCCCACTTTTACACATACACACAAGCAGTATAAGGAAAATCAAGGTCACAAAGCTAGGTAAGTGTGCTCGCTTCAAGAGCAGTAGATCTAGTTGTTTCTATTAATGCAAACCAAGTGTAATAGATGCTATCTTCTAGACAATGAACCACCTTGTTGGATTTTGGATTATGGAGCAACTGATCATAAATGCTCTTCGTTGCACCAGACACTTTTGGCTGTCAAGCTCCCTAGTGGTAGGTCAAATTGTTGGCAATGTTTAGATCACAGATACTAGTTTACTGATGTCCTATATTTTCCTAGTTTAACTTCTAATCTTATTTCCATTTCCTTGTCCACACAAATAGTTTAGTGACGAGTTAGGGCCATGGCAATTAGCTAGTGGGGTTAATAAGTTAATCATTTATAATAGAGTTGTCTTTTAGCTTGAGTTAGTTTTAATTAAGCTCATTAGCTATGTTCAATGACACATTATATAAAATTGGAATTGTCATTTTTAGTACACCCAAACACACCTTAACCTCCCAAGGATTCTATTTTTTCTATCTATCTATCTATCTATCTATCTATCTCTCTCTCACTTCATGTCACATTACATTACCCACATGATATTTCACTTCTCTATATTTTCTTCCTATCTTTCTCCTCTTATTTCAGGTATATACACCTCATGGCGTGTCTCTCTACGGCCACCCTCCAGCATAATTTTAACAATTGATTCTAATAATTAATGGTTAAAATTAATCTCAATAAAAAAACAACTTATCAAATAAAGTAGTTGATGGAGAGGCAGTAGAGGATCTGAATCCGCCCACCAATATTTTCCATAACATTGTAATCAGTTCAGTGATCAATTATTCAATTAGGATGGAAGTTTTACTCTCAATATCAGTTTCCTCCCGTTGGATCAGAATTTCCATGCAAGAACATTCAGATTTGGATTATTTGTCTTCATATGAATAGATTCCTCGTTGTGGTCGAGTGCTGAGTGCACCGTAACCAATCTGATCATGGAAAGAGATGCCAACCTATCAGGGGAATGCTTATTGGATTGAGCTCAAATCATAGCCGTTTTATGCTTCACATTCTTCAACTTTATGAGATTCCTGGTTTTGATTCCAACACTGTTCAGTACAAGTTAACGTGCATTAGGGAAAACCCTTTTGACCATTAATGTAAATCTAATATATGAAACATTGAAAAAGCAGACCCTCCCTCCTAGGTGCAGAACAGAGTGGTTTACTATTATAATAGCATATAAATTATTTCCCCCCTTTGATGCACGATTGAAAAATTGCACATTTTTCCACCAATGATCCTGAGAATAAAGCCTGGCCAGAAATATTTTAGTGAAGATGAACCATATTCTAAGACTGAAATGACCAGACTAACTTTAGTATCACATGCTTTGATGCGACTCATTATGAAATTCATTGGAACCCAAACACTATGAAGTGATGAATATATGAAACACTAAACAAAACTTAGTGAGGTGTAAAGTTGGCTGCTAATCAATTACTTAATATTAACGTTACTGTAGTGGTGATTCCTTCAGGGGCAGGGAAAAATCTTAACTATGATAATGTGTATATAAGGGCTTCAATATCCCAGAAACTGAAGCACTAACAGTTTGAGAAACTCTGAAAACAGGGTAATTACTCTGTACCTGTAATTTACTGCAGCAACCTCGAAGCTAGTTCAAACTAGTGGGAGGTTGTGTGCATAGAAGCACACACTATCACGAATTGTAATTGTAATCGAAATCGAAATCACATTGAACAATAATGGCTCGTGGAAAGGTTCAGCTGAGGCGAATTGAGAACCCGGTGCACAGGCAAGTTACCTTCTGCAAGCGGCGAGCAGGGCTTCTGAAGAAGGCTAAGGAGCTCTCTGTGCTGTGCGATGCTGAAATTGGCATTGTCATTTTCTCCGCACATGGAAAGCTCTATGAACTCGCTACCAAAGGGTCTCTTTCTTTTTCTCTTTCTCTTTCTCTTTCTCTTTCTCTGACACGCATATCATCAAACAGTTAGCATGCATGCATGCATCAGTCTCTAACGTTTCACTTGCATTTGTTCTGTTTTGTTCATGAATCTTTAAAATGAAAGAACCATGCAAGGGCTCATTGAGAGGTACATGAAGTACACAAGAGGGGCTGAACCTGAAGCAGCCACTGAAGCACGTCCTCTGGTATGCAAATGCAACCACTCTTATTATTATGCTAAGTGTTGCAATTGCAAAGATGATAAGTGAACCAATAGAAAAAAAATGGAATAATTGTCCTTGTTGTTATTATTATTATTATATTATCTAAAAGATTGAGTGGCATTAGATGCTCTAATTGGTGCATTATCTTCATTGAATAATAAAATAGTGACAAAAATGATGATGATAATATAATCAATTAATCACTGTTTGTTTTGTTCTCTCCCTGCTTTACAATAGCATCAAGCTTCTGTCTCCTTGCTTAAATATTAAGTTAAGGTGGTTTACGTGTCATGCATTCATTAATTTAGACCATGAATTATCATTCATCAAAGGCCCAGTTAAAACACATCATTAAACATGATTCTATATTGAAACTAACATATTAAAATTTCAAAAAAATTTATTCCACATTTAATTTAATGTGATAAATTTTAATTTTTTTATTACTGTTGTGAAATTATGTTTGCGTTACTCTAACATCAAATCATACGTGCCCATAATTCATCATATTATTTTTCCTATTTCATAATTCCTCATTGGTATCCAAAACGGGTTTTAAGTGGTTCTAGTGTGAATGGGGCCTTTTGTTATAGGGACAGCGACCAAGAGTAGTGCTAAAAAACATTTGAATGCATTGCATTTGCATATGCTGAATACTTTTGTTCTAATATATATAATATGCTACTAACTTTATCCCATATTCATTGTCTAGGGCGCTAAAGAGGAAACCAATGTGTTAAAACAAGAAATCGAAACATTGCAAAAGGGCATCAGGTACCTAATATCAATTTTCTTTTTCATATTATTTATCCCTCAATAAAATATTACAATGTTATATATAATGTTGTCAACAAAACAAAACTCAATAGAAAATGATGCTCCCAAGCTTAGACATATGGTTTATTTTATGTGAACTTTCACTAGGAAATATCATGTTATATAAAGCTGCTAGTTAATTATCTGTTGATTTACTACTAAACTTGTGAGGATTTAGGCCTTAGGCTATGCCATTTTCTTGAGATAGCTATATTTAGTTATTTGCATAGCTAAAAACGTTATACTTAATTAGGTATTTGTTTGGAGGAGGATTTGGGACAATGACAATGGATGAATTACATGTGCTTGAAAAGAATCTTGAAACTTGGATTTATCACGTTCGCTCAATGAAGGTACCGATAAACACTTTTATGACATATATATTACACATTATATTTCATGTTGGACATGAATGAGTAGCTAATATGCATTTGATGAACTACAGATGAACATCATGTTACAAGAAATTCAAGCTTTGAGAGATAAGGTTAGCAAAAATTAACAATTAAATTTATATATGCTTGTAAGATTTTTTTAATTATTGTATATTCTTGTTAGTAAGCTTATATATTTTTGTTAGTATAAGAACGAATTTTCCTATTATGAGATTGAGATAGACAATGAGAAAATAAGTGAAGAAGAAATAGCATCCATATCTAGACATATTTAACTAAATCTAATAGAGACTAAAAGACAAAGTGATCATGCTAAAGAAAGACACCAAACTCTTTTCAAGTGATCATATATGAAGATAAGAAAAGAGATTTTACATCTATAGTGGTCTTCTTCTAGGCTGGTCCAATTTCTGAAAAGCTACTTAACATCGTCTATTCCAACAGCACCAACTGTCTCATGATATAAGCTTTGTTTTTTAATTTTGACAGAAAAGTAATAATTTAATTTTATTGAAAAGAATAAGAACCGTGAGAACAACCTTCGTGATACCATTACTTACACCTCACTCTTGCAAGAGAAATTGATGTTGTATCCCCTGCCAGTTCAATAAAAAATAGATATTTTGCATCAATATAATAGGAACCTCTTACTCTTATTGCGCAACAAAACTACCAATACATCAAAACAAGAGTCCTCGATCATGCAGATATTCAAATCATTCATATGTTTTGTTCATAACATTCAATGTACTATTAATCGTAGCCACCATTTTTTTTAAAACTCAAATTCTTTTGTTCATCTCTTCTTTTAGCTTATACTAATAATTCGTATTTTTACGTTTAGAAATTCCTTGCAGTATTCACCATCCTTCATCATCATTTTATAATAAAAGCAATTTTCTGTGATAGCTTGTATTTTCTCATCATAAGTGATGATAAATTCCATCTTGAAGCATATATATGATGAGAATGCAGTAAACCAAACTCACTTTTTGAAAGGTAAAAAACCACTAGATTGTAGATCCAAATAAAGAGGGAGTTTAATTTCCCTTATTTTACATTTTTTTTATATTCTACCTATTTTTACTATTTTTTACATTTTATGTTAATTACTGAATCAACTTTTTACCTTTTGGATTAAAGGAGGGAACACTTAAAGCGGCAAATAAATATCTCCATGATATGGTAATAACACATTTATGTTTATTAAGTACATCTTTTATATTTACCCTTTTTCAAAAAAAAAAAAAAGATTTTAATCATAACATTTTTATTTTGCAGGTTGTGGAGAATACTTCAGTTACTAACTTTGATCCATTTGCTACTGATCCTTCATACCCACTAATTATACAAGATGGAGTTTTTCAGTTTTAGGAACACTAACACTTTATATCTTCTAGTAAGGGAAAAAGTGACAATTGTGTTGGGTTGTATAAAATTAAATATGATATGAAGTATGAACAATGTCCTACAAATAATTTGTGTGGTTTGGAATAAGGTGTGACATTAATGTATGATTCCAATACTTATTGGAATAAGTTTGTAATTTTAAATTAATAAATGCTTGGTTTGACGGTGCATGCTAGCAATTTTTTCCATTCTGTCACTTACGTTGACCGTAAAGAATTTAATATTCATATATTATTATTGTAATTTTTTTTACATAAACAATTAATTATAATTCTTAAATTTATTAAAATATAATTTTATTTTATAATTAATTGAATAAGTTTTCAAATTAATTAACTAATATGGTAAAAATTTAAATTGTTATTAATTCTCTACGTAAAAATAATTTACACCAGCTCTACGTAACTATTATACTCTAATTTAAAATGTTTTGCTTGAGAAATGACTTGATATATGGTGGATGATTCTATGTAAGAGGGATATTTATGTGTTACCAACGACCAAGTCATCTTTCATTGGTACGTAAATTGTTGATAAGTAATTAATAACGGACAATACCCATCAATAACGGATATTTTTGGTTGGCCCATTTCGTATTTTTATTTCTAAGAAAACATTGGAAACATGTTTGGTCGATTTAAAAAATGTTTTTTTTAAATATTTTCTAAAGTATGATCAAATAGAAAATAAAAAAAGGCATTTTCATTGAAAACGAGATTGAAAAATGAAAATAGTGAGATCAAAAGTGATGGTGGCGAAGTGAAAATAAAAAGTAGAAGCAGATTTTTTTTTTTTAGAAAACTGAAAAACCCCTAATTTGGTGACAGTGGGACTGGTCCATATCTTATGGGTGAGGATTGAACTCTCAACCTCAATTTTGAAGGGTAAAGTGAGCTAACCACTACGTCACACCTTGTGATTATGAAAAGAGAAATTATATATAGAAGTATTTTAAATAAGTGTTGATACTTCATTGATATTTCATTAATTAATATTTATTTCAAAAGTACAATATTTATAACCTAGATTATGAGCGGTTTTCTAGTCAACTATTAGCCCTAAAACAATAAAATGTAATTTTTTTATAAGTAAAATTGAATTAAAAGGAGTATAAGGAGTACTTCAATCCTAAATACAAAACAGAATATAAGAAATAAGTAAAGAGAGAATGCATTTAAAATTACAACATGTAAGATGATAATTTTTTTTTTTTTTGGTATTGACCAAGGTATCCCCACAGCCGATTACCATATCCTTTCTTCTTCTTTTGAACAAACACTTTCATTAATGATTGAAATTAATATTGCAAAAGATGAAGGAGATTACAACATTGCCCACAAGACTCTCTCTCAACTACATCTTTGTTTGGTAAAGCGTACACAAAAGTGTTTGCTTCTCTAAAAATGTGGTGCACATCCCCACATTTAACCTCTCTACGAAGAATATCAATAAGTTTTCCACAGTCCTAGGGATATATTATTTACTCAACCCACTGCTAATGAATAAATCTTATCTTAGTCCTAATCTATCGTAACAATATAAAGTTTAATCCTAATAAATCATATCCTAATAAATCTGTCTCAACAAAATATATTCTAATAGATATCTCTAATAAATATCTCAACTAGTAGGTATACATGAATATATGTAATATGTGGACGTACTAACGACATACGATTTTGTAGTGGTTTTAAATCACCACAAAATAAATGTATTTTTTAAAAAATAAACGAAACATAATTGTGGCGGTTTAAAACTACAACAAAATGCATTTATTGTTTATATGCGTGTTTTATGTGAAGGTTTAAAATTACCTAAATTATGTTTGGTTTGTTTATATTTTAAACGCAGCTATTTTATGACGGTTTGGTGGTATGTTTGGAATTTGGTAATGTCTAGGAATGTTGATCCTTTACATTGCAAAAAAGCAAGTATAGAAGTAGTGAGCCGTAAATAAGTTAACAAGTTGAATTGAATTTCCCTTAGCAGCAGTAGTACTTTCCATTAAGGGAGCCGAAAGCCTCAACATCATATATTGTACTTGTCGGCTGGTTGCAAAATACTATAAACGAGACTGAGATAGCAAGCAATTTGTAAATGCAAATATAATATCGTAACTCACATCACTCAAGAAAAAAAAAGAAAAAGAATAATATTTTAAGTTTGAAACTAACATTCTTAGTAAATCAAGTAATATTAATATTTACAATAAAAAACTACACAGACACAGCATTTGATGACAGTGATGGTGGCCGGGGTGGGACACAATGAAATTACTCCGTTTGTGTGTATAGACATAGATATTAGATAGTGGAACGGCGGCGAACATATATAAGTAGCAGTCACATGGAGATGTTTCTGGGAGTGGAGTGGAGTGGAGTGAATGAATATAATGATCGATCATGTTTTATCATTTCTTCCATTAATTCTATACTATAAATATAAATAAATTATACTACACTCATTATTCACCACATCATCCGCATGCTGTTCTTGTCGCTACACTCATTTATACGCCCCGTTCTTTAATAACGCTAAGGTTTTCACGGCTTCTTGTTTTATCAAAATTATTAGTTCATGTCAGAATTGATAAAATATAATTAATGTTATCTTAAAATTATAAAAGTGATATATAAATAAAAATAAAATTAAAATAGTGAAAGTTATATAGGAACGAAGGGAGTAATTAATAATCATGCACAACTTAATTACATCGATCGATCAAGAAAATTTACTCAAATATTAATTAAGGTTGTCTAAATGACCTATAATAATAATTTTACCACTCCTTAATGGATCAAGGATTATTTATAATTAAATAAAATATAAATTTTTTAATCTACTTATTTTAAATATGATAAGTCCAAAGACAAACATTTTAACTCAAATTAGTTAATTAATTAATTAAATAAATAATAGGTCGGACTTTGAATAGTTTCTTTTACTACTATACCTTGGAATTCACAACTTAATCAGTGCCTCCATTTTGATGCATCTTTCTCTGCCGCCACCTGGAACATGATTCATGAGTGTGTGTGGTATCTGGGAACATAATTGCTTAAACCAGAAGAAGAAGACCAACCTTGACTAATTCACTAGTGAGTCAGTGAGCGAGTGTATATTTAATGGATCGATAAAGTCTCACAACTCTGCAATTCCTACTTGCTTGTATATATAGTACTAGTGTAGATTGCTATATCGATCATGCATGCGCTCTTAACCGTTGCTCTAGTAAATTTCTTATATGATATTTTCAGTTAGCTAGGTTTATTATATTTTCCATTGATTTCTCTGCTAGACTGCTACTCCAATGTTCTTGCGG
The DNA here is from genome assembly GCA_030819835.1 of Acmispon strigosus. Classification (NCBI taxonomy): domain Eukaryota; kingdom Viridiplantae; phylum Streptophyta; class Magnoliopsida; order Fabales; family Fabaceae; genus Acmispon; species Acmispon strigosus. Next base: position 74,669,175 of record JAUAMA010000004.1, read on the forward strand.
TAGGTATATCATCACTATCAGCAATATTTCTTCTGTAATTCCACAAGAAAAAGACAAAATTCATGGTTTGGTTCGAACCTTCCGTGTTCTTTTTTATGACAATATTCATGCCTATTATTCCAAGCTTATTCGTTTTTTCATTTCTTTTCTTTCCGGGGAGCACTACGTACACCACTTACTCGTTTGCTTCTTCGTGTTCTTTACTCCAAAACTTCTATTATCTTGGACTTTGATCACCTTTGTTGTGAAGATTATATAGTTTCCCCTTTTAGTGTTTTGAAGCCTCTTAGATATTATGCCTCTTTTTTTCCCTCTAACTTTTATGTTTATTAATTACCCAACTCAAACCTACAATGACTATATATATTTTGTGCTCTACATTGGCTATATACTTGTGTTTGATTGGTACTGTTGAATTGAAACCTAAAATAATCCTACATGGGATATATTAAGGTGAAAATAATGGTATATATATGATTGAGTGTTTTAGGTCCAATAAAGTAACCTTCAAGTTTTTGGAGCACGCAATACACTCACATTAAGCCCATATCACTCACACTAGAGTAAAGGAATACTTTGGGTTCTCGCTTTCAAGTCCAACAGCCATTATTAGCATAATGTATATTAATAAAGATTTGTATACACAAAAAAATTTTTTAGACACTAAAATATATAAAAAGAAAAGAAAAAAATGATAAATGTAATATGTGGTGTGATGTGACCGGAAGAGAGTTAGAGAAAAAGATAGTGTATATGAGTGTTGCTACTGTTTTGTGGTACACGAATATGTACAGATATATTTCACATAATAATTATGTTTACCTTAATTAGTTTCAATATTTTTATTTATAGGCCTTGAAGTTACGTATAAGATTAGGCACTTTGTGCTCCCCTATATATCATTTGCTTAATTAATGTGGCGCCACTTGGAATAAGTGAGAGCTAGCTTTGGTGCATTAATTCCCAAGTCCAAGGCTAGGCTTTATATAGTATAGGCAATCTCTTGCTTGGCTTGTAAATCAAATAGGTTTATATTGCGAGACTTGGCAGCAAAGAATGAATAGGGGAGGGGGTACCACTTGTTTTCTAGTGTAAGTAAGTATATACTGTTTTCTTCTTTCTTTTTGTTGCCAACTTCATCATCAAATATTATCACACAAGCCATACATATCAAGATCAGGCCCGGTGTGTGGGGTAAAAAATCAACATTAGAGATTCGTAATTTTGAGAATAAGATCCTTAATTATCCCTTGAATTATATTGTCTTAGTATGTAAGCTTGGTATATATATGTTTGATGGACCACCACGAATCATTATACATTTAGTCTTTGTTTCCAAGGAAAGGTAGCATGATCGACTATAACATATACAAAGCTCCTTCAAGGTGAAGAACAATAGTACTTAAGTGAAATCAGTAATCAAGTGTCTATCAAGATAAGATTATGCATTTTCATCTCGTCATTGTTAGAAATAATTAAAACAAAACAATTTATTGATTCTTTCTTCAGCATTAACAGAGAAATAATTAAAAACAAAACACTTTATTGTTTCTTTCTTCAACATTTTTATATGGTTTTATCTATCTTGGAAAAAAATGGTTTACAAGCTAAAAAAACTTCTCCCCAATTGGTTTTAGTACACAAAGAGCACATATATTAAATGTTAGCAATAAAAACATAATTTTTATGACTGGACCCCTTTTCAACATGTCTAGGTTTACCATTAAATTGTTTTTTTTCTATATTTTATGGAGGAAAAAGCAACAAATACAAGAAATGCTAATATGAATTTTCTTTATAAGCAAAATATAATGATTGGAAGTACAAGCGGTACTTCAACTCATTAAAAAGAGTATAGACTAAAGAAGAAATGCTAACATGATAAAACTAACAATGTTATTTGACTAAAATCAGGGAAGGCCTTGCTTATGGATTGTATATAACTTTTAGTATTTTCCTTCTTCATTACTGTAACATTCTGATCTGATGACTAGTTTCACGTTCACAACACGAGTTTTTTAGACCGCTTTGTCTTCATTCACGCGCTTGTTGAGAAAACTTCATAGAAGACCACTCATCCCAAATTTCTTCAGAGCAGCACACTTAACTTTGAATTTTTTATGAGTTGCTCTTCCAAAAAGAAGATGCACATTAATGTTATGAGTAGTACCTATCAAATCATATAAGCTCTCCTTAACTGTGTAGTCCCATACTTATACAACCTCGGAATAACACTCGTTTTGGTGCAAGATCGATTCATTCATGTGTCCCTTCGCCTAGAAGCCTTGCTAGGAGCCGCTCCTTGTCTGTGCCTTCACATTGCACTGGCGTTCACTCCTCGCCCTCATCGGCTCTGAGTGTCACAATTACTTATGAAAACACAAAACCCATATATAAATTAGGGGTTGTTTAAATTTCCCAAGATTTAAGTTGGGTAAAGTAATCCTAGCTTATGTGACGTAATAATATTTGACATGTGTCACGAGCTAAAAACATGTCAAAAAATTAGTAGGGCACCTAATATTTACCTTGATTTAGACGGCTCCTATATATATATGAGAAACATACATTCAGAATTAAGAAATGAAAAAGAAAAAGAACAATTTATATGTTCTATAACCATATATTTCATTTAATTGTAACATTAACATGCATACATAGATATCGACCACCCGGTCAATCCAATAAAAATAAAAACAGCAGATGTGGCTGTTAGACCGTGGCTTATATAGTAGTTCTAGTGCATCATCGATCATGCATATAGATGTAGCAGGAGCCGGAAGCTCCTCTTAATAGTTAAAGTTTGACTCATTACGTTTATATGTACATGAATTCAAACAATACTTGCATCAATAAAAATGTTTTAGCTAATTAAGTACCCTCTATAATTAATTAGTATGTACCCACAAACAAGTTATTAAGTAGCAGCCACTATTTCCATGCTGCATTTTCAGGCACCATGTCTTGTTTGTCCAAATGTGCTGCATTGCTATGAAACATGTTGGTGCCTGCTGCAGTGTTTGATGAGTAGCTATTATTATTGTTGTCTTTGGATGGATGATCATCTTGACTGAGTTGTGAAGCTACAAACTTGTCAAGCACTCTCCAATCAGTCACTTGTTCTTCAATATTATTGGTATCATTATTGTTGCCATGATACATTATTGCAGCTGCCTGAAAGTTTTGTAGTTGAAGAACTTGTTCTTCTTGTGGCAGTGATGATGATGTGGGAAGCAAGGAAGTTGCATGATCATATGGTGCGATGGGATTATTAGAAGAAGATTGAAGGTGCATTTTTGGGCTCTCTAGAAGTGGAAGCTGGAGAAAGTGTTGGTAGGGCAAATTATGATCTAGCTCTTTCTTGCAAGGGTTGTTATTATATGGTAGGTGGTAGAGCAAATTGGACTGAGAGGCTTGCTTTGGTGAGTCCAAATCTGGCATGAAAGAGACTTGCTCATCATACCAACAAGGGGAGTCATGTTCACTCACTCTGCGCATGGTTGCTGCTAATCTCTTCTTGAATACTCTACACACAACCCATCCTTCTTCCTGCACCTTCAACCATAAAAAATTATATACATTGATGTCAATGCAAATAGACATTACACTTAAAACAAAAAGTAAATAAGTAATGAAACTTGGAAATGAAAGTCTATTGGTGCTACAAACTAATATCCAAACACACACTTAAGCTAATCAATTCTTTTATCAATTTTTTAATATGGACTGAAAATTAATTAATCTTGCCTGTGGTGTGCCATTTTCATCAGTTTCAAGGCGATACTCGTGCATGATCCAATCAGATTTTTGTCCATTGGGAGCTCGACCTTTGTAAAAGACCAAGGTCTTCCTCATCCCAATCAGGTCATGCTTAGAATAGATTGCCTTGTCTCTTCCAGTAGCTTTCCAAAACCCTGCAGCTGTTGCTCTATTTGTGCGAGTTCCAGTTGGATATTTCTTGTCTTTATGGCTAAAGAAGTACCAATCACTTTGCTCTTCTCTTCCTATTCTGCAAATCTCTGCTTTCAATTAAACACAAAAGTTAAAAATGCATTAAATGACCGGCTGTTTATCGCTTAGTGCGAGCACCCGCGACGGGAAAATTAGTCACTACTACCGGTGGTTGAAACCGTACTCTTTAAATAAAAAATATAGATACTATGAAATTAAATCAGTACAATCACCTTGAAGATCCCATGGCTCGATTTTGTAAAGGTCAACATCTTTGATGACATCAAGGTCAATCCTCCTTGAAGCAACTTTCTTCCTAAGGTAGTAGTCAACAAGTTCTTCATCCGTGGGATGGAACCTGAAACCTGGGGGGACATGAGAAAATGCATTCATACTCTCCCTTTCTTTTTTTAGTCTCCTGCAAACATGGATAAAATAATTTAGATTAGAAAAAGGTGAACTTTTGAAGGAAAAAAAACCATAAATTGCTAGGCAATGTTGTTATTTTGACATGGAGAAAAAGCATGAGCAAGATGATGATGATGCATGTGGAATGCTCACTTAGTCAACACACATGTGATAATCGACATGCACGATACATGCTAGTACTAGATGAACATATATACAAGTGATGGCCACTCATTGTGATTCCCACTAATACATGACCCATGCTTCTAAAAGATAAAGTTCATGAAACCTTCTTATTATGTCTAACAGTACATATATACTTATGCAAAACTCCTTTCTTTGATTACGTTATGCACACCTCCATCTTAATACAAAACAAATTGCACTGAAGGATAATTAAGAAGAAAGAAGACAAAAGAAAACATAAAGGAACTGAATACATTGTTTGAAAGTTCTTCTTCAATTATATTGATTATGAAGTCATTTGGGTATCAGAGTTGATTATGATAAAAAAATAATTGATCCAAACATGAGATATATGAATTTATAAAAGAAATCATAGAGAAAGTGTAAGAGAGCTCACAGATCAGGAAATAGCCAAAGAGATCTGAGTGAGGTGGTGCAGTCACACAGATCTTCCTCCAAAAATGAGTTGGTGTTTAGTCAAACTGAGATGATGATAAAGTAGTATTTAATTTTCTCAACTGCACTCCAAATATACTCTGAGAAAGCTCCTAAATCAGACAAAGATTTTCAAGGACAATAGAAAGTACTATATAAAAAGGCTCAAATTTACAGTAACAAACAAAAAACTCCTCGGGAATAGAACCCTTCAACTCTTTTTGTTCTCTACTTTTTGTGCTCTCTCAACCTCTGGTTTACTTATGAAATCGGATCCAAGGAAAACATAAAACGAAGGACAAAGCAAAAGCATGTAGGGTTAAATAAGAAGAAAAAATAAAACCCTAATGGTACTTTTTTTTTCTTTCGATTGAGCTGGATTGGTGGTAAAGATTTTTAAGAGAGGGATAACAAAAGGTGGCGGAAAAATGGCAGAGGTGGAGGCAAAGAAATGGTTTGTCTCTACTGCCACCTCTACCAGCAACTGATAGAGATTGATCTCTCAAAATTAAGGGTTTCTTTTTCTGTCTCTATGCAAACTTCACATATAAGAGCCAGAGAGAGAGAGAGAGAACTGTGAAGGCAGAGAGGAACTAACAGCACAAACCAATCAGCAATCTTAAAGGGATGCAGAGGACACTGAAAATAGTAAACTAGTTTCAAAGGTTCATCTGAGGTGACGTAATTGAACAGCCACCCCCTTCTTCCTTTTTACAAAAAAGTTACCCTTACATAGATCAGGCAAGGTGGTGGCCCATTTTGGTCCCCGGAAAAAGATTCATACACATTTCGATTTGTATAGTGCATACACTCAACACACATCTAAGTAGAATGGGAAAGGAAAATAAGTGAAAGAAAAAATGAATCAATAATGCTTGGTGTGCACTATTTTAGTATAGATACACAGAGTGAGATAGAAAATACGGAGAAATAAAAGAGAGATATGATATATGATGTAATGTGTTTGTGGGGTTAAAACGGCATTAGAGTCTACCAATAATGTGATAAGAAGTGAAGATAAACAAAAACTAAAAATGAGGTGTTTCTAAGTGTCTGCAATTTTACTTGTGTCTAAATATTATTATTGTTTTGGCCCCACCTTCATTCTTAGTCCCTACCATTTCCACCATCTTCAATTCATGAACTGTGATTAAAATGTGATGATGATCTTGGAAGTGACACTGGATCTCGTGGATGTTTGTCCTGATAGGCCAAATCTTGAAAAGCTTGCTAAGGGCTTCTCTTCTTGTCCCTTTCTTATTAGTTCTTCTGCATTAGTGATGGTTGTTCAGCTTATAATTAGGATAATGATACAAATTATGCAATTCTTGCAGGCCTTGCATTAACCTAATATGACATTATTTCCACATGTTAAAAAAAAAACCTAATATCTCAATACCGATCTTAACTATCCATCCAAGTTAGAAGATGCATAATTAAACATACAAGCACATGAAAGTTGCTGCAAGAGCGATATTAAGTGTAGTCTAACCTAATTTTGATTAACAAAATATAAATTTAACCGATTTAACTACAAAATTATGTTAAGTAAACACATGGTGTCCAGGTTACACCATCTGAAGAGGGTGAGGGTGTTGGAGGAGGAGGGAGGGTGGAACAAGTACCTTCACCATAGGAAGAGTGAGGGTTGCCGAAGGAGGGTGCGGATGGTGAATGTTGAAGGAAGGGTCGATGGAGAGGGTGACATTGATAGTGGAGGAGGAGGAGGAGGAGGAGGAGGAGGAGGAGGAGGAGGAGGGGCGGCTCATAGCACCAAATGAGGGTGAGGGGGAGGGGTGGGGCGGAGGGTGAGGGTGAGGGTGAGGGGCAAGGGGCGGTGGAAGATGATGAGGAGGAGGAGCGGCGGAGAAGGGAAATGGGTGGAAGGCATAGGGGAGGGCGGCGGACTAGGGAGACGGCGGAAGAAGGTTGAAAATGAAGTTTGGGAAAACTTTGATGAGATATTCTTAAAATGAAGCCTGAACGAAGAAATCTATGGTTATTAGCGTCAACACTAGCTTTCTTGCCCACGACATGGGTTGTACACACGCAAAATTAGCGTTGGTCATAGCCAACTCTAAGGTGGCTGATGAATGTAGCGTTAGTCCATACCCGCCGTTATTTTTTTACGAGTAGATTGGAGATTTTAACATTTATCGACACTGATGCTAAATGTTATTTAACCAATGCAAATTGGTGTTGGCTTCACCAACGCTAACAAAAGTGTTTTTATCTTTTCATTTTCTATTACTTGTGTTGGTTTAATGTTGGTTTAGCCTTATAAAATTTGGCCTTGGACACGGACGCTAAATTTGTATGCTAAAACAACCTAGTGTTATAGTGTTGGTAGGTAATTCTTGTAGGAAAAAATAGAAGATTATAGTGAAGATTAGAATATTGATGAGATGGAGAGGAAAAAGCGTTTCCATGACGCTGTGGAGGGTGATAATTGATTCTATATTAATTACTATTAGCACGTCTCACTGTACCAGTTGGTGCAATACTCATTACGGAACCCAGTCTCCGTCCCAACAGAATAGAATAGCCTCAAAATTTATTCCGTTCCGTTCCGTTCTCAGACTTCACATGTTTGATCTGCTACCCTAGCTGTATACTATATATTTATATGTGCTTTGCATTTGGACAATGGATTTTCACACCCTCTTTTTTCATTATTTTTCGCTACCAAAATCATATTATTTTATTTTATTCAAAATAATCATTGCTTGTAACTTTTTTCGAAAATAAAAGATTTATTCATGACATATATTGCTTGAGAAACAATCTTAATTTTTCAATAGAAAAAGGATTTCACGCCTCAAGCTAGATTATCAAACAAAAACTCTACATTAACTACCCTAGGACACGAGGACAACTCCTCACACCCCAACCCTAAACACATAAAATCAACGAGTCAATTACATAAAAAAAATTGCATAATGTATCAACCTTTGAATTGTCTCCTCCTCAAAGCCATAAAAGACAAATTTTAACATGCTGTTATAGCAAAGTAAATTTCTTTACCACTTCGTACATCAACATACACAAACTTGTTCTAGCTTAAGGAGGACGATTTTTTTCCACCAAGGTAGCCTTTGATCCACCCTAAAAAGGTGTTACTCTCGTCCAAGTAAATAAAGTTACCAAAATTATTGGTCGATCTATTAGACTATTACTAAGGTTTATGAGCATATATGTCATTAAGGAATAAAAAACTCGAGGAAACAGCCCTACGGAGCAAATAATTTCAATTATTGTGTTGTTGTTCTAGTTTCAAGTATGCCATCACCTTGTTTTCACAAATGGTAATTCTTAAAGGTAGATGATAAAAAAACAGGGAAATGTATGATTACATTTAGGTTTATGGCGCCGGCTTAGGAAATGATAGAACCAATTATAATCATAATAATAATGCTACCATAAGAATAAGATACAGAAATAATTAGAAGGAGAGATATATATATCGATTGGAATCATATTCACCCACTTTGAGTGATTCATAGTTATGCAATAAATTAGTTTTTTCACACACAAGACATGTTGTGTATCTGGGTGACCTCTCCATTATGTCACGCTCTCGTAATAAAATGGCCAATGAAAAACATATTTATATTTAGATGTTGCTTTAAGCAAATGCACAATTTCGATCATCAATGTGTTAAAATGATCAATACGGCAATAATTTATTATTTTTTTCCGTGGAATTAATACACAAAAGAATATTGTCTTATTTGTATACACAAATTAACTACTACAATATAATTTCATCCAATTGAAAACAACTTGCATATGATACAGGACAATGATTAAAGGCCTGATCTGAATGGCACACCAGTGGTAGGCAACCATGAATTACCAGCAAGAAGACTAGCAACAGTGAAAGGGGATGCCTCACTTGGGCTTCTTATAACATGGTAACCGGGCCATCGTACCCTGTTTCTCGTTAACGAACCAGGCCCAAAGTTTCTGTACTCACCATAATAAAGAGTACTCTGAGCAAAATTACTATTATCCCATGGAGCCCACCCCGTTGGGCTCACCAAGCTATCCATGAACGTTTTCATGACCACAACTCTAGAGTGGCTCTGCCAGGGCCGGCCCAAGAACGTGTTGAACTTGGAAACGACGGGCTTTAGATCTGTGTCGGGCCTGATCTGACAATTGTGAATTGAGATTCCGGTGTTTTGAAACGGGTCGTCTCGACCTTGGGCCGTGATCATGTTTCCTTGGCCCGGCAAAGGCCTTCTTACCAGGATGATGCAGTTTTGGAACACCACCGCTGCGTTGCCGAAGATGAAGTCGATAGTACCGGAGATGTAGCATTCTCTGTAGAACTGACGTTGTGCGTGGGCCATGAGGGTGTCTTGGTAGCCTTTAATGGAACAACGGTGGAAGACGGAGAGGTCAGAGGCTGACCGAAGTGCCACTGCTTGGCCCTTAAGAGGTCCTGCTGTATTCTCAAAGGTTATGTCCCGTGCAATGAAGTGCGGACCATCAATTCCTGAAATAATAAAATTTGTAATAATTAAATAATGACAATTTTATTGTGAACCATGTTAAAAACTGTTCGAGTCATAAATATATTTATACAACTAACAATTAGTATATATTATTAAATATGATCATTATCTCTTAAAGTTAATTTGCAAATAAAATATTTTAACTTATGTACAAGATTTTAGTCCACACCAGACAACAATGAACTAATAAACAGCACCATTTTGTAAAGCACCATGTGTGTGTCATTTTCCCCCCGGCAAGTTAGCAATGTTTATAAAATTAATATATGCAAAGCATCACTGACTTACATATCAATGCAAGACTTGCTAATTCTTTTCATTGGCTGAAACATTGCTCATATAATGCACATGTAATATATTCCTGTTGTAGTATACATACGCAAAACAAACAAAATGAAGATACCCATATTTAAAGAAATTATGTATATATATTCCAACAAGCAAGCCTCAAATCCAGACTCTATGAAGAACAGGTTAGATAGAGAATGGTCCCTCTCATTATCTGGTAATGTCAGCATTTTATGTTTAGTCCTATCAGTGTATATATTGACCAACTTAACTAGTGTCATTTATGGGAATAGAGATAGAGATAAAAATTATAATTTGACCAAGCATTGGTTTGAATTAGGTTTTATTGCACTTTTTCTCCATCTACTATAGCTAATGTGTGATTTTAGTTGCCTAATAATTTTTATTGTATGTTTAGTCCCTTAATTTTTAAGTTGCTGCAATCGAGTCCTTCAATCACTTTTATTCTACATAAAATTCCCAAATTATAAATTTCTTTGTGAAATCTTTACAAATCATTGTAAGCCTTCTTCCACTCAAAATTCATTAATTGAAATATTTAATTTTACCTAAAACTTTCAAATTTACATTATATTATTCATCATTCATAAACACCAAAATATTTGAATAAAAAATAAGATTTAAATACTTGTGGTATATGGAAATTGACAAAAGGGTAAACTTTGCTTAATTTTAAAAGTATAAAACTTAATTAACTCAAATAAAAGTCAAGGGATTAAATCATACCAAGTCCAAACTAGAGTGAGGAATAGTGTAGTTAAGATTACATGGAATTTTTGGTTCATAGTTAATCAAACAAAAATGATTGGTTGACATATCATTTTTGTCGATATCCTTGGAATATACTCCTAATTTTTGCCACAAAATGTTGTGAGTTTAAAAACGGTCACAAAAATGGATGTTCAAAGAAGGGGAGGAATATTTAAGTCTATGTATAATCACTCTTAATCATACAATCACATGAGGAAAAAAAACAGAGAGCTTAATTTATGAAAGAAGAGAGAAAATTGTCACCTGCAGTTGCAGAGCTATAGGTGGTAAAGCCATCGTTAACGCTCCTGCTACTTGTTATGATGGTGTATTTCATCCCATCACCAACCAACATGATGTTATCATTGGCCTTATCAACCTCAATATTCTCTTTGTAAACCCCTCTTTTCACATGTATAATAAACCTTGTCTTGAACCTTCTCCTTGCTGCAATATCCAGAGCAGCTTGAACAGTCTTGAAATGCCCAGAACCATCTTTGGCCACCACAAGATTTGCCTTTATCGTTGTAGCCCGCAACAGCTTCCTGTCGTGCCTGGAAAACCACATTGGAAACTCACCTTCCCCTGTGACTGTGTGATGCTCTGTTTTCTCTGTATAATGCTCTGTTTCCCCTGTGTAATGTTCTGTTTTCTCTGTATTATACTCTGCATCCCCAGTGTAATGCTGTTTTTCCTGTTTCACGAAGCCCCAGTTAACGTATAACCCATTGCTTATGATCTCAGTGACATTGTTCTTCATGATGGGCAAGATGAAATCTGGAATGTTGAGTTCTAAGGCCCCGTGATGACATGTTCGGATGTTGGTGCGAGATGTGCTGAGCCATGTTTGTGCATCGAACGGTGAACACTCTTTCCTTCTCTTGTCCTTGTCATGAAGGTATTGGAAGGTGCGGTTGAGGTGCCACACGGTGTTGTCATAGAGCTTCAAGCAATCACGCGCCACGGATCTCTGCTTCTTTGTGATGGAGGTTTGCTCGAACTGGCGCGCTTGCTTTTGCATGAGAACTGCTCTCTCTAAGGCTAAGTGGACCATAATGTTTCGGAATTGAGTTTTGTGTTTGATACTGTGAGGGTAGTTGTGGTTTTGCTTCATGCATTTGCATTGCTCAGGGTATGGTGTTTGGTTGCACCACCAATCTATGTTGTTATGACTGTGGTGGGATGATCTTCTTTTCTTTGATGATGAGGCTATGGAGAAAATTGTTGACAACAATAACAGTGTTAATAGGGTCTTTCCCATGATTGCCATGTTGGTTCTGCTTTTTCTTTTCTTGAGTCTCTAGTTATATATTTCTTTGTTACACCTTAGTAGCTTAGAGTGGCAGCGAGATGAAAGAGTGTGAAGAAGGGTAAATGAGGTGTCGGCGAAATTAAAAATGGGAAATCAAGAACAGCACAGATCCATGAAATATGTAAATGCAATAGCAAGGAAGAATATATTGTATCAGATCCGTGTTCTTCCATCACTTTGCTTCAGTAATTCAATTCAGTTTGAGCCATTGTTAATATATATGTGTTTAATGTTAGAAATATGGCTGATTTCACATGATTAAGGGTTCTAGAGTTTTTTTAATTTAACACACGTATTCTTCAAATGAGTCAATCCACTTAAAGTCAGGATATTTATATTCGGGTGAGAATATCTCTCTCATTTGATCTTTGTTACCACATTATTCTAAAAGTATTCACACGTAGGGATTAAGGTCTATTGTCCCCAGATGATTTCTCGTTTTATATCTCAATTAATGAAATTATTTAATGTCAATTAAAAAATACATGGATTTGACATTTATAACCTTACATGAGTGTTTTTTAATTGATATGACGCAATGTTATTGGTGAGACAAGAAATAAGACATCATTTTAGGACATAGGATTTTGATCCTAATACTTAAATCTTGTTTTTGCATGACTTGCACATTTAGCTGCTGGTAAACGCGGAGTGAATAGAAACAATTAGTGGGGGGTTTTCGACCTCGACCATTAAAATAGGTAAATTTGTGAGGTTCAAAGCCGCTAGGATTCTTTTTAATACACTGCATGTTGTGGCGGTTTCTGACTGTCAGAATCTGCATATGTCCCTTGGATGTTGGCGAATCCATGAACGTTGTCATTATTCTAATACTAGCGGTTGAGTTTCAATACAAGGTAAATGAGTTTGTTTATTGTCCATATTTTAATTCCGGTGGACTTGATCATGGACTCGGCATAAAAGCGAGTATTAGAAATATAATATAAAAACAATCATAAGTGAGATTTTTTATACGAGAATGATTCTCGAATATACATTTCCTCATCTCTCTTCATGCATATTAAATAATTGTATTCTTTAAATATTTATGAATAGAGATATAAACACAATATTTTACTTGACATTCTCAAGTCAGCTATGATGATTCAAATCCTTATGTGTGACATTCAATTGACATATACATCCATCGCTATGCTAACATGTATATGTTGATGGGATGTCCGATAAAAAATATATATTTACCTATAATGACTCTTTTGAATATTTTTTTGATGAAGTTTAAAACTTGAAGTTTTCTAAGGATTAGCTATGCATGATTAGGCCAGCTGGGAAATACATTGGAGGTAGAAAAGAAAGCAAAGAAAATATTGAGGTAGAAAAGGCAATTCTGTTATTATTAATTGCTTGAATTTGCATGTATGCTTGCTTGTCGGCACAGGTAGTGGAAGGAAGAAGTGTAACTGAAATTGCAAGAAAAACAAAAGTATTTTGTCATGTTGGCACAGTAATTTCTTAAGGTTGTTTGTCAATGCATTGATGAGAGATGACGGCTAAGATTAGAAATTTGTGAGCTTCTATGGGGCTTATTTTCTTGGTCAGAGAGCAGAATATAGGGTTGAGTTGTATACTTGTTCCGTACACATGCTGCACGATCGATGATGCTGCAAAAGCAAATTGTGTATCTTCATTTTCAATGAGTAGGCTTTTTCTTCAAGTTTGTGAGGAGAGAAAAGCAAAAGTTTCTTGTAAGGGAATGATATTGATAATATTGTATGCGTTTTGTTGAAGCAGGCTGGACTGGAAATTCATGTGCTGTGGTTTGCACTATAAGCGAACCATATTCATATTTTATTTTTTAAAGTAATCATATTCAATTCAATTCATACCAACGACTTTGTCAAAACGTTATTTCGATCATCGTGCCATCATACCATACCATGTGTCAAATGCCTTCATAATTCATATTCATATGTATCAGTGGTTGGTTTCTTTTTCTTCCTTCACTTTGCCTTTCGATCGGTCTTTTGAACTTTGGTGCAAGAGCAAACAATATCCCTTAATATTTGGATGTTCAAAATCTTGATCTAGCACACAATATCAGAAGAAACAAATTCACAATAAAAGTTTGCATCGGCACAGCCATCGGTAATTAAAGTTGACTTTCAAATACGTTAGCATCGGTTATGACGACATGGCCGATGCTAACTTGCATCTTTTTCTCCACCGAGCTTTATTTAGAAGCTTCTCTTTTCCACCATCACCCCCACCTTCTCGTCGCCCCTCCCCAGCCCGCCGTGCCTAACCATCAACTCCACCCTTACCACCCATGGACTTCCCTTCTTATAGCATGAGAGGGAGCACGAATATATCTTTTTATAATCATGTTGAATGATGAGTAAACCATATTAGTGAAGGACGCCACTTCTTCTCATTTATAAATTATTCATCACTCTCTTCTTTATTCAATGTGAAACTTCTTTATTTTATTTTTTCTTATTTCTCACATGTGAAAAATTTCCGTCACTTCAGCCACCCTCACCTTCTCCCTTGACCACAAATCCGCCGCCATCACCCTCTTTCTTGACCTCTCTTCCTCCGCGAGCTGCACTGCTGCCACGCTGCTTCTCTACCGAGTCGTCAATTAATCCGCCGACAACAGCTGTGCTGTGTTGTCACTCTATGACCAGCTAGCTAAAAGTATATTCACCATGAGTGGATAATTAGATTTTGGCCTTTGTCTCATTTTAAGAGGTTTTATTATACGATCATTCTAATGACCTAATTTAATATGTTATTAGTTCAAATGTATACTTCTGCGGGTAAGAACCAGTGGCTTCATCAGTTTAATGGGTAGCTTTTAGTCTCCTTGTAAAGGTTTGTTGTCCTTTAAGTTACATTTCCTACGGCTATATCTTCCAATCTTCCTCATAACTGAGTTGTGACAATATTCTTGACGCCTTTTCCCTTTAAGAAAGGAGTAAGGTTAAATCATGGTTGAAATGTCAAATTAGTTAACAGATTTAGGCCCCGTTTGGAAAAGCTTATTTGAGCTTATATTATAGTATAAGCAATTATGCAAGCGTTTGGGAGAGCTTATTAAATAGCTTATGACCTACCTATAAGCTGTTTTGAGCTTATTTTCATAAGCTATTCAAAGCAGCTTATGAAAAAGAGCTTATGCTTATATATAGCTTATTTTCAATTCATTATAAAAAAATTCTTAAAAAAGCTTATTAATAAGTGCTTATAGTTATACGCGCTTAATTAAGCTGTTTTTCCAAACGGGACCTTAATATAATTGTAATATATATGTAAATCAATTGCTAGTCAATGGCAATGTATTTCAAAAGAACGTTGAAAAAATCTGTTAATATAAGATGTTCATTTTAGAGACTGTGGAAGTCAATAAACAAAGCACCGTTTGGATTAGCTTTTAGTTTATGTAAGCTTTTCAATTGAGTGCATAAGTTTGTATATGGAAAAGTAAAGTAAAGTAGCCGAGTTTTTAAAAGCGTGAGGTGTATAAATCAAACTTAATTCATGCAATAAAATATTACTTAGAAGACTCATTCATATTGTAGGAAAATGTTGTATTCACACCTCTCCACCTCTAATAAGATAGAGTAATGATACTCTTACACCAACTTTCTCTTCCATCTTATTTCCACCTTTTTTATTTTCGTATCTCTCTCAACAATTCTTATCAATCACATATCATATCGCTTTTACCTCTATTTTCTCTTCTTATTTTATCAAGTGGAGGTGGAGGAGAGTGTCTGCGAAACATTATTCTTAAGATATAAGAATAAAAGAGAGAGAAAAATGAAGAATAAAACACTATTCTTGAAAAGCCGACTAACAAGAAGATGGGGAGAAGAATAAATCATCCACCAATTTTTGGCAACCAGAGCCGTGTTGAAAGCCTTAAAATCGCGGAAACCTAGCCCTCCCGACCACTTGTGACGATAGAGGCACGACCATTTCCGCCAATGGATACCTCGTTTATCAGCATCTCCACTCCAAAAAAACCTGCTAATCATCCCTTCAATACGGGAACAAATAGAGTCAGGCAGAGCAAAACAAGACATAACATAAGCAGGAATTGCTTGAGCCATGACTTTAATTAAAACTTCCCTTCCCGCCCGGGATAGGGACCGTTCATTCTGCCTTTTCAACTTTTTAAAAACTCTATTAATGACAAAATTAAATATTTGAGTTTTAGATCTCTCCACAATTACTGAGAGGTCCAAATACTTATAAAAACACTCAAATGTGTTGCTAGTGTTGGTGATGTACTTAACATTAATTAACGTTATGAGAATGTTTGTTTTGATTTGTCAATAATGAAGTACAACCATGCTATGCTAATCATCTTATCACACACCTCTCTAATGATATATTTCTATCTCTCTCTTTGTTATATAATATAACAATAAACAATGTGCAAAATAGAATTTCTCAAGTAGGATGGTATTTAAGCAAAGAGTCACCTACAATATTGGCAAACATGAATCCAATGCTTCTGAACTAAAATTGACCTACTTCATACATTGGCACCGCAAGTGCAGGTGCAAGTGCCTCCTCCTAAGGCCTAAGCACATACACTCTCTCACTTTTTTCTTTTGTGATTATGTTCCTTTCTCTTGTGAAAGTGCTTAAATTGCTTTTTAAGAGAAACATCATCCGTACGCTTCCCTGATCCAATTTGTTGAATATATTCATGCATATAGTAGTCCGTACGCTTCACCAATAATTCCTTATTTCAGGCCCATAGGCAGCGTTAATTATATATGATATATAACCCTCTTTCATGAATCTCATCTTACAAGTACTTACTAAGTGGATGATATGAATTTGATGGGTTTGGCAGAAAGGTTGTTGGTGATAGTGGTAGGTACCCTGTTGTGCGTAACAGAGAGAAGCAGGGGGCAGCAGCATAATTATGGGGAAGCATTGACAAAGAGCATCTTGTTCTTTGAAGGACAGAGATCAGGGAAGCTTCCACCAACTCAGAGGATGACTTGGAGGAAGGACTCTGCTCTTCAAGATGGCTTTCAACTTGCTGATACTCGATTCTTTGATCAAGTGATTAATTGTCCTACTCTTTTTATTCTGCTGCTAAATTGCTTTCACCATGATGCATTTGCATTTTAAACATCTATAGGAAAATCAAAACAAATCTGAAAGGGTATTCACTAAAGTTATCTATTCATGAGCATACAAGGGTATACATATGTCCAAATATATTTATTCTTTATTGTTAATGTTAGGTTGACCTGGTTGGTGGTTACTACGATGCTGGTGACAATGTGAAATTCAACTTTCCGATGGCATTTTCAACAACAATGCTAGCCTGGAGTGTGATTGAGTTTGGAAAACTAATGGGCCCAGACCTCAAATATGCACTGGACGCGATCCGTTGGGCCACAGATTATTTCCTGAAAGCCACAAGCACCCCTGGGTTTGTGTTTGCAGTGGTTGGTGATCCACACAGTGATCACAATTGCTGGGAGAGACCTGAAGACATGGACACTCCTAGAACAGCTTATGCTGTTAGTAAGGACTACCCTGGCTCTGAACTCTCAGCTGAGATAGCAGCAGCACTTGCGGCCTCTTCCATTGTCTACAGAAAATATCATCTTGGTTATTCAACAAGGCTTCTCCAAAGGGCTATAATGGTATGTGATCAAATTAATAGCAATCATGTAGCTGCATGCCTCACTCTCACTCTCACTCTCACTCATGTCTATGGAATTAGGTTTTTGAGTTTGCAGATAAGCACAGAGGATCATACAATGACAGCCTCGGACCATGGGTATGCCCATTCTATTGTGATTATAGTGGCTACCAGGTATATATCCTAGTCTTCATTCATTAAATCCAAATTTAATTTGTTTGATTACACAAAAGTAAATATATTATATATCATAGGACGAATTGGTCTGGGGAGCAGCATGGATATTCAAGGCTACTAAGCTCCCTTTTTACTGGAATTACATTCAGCACAACATTCACAATGTGAACAACTTTGGTGAATTTGGATGGGACTCAAAGGATGCTGGAATCAACGTGCTCGTATCTAAGGTATATATATTTAAAAGTAACTTTCTTTCATTTTCTTAACTTCATAATGTTTTTGTTCTGACTAACAATTTTTCCTTTTCTAATTATCACTAACAGCTTCTAATGAGTAGCTCTTCTAACCCTTTCACCCTCAATGCTGACAAGTTTATCTGTTCTGTGCTACCTGAATCACCTTCAGTATCAGTTTCATACTCTCGAGGTAAGTTAATTATCCATAATCGCAAGAATATAATCAACATTTAATCATGTTAATTAAGTCGTTTAATTCTGAGTAGCAAGTTTTATGGATTTTCCAAAATCTCTGTGCGTTTGAATTCAAATTTAATTTTGAAATTAGGTGGGCTATTATTCAAGAGTGGTGGGAGTAACTTGCAACATGCAACAACATTCTCATTTCTTTTTCTTGCTTATGCTCGCTATTTGAATAAAGTCCAAAGAGTGATTGATTGTGGTGGTAATGTTTTTGCTTCTCCAAGGCGACTTAAACAAGTAGCAAAAGACCAGGTATATATAGATGCAATTTACCAAATAATGGCACTGCTGGAATTCAAGTATGAGTTAGACACAAGTGAA
This sequence comes from Acmispon strigosus, assembly GCA_030819835.1. Lineage (NCBI taxonomy): Eukaryota > Viridiplantae > Streptophyta > Magnoliopsida > Fabales > Fabaceae > Acmispon > Acmispon strigosus. The sequence continues at coordinate 74,687,664 of JAUAMA010000004.1, forward strand.
AAAATAATGACTAGTTTTTAAGATTGAAGTTGATGTAAATGCAGGTGGATTACATACTAGGGAGCAACCCTTTGAATATGTCATACATGGTAGGATATGGAGCAAAATTTCCAGAAAGAATACACCATCGTGCATCATCACTTCCTTCTGTAAATGAGCACCCTGGCTACATCGGTTGCAGAGGAGGATCCCCTTATTTTGAAAGTCCATACCCAAACCCGAACTTGCTTTTAGGAGCTGTTGTGGGAGGACCAGATATCACAGATTCCTATGTAGATTCTCGAGCTGATTTTGTGCACTCAGAACCCACAACATATATCAATGCACCTCTTGTGGGTGTTTTGGCTTACTTCAAATCATATCCATCTTAAACTCAAAATTGGTTTATAAGAAAAAAATGCCATCGATTACTGCCACGTCACTGCATAGGATGCTAATTGAGATCATGATCCCAAACTAACTTGTACATGTTAATTTACAAACAATATCCAATAAAAATAGAGCAAAAATTTCTTGAACTACTAAGCAGACTTATTGAAAGTGCAATTTCACAAGGCAACTTACAAGACCAAATCAAGGTCTCAACTGCAATAGAAACGCCTACCCACCTAGTGAAGGTGTTTTTACTGATAGTACAAAATGGGTCACCACTTCTTGAGAATGCAGCCACATATTATATATGCTAATTCGATTGGTCATGTTAAGGGTGCGCGCGAGTGGAACTCCAAGAAACCTGGTGCAAAAATTGAGCACCATTTTGGTCTTTTCAGTCCTAACAGATCAGCTAAATATCAACTTTCAGTGGGTTGATGATGTGGTGGACTACAGTGAAAGCAAGTGGAAGGAAGGAGGTTGTGCGAGACTGCGAGTACAGTCGAAGTGAAAGAGAGAAGGATAATATTATCAAATAAATTTAAATTAAGGGTATTTTAGACTTTTCACTGAAATATTTAACTCAACCTCCATAGTTCACTTTTTCAATAACCCACCATAATCTGAGTCGTTAATTTTGATTCAAGAGTTAAAAATGATTTATCTCAATCTCACGTAAAAAGCGCATGATTTCACTAGATATTTCATCTATATACATATATATGTTTTTATTTAAAGCTAAAATTGAATAAATAATAAGTAGAACGGTGCTTCAACCCATTAAATAATATATATATATATATATATATATATATATAATGTTAATTCAAATATAAATTTTTATGGGAAAATTAATACATATTATATATATATAACTTTATTTTATTATTTGTCTTAAGGATAGTTTCACCTTTTAATCTTTTACTTGTTGTTTATTCATATTTATTTTTTCCCTTTGCTTTTTATTGTAACTAATTATTCACAATGTAAACCCTAATGTACTTGTGCATTCCTTTTCTTCAATCTCTCTTCTTCTTTTCCATTTTCTCTCTTTATTGCTTCTCTAAACATGGAATCAAGAACAAGTTTGATTCTTGGCACTGTTTGCGCAAATCCAACTCTGTAGCAATTTAGTGGGGGTTTAGGTATTGTTTGGTTCAAGGGGAATGGAGGGGAGGGGAGGGGAGGGGTTTTAAAAAGTGAATTGTGTTTGGTTCAGAATTTTGAAGGGGAAGGGAGGGGAATGGAGGGGATTAAAACCCCTCCTCACTCAATTTTTTATTCCCTCCAATTGTGGGGGATTGAGAGGGAAAATAATTTTGTGACAAAAATCTCCCTACACAAATTTGGTAATTCCCAAATTGAATAAAACATACCTAAATTGGTTCTGCTTCTTTCCCATTCCTCTTCTTTCCCATTCCTCTTCGTTCGTACTTCCTGCTTCTTTCCCATACACTATTAATATACCAAAACCAACCAAACATAACAGATCAAACTCCTCACGTACAGAGGATTTCGCATCAAAAGAAAGCAAAGAATTAGATATTATCACCAATGGATACCTGCATGGAACAAGTACCAGCACCAGGAACACAAAACGAACCAGCCAGCATTCTGAATTGGAACTGCATCATGGTTTCCAAACAATGACCCTTATTAAATACCCCTGTTACAGCCATACATACATCATGGTATTTAAATATACTTATCTTGTTTGCTAGGATTTCATTGCTGTTGGTTATAATATTTTCTGTTTTTAAAATAGTAAGGGGTAGAAAAGTAATTTAATTATAAAACCCCTCCCCTCCCCTTGTGAACCAAAAAAAAAAGAGTTATTTTTCTCCCCTCCCCTCCTATGAACCAAACATGTTTTGTATTAAAATCCCTCCCCTCCCCTCCCCTCCCTTCCCCTCCCCTCCATTAAAATCTCTCCCCTCCCCTTCCCTCCTTTGAACCAAACATACCCTTAGGGGGAGCGCCGCCCTTGTTTGAGGTTCATGGAATAGCCCCATGAAAAAAAAAAACTATATAATCTATCAACGATGTCATGAGTTTTTATTTCAATTTTTGAGGGATCAAAAGCTATGTGAATTTTTTTTCAATGACTATCTTTGTATTTTAGGGACTAAAATAATATTTAACTGTAATGTCAATTATGAGTTCATTGAGAGTAGGGGTGGAAATAGGTCAGGCCGCCGAGAGGGGCCTATGGCCTAGCCTGTTTAAAGCCTGGCCTGACCTGTTTAAAGCCTATCAGGCCGACCTGTTTAGATGTAGGCTTGTTGGGTGCTTAGATGTTGGTCTATTTAGATGTAAGCTTGTTGGCCTATTTAAAAGCCTTATTCGAAAATAGACCTACAAATAGGCTTCAGGCCATGCCCAAGCAAAATAAAAAGCCTATGAAAGGCTACAAGCCTGACTTAGGCCTGTTTGGGAAAACAGCTTAATTAAGCGCTTATGACCATAACCGCTTATGAGATTAACACTTATTAATATGCTCTTTTAAGATATCTATTATAATGAATTGAAAATAAGCTATATATAAGCATAAGCTCTTTTTCATAAGCTACTCTGAATAGTTTATGAAAATAAGCTCAAAACAGCTTATAGGTAGGTCATAAGTTATTTATATAAGCTCTTCCAAACGCTTGCATAATTGCTTATGCTATAATATAAGTTCAAATAAGCTATTCCAAACGGGGCCTTAAACCTTAATTTTTTAAATAGGTCAAACCTATTTATGAAAAATTTGCCTAACCTAGCCTATTTTCACCCCTAATTGAGAGTGTATAGAGTGTGATAATCTCACCCTCCAATTGAAAGTTAATTAGCATAAATAAGTGGGAAATGTGTATTTTTTCTTTTAAAAAACAATAATAATTTATAGACCACCAAACAGTGTAGACACTTTGTGACACCTTTTTTTAATCTCTTTCTTTTGGTCACATTACATCATTTATTACACTTATCACTTATTTTTTCTCTTTTTTAATCTCTTTATAGTAGTTTACACTTTTTGAGTGCACAGCCCCCATCTTTATTCTTTGAAAAAGTGAGGTTGAAGGGTGGAACATGTCCAACTTGTCAACTGGAAACCAACTTGGCAAGTGTCTATCAACTTGGTAACGGCTTCATGATAGTGTCTCATCGGCTGGAATCAAATCACACCGAAGACGAGAGAAAGCAAGAGGCGTTTTGAATCTAGAAATATATGATCACAATAATTAATGAAGATATTTTTCCTTTCCTTAATCAACTCAACTTGAGCTGCGATTGGCGTTATAAATATGGGAGGGACCTATTCATAATTACGAAATGTGACGTTTCCGACATGATTTAAAATAATATCTTAATTATTGTTTGTTTTGTTAACATGAATGAATGAATATGAATATTCCAATTAAGGAGTGTACCGTGCACGCCTCATACGCTTAAAATTAATTACTTCATCGTTATAAATCAGATATATTGCACACAAATATATCTGTATCCAAACAACATCCAAGTAGAAAATGCTCATATGAAAAGAAGCATTACCCATATATTTTTTTAAGATAAAAAACAAGCCTCATACTCATATTAGCACTAGAAAGATTAATCACAATGCTTAAAATAAAGCATTACAAGCCATATCATGGTTGCTCTCAAATTTATAACTCAATGAAATATCAATAAATACAAAACAAATAGATTCTAACCTCACACTCAATTGGGCTCAAGAAGGATGCCCTACCCACATGGCACTTGCTAGTGTCACTTTAAATCAAGAACACCCCCACCCCCCTCAAATTATTGCAGCCCCCCTTATTCACTCATGCATGTACGGATAACTACAAAATCCACACATGAATCACTCTCATAAAAACCGATCTTTTTAGTTAGGGTCACGTTTGGAAAAGAATAAAAAAAATCATTTTTAAATTAAATATCTTCCTAACCAGATATGCTTCGGCACCGATCGGTAACTATACAAATGGTGACAGACATCCAAATACTAATGGTTTAACCATAACAAATTACAGAATTTATATAAACATAGCAATTTGTGGTGGTTTTTTATCGCCACAAACTGCAGGTTTGAAGATGTGTACCGTCACTATTTGTATGTTTACCGATCTTATTTTTATACTTCATTTTATAAGTTTTTTTGTCCTATAAATAGGTCACTTTCCTATCCATTTTTCCTCACCAAACCAAAATCCCAAGTGAAAACTAAGTCAGGAAGGAAAAGAAACAAAATGGAGGCCATTTTTTCTTCCAAGCCCCTCATCATCATCACATCCCTTCTCATACTTATATTTTCTAGCTCTGGTTTGACGACAGTACAGGCCACTGAAAAACCATACCAAGAAGCCAGCACAGTGTTCATCAGAACCTCTTGCAGCTCCACAACCTACCCAAGACTCTGCTACACCTCCCTAGTGAAACATGCAGAGTCCATCCAAACAGATCGTGTGCAATTAACGTGCACAGCGCTTAATGTTACCCTTGCGTCTGCAAAATCAACCTCAGCTATGATCTCAACAATGGCCAAGAGTCAGGGGATGAAGCCGAGAGAGGTTGCGGCCATGGAGGACTGCGTGGAGGTGCTGAGTGACTCGGTGGATGAACTCAGAAGGTCGGTTTCTGAGATGGGTAATCTTAAAGCATCGAACTTCGAGATGACGATGAGCGATGTGCAGACTTGGGTTAGTGCTGCTTTGACAGATGAGAGCACTTGCACTGATGGGTTCCAACCACAACAGAGTCAAGAAGATGCTGTGAATGAACATGTTAAGACCGCTGTGAGAGTGAGAGTTGTGCAGACGGCACAATTGACCAGCAATGCTTTAGCTTTGATTAATCGTCTAGCCAATTCGCGCAGTTAGTATTTTTGTGAGTAAAGGTGACTTGGATTTTATACAAATAGTGAAACCAAAGATGCACGATTCAAAGTCCAGTTCTCTTGTCTCTTGCTATTGCTGCCAAAGTCGCTGTGTTATTAATGTTGTGTGATTTGGTCCCCTAGTTTTAAGTGTGTTTAAGACAGCATGCAAATGTGTAGCAATTAGTTGAGGTTTATGTCACTTCTGGTGAATTTTGAACATCTGTAGTTTTTCCTTTTTCTGATGAATTACTTGTATGATTGATAATATATAGTGAAGTTGCTGAATGGCTGTATAAAGATTTTGAACTTGTGCAGTGGAGTTTGAACTTGTGTGATAATGCTAATGCAGGGTAATAGGCCACTTGTTAATTGTTATGGGATATTTTTGCCAAGTTATTACTGATTGGTTCCGGAATAATTGTTATGAGATATAAATGTGTGCTAATATCGGGTGGCTTATTTATAGGACACGGTCATGACTAAATGACACTATTCATGTATTTCTAGCTTTCATGCCATTGGAATTTGGAGCAAAGGTTGTCATTTCGTTACTATTACTTGTGTTGTGGTGTGAGTTTCTTTGATGATAGTTGTTTATATAACTTGTTATGCTCTTCAAGTTGCTTATACTCGATTCTTTGATCAAGTAATTAACTTAATTGTCTTACTCTTTTTTCTTTCTGTTCATAAAATTTCTTATTTTTCACCATGATGCATTTACATTTTAAACATCTATAGTATAGGGTGTTTGACTCTGCAGTCACTTCCAAATTCTGATGGGAGCTTACCTGAAAACCAGTTGTTTATCAAAACCATCTCACTTATTTTCTCATATGGAAGTTGGTTTGTGCTGCTCTTTCACTTCTTTTGTCACCTCAAGCTGCACATGTATACAACTATAAGCAATTATATTAGCTGAACAACAATCAAGTACATAGACAAGATGCATCCAACTCATAAATGGAATTGGCTATCATCATTAGAATTTCATCAATCCATACATAATGAAAGAAACTTTAATCAGTGTAGTGGATTCATATCATAGCACACAAAAAATAATAAAGTTATCACTCGAATTGAGGCCAAAACTCATAGGAAAAAAAAACAAATTGCAAATGTAATCACTTAACAATTAACGGATAGTCAAATATACATTACACAGTGCTAATTGAAAAGTCATTAGTTATTAGGATTAGGGCTTATTTATGTTATAGAATTAGGGGTTTTTAAATTTACTAAAAGTATTTAACGCAGCTCCATTCACAGGAAAAAAATAGAAAAACTTTCAATCCTACTTGTGTGTGTTTTATGTATCATGTATTAGAAAAATGAATTTTTACCTTAACTTAGTTTCCAAAAATTCTTTTTGAAGTGATTTTTTTTAAAGTAATGGCCCATGGTTTAGCTTGCAGTATACGAAGGGTTGGAATGATATATTAGTAGCCCGCATCAATTTCGCGAGTCACCGAATTAACACCCTTATGGATTTTGACAAAAAAAAACACCCCTATGGATGGATACTACCAAATACCTACTAATTATGATTCATAATTAGAGCTGGGGCTGGGAGCACTCACTGTTGCCTTTGAGCTGGCCTCATACCTAGCAATCAATGCAAGGTAAAATACAAGATTGTTTAAACTTGGATTTTTTGCTCGTGGGTTTTAGCATGCGACTAAACAAGTCTGATTCGTTTAACCCATTATTTAAAAAAGAAGAAGAAAGGATTTGAGAGTTATTTGAATCTTATCACCTTTAGTTAATGAGCGGGCTGGGCTAAATGAGTTGTGTTTAAATGGGCCGTTTTGCCTGATTTAGGAAATCACCCAATTGGTATCCTTGTTAGGTCAATTTGATGTAGCACATATTTCTTCATCTTTTCTCAATATAAACATTCATTACCATGATTTGATTTGATTGGAGAACGCTGCAGAGGAATATTGCACCGAATTATGTTCAGTTTATAATCCATTTACACATCACCTTGATTAAATAGGGAGATGAATGAGAGAAACAAGTAATATAATATGTGTTGTGACAGAAAATGTAAGGAGAGATAGGAAGAAAAATGTGTGAAAATGAGATGGAAAAAAAGTGAAGTGACTGCGGACTAGTAACAACTATTACGTGACTCTGTGTTGCTGTTCTATTCTCATGCCGGCCTTTCTATTTTTTATTTAATTTAATCATTAACTAAATTAGAAAGAATGCCATGCCTCCTCTCAATTTAGGAATTAAAAAAACATAAAATGTTGCAGCTATTTTGATATATTGGAAAGAAAACAATGTTTGACCCATAAGTTTATCCAACAGTCACGTTCATTGAGAATGATAAATTTAAATTATGATAGAATGGACATTTCCTGCTTTATTTATGGATTTATAAACTTGTTTATTTTTTAAACAACACAGGCCACTTTGATTTTTAACCCAGTTAATCAGTTATGCCTATCAATATCATGACTTTAATATTATGTACCAATAAAACATCAGAAGAATAAAAAGAAAACGACAAAATTCCTAATTATATTTTCCTTTTTCTAAATGAAGGAGCAGGGGACGGCCTTAAAATATGTTGCTTTAATTGAATAATCAAAACAGAGAACTCAGTTCAAAAAAAAAACAGAGAACTCAACTCAACTCAACTCAACTCAAGAGCATGTTTAGTTTACCTATAAATCATGTCGTTCAAGACTTGAAGTCATTCAGGGGACACTCACATTTTCATTTTCAAGAAACAAAAAAAGTGTGGGATTTGGGAATGGGTTCCAATACTTTTGCATTCTCAGCATCACTACACCATGATTTCACATCAATTCTAATTATCTCCACCCTTCTATCCATAGCTAACATCGCTTTGGCTTGCAACAATGAAAACACCACCAACATTCCTTCAAGTCACAACACCAAAACCTACATAACCTACATCAAAACCTCATGCAGTTCAACCACATACCCTTCAACATGCTACAAATATTTACACCCCTATGCTTTGAAAATCCAAGCTAACCCTTTGAAGCTCTGTAATGTTTCTCTCTCACTCGCCTTAAGTTCTGCTTATCGCGCATCCAACACCGTGTCAAAGCTTTTGAAGCACAATGATGATCTGCCACACGCGACATCACAAGTGGTGGAGGATTGCTTTGAGAATCTGAAGGAATCCATTGGAGAGCTTCAGGATTCCCTTGCTGCCATGGGAAATTTGGATGGTTTTGATAAGGATTTTCAGGTGAGCAACATCAAGACATGGGTGAGTGCTGCTATGACGGATGGTCAAACGTGTTCAGATGGGTTTGATGGGGAGAATGTCATGGATGGTGCTGTCAGGGACAAGATCAGAAGGAATGTTTTGAAGGTGTTGAGGATAACGAGCAATGCTTTGTATTTCATTAACAATCTCAACTACTAAACTAAACTCATGCTTAAATCACTGAGGCTAGCTTTTAACTCCTTGTTTATTCTTTTTGGGCTTTATTTCATCTTTGGTTTGTATTTGCTTGTTCTGTGTGAAATGGGTTTAAAATGGTTTGCATAATTTTGGGCAGAAGGAGTTTTAGTTTTATATGTGACAAAAAATAAATGATTGTCTTTAAAATAGTGAGAGCATTGATGGAACAAGGAAATAAGACATTAAGAGAACCTCATACTACATTTTTACCCAAAACTTTAAGGCATTGGGTCTATGAGTCACATTTCTTATAATATAATATGAGACTCCAACTCACTTGAATTATCAACATTCTCCTCTCAAGTGTGAGTCATCACTACATTACCATGCTCCCCCTCTGCGGAAGCTATCCACACTTGCACCATCGTTCGCTTCACCACGTCAATGAGACACGTCACCTAGCCACACCCCCAGGAAGACTCTCAACACAAAGAACCGTCACAATGGTCACACCAACAATCATCTCTAATACCACTTGTTAAAATAATTTCAACTTGATATCTTTCCCTAATTGTATTCATCACGTATATAATACAAGACATTTACGAACTCATAATAATAATTCTTAATTCTATTTCCTAATTTACTTAACATAAAATTAGAAACAAGAATAATATCCGATATTTTCAATAATAACAGGGAGAACTCCTCAATTTATTAAACTTCTTGAGAGAATGTCTAGTATTACAGAATGGACGAGAGAATAGGTTTTGTGACATCTGAGGCCAACAAAGACGAGAGTAATTGTTGGAGCAACGAGAAAACACAAACAATTAGCTGCTCCTAACAAAGCTTATATTCGGAGCGAAACATGATTGAACAGATCTCACACCAGATCAAAAAGTACAATATCGAGGCTATGCAATAACAGATTATATTAGATAAAGATGATAGTTGAGAACATTCCTTTTAAGTAGGAGATTGAAAAGATAATACACCTTAACGAACAGAATTATACCCAAAAATCATCAAAACCTTCATACTAGCCACCATAAGTAAAGCTTATAAAACACCAGAACCTATAACCAAAAATCATCAAAACCTCCATGCTAGCCACCATCAATAAAGCTTATAAAAAACCAGAACTTATAACCAAAATTCCTCAAAACCTCCAAACAAGCCATCATCAATGAAGCTTATAAAAAACCAGAACCGATAACATTGATTCCAAAACCTTTCCAATATTGAGAGACCAACATCTATAATCTCCCACCTTCAACTTACTCTACAAACCATCGGTACTAAGCTCGTTAGTAATTTTTATCGACGGTTTCTTAAAAAGTCGTCAGTAACTTTTTGACAGTATAAGCCACAGGTTATTTACCAACGGTCAAGGTAAAAGACCATTGATAAGGAAAAAGTTTATTTTTGATTTTTTTTAATATTTATATAAATATGATATGCCTAAAAGTCTAAACATTATCATAGTCCTAACCTTAAATATGATAAGGGAAATCAAAACCATTAATAAAAACATGTGAAAAAGATTCACCAGCACCGGGTGGAGTAGGCCGAAGCGAAGCAGTAACTAGACTAGGCTGAAAAACAACGATAACTGAAGTAGGACGAAGAGAAACAGCAACTGAAGTAGGCTAAAGAGTAGCAAATGGAGAAGGATGAATTGCAACAAAAAGAATAGGCTGAAATACAACTGAAGTAGGCTGAAGAGTAGCAACAACTCTTTTAAGATCAACATTATTACGATTCACGAAATGCAGCTATTCTAGGCACCAGTTACTGATGGTCAAAGTCGTCCGTAATTCAAAAAGTTTGAAATTGTTGTCGGCAGATATTTTGGCAGACATTTGAAACTTCTCTCAAGGACAGTCGACTTTGTTGGCCTTCGGTACCTTATAAGTATGTTGAGGAAGCCGTAAGTAGTTTATAAATATGCTACTCTTGGATTGCGTCACAACGATTTGATGGATAACATGATGACATTTGTTTAATTTATAACACACGTTATACATATCTAACAAAAATTGACATGTTATATCTTGTGATCACGCAACTTATATACACCATAAAATTATATGTATAACTTACATAGCAAAATCCATATTTTTCTAATTTTATACAATTCTAATTATATAATTGAATATATAACTTTCATAAATGTTATAAATCGATAAAATTTAAGAAATAATATCAATTACTAACCTCTGTGATACACAAATAGTATGAACAATCTTAGATGCAAGGAGACTCAAACTGCAACACAATCGGGAAAAAAAATAAAAAGGTGTATTCTAATAATAAAAATATAATAAAAATGGATGAGAAACTAATCTAAAAGCTCAAAATGAGTACTAAAATTGCAAAAGTGAACAGGAAATGTGAACAAGACGTTTTTCAAAAGCTATATATAGGTTACTGGCGATTTAGGCCGTCAGTACACTAACACCGACTAAAATTGTCGGTAAGTCTAAATTCACGACGCATGTTTGACGAGATTTAGTTGGTATCAAATTCTTGATGGTCTAAATGTGGATTCGCGTCCACAGTTTTTGGCGGGATTTCACATTAGCAATGTCGGAAACTGTTGGTAATGTGGCATCAACTCCCACCTAAAAAAATATGTTGCCAATGTTACTTATGAGTCATCCCTCAATTGGCAGGAGTAAAGTGAATAAAGTACCGACAGCTATAACCATTAATAACTTTTCCCGCCAAAAGTCACTCATTACCGATCCAATAGAGTTTTTCGCCGCTTTAGTATTGTTTGATGTTTCGTTTGGGTCTCTCTGAATCATGTGGCTCTATCCCCTTCCTAACACTATCAACAAAAACAAAAACATAAACATATCACACAACAGTTAAAATTTTAAATGTAAGAGTTTGCATTACACATCATAATAATATTAATCTTGTTTTTTGTATTAATTTGTTTAAAACTTAAAATTAAATAGAAATACATTTTCATGAAATATGTTGACACACAATGAATTTTGAGAGTGCATAAAGAATTTATATTTTTGAGATGATGCATGTGCAAGCCCCGTTGATGTTATAGCAGATTCAACGCCATCTGAATTTAATTTCTGACCTGTATTTAGAGAGTACTACGGAATCAGCACGTGGCACGTGCACTCCCATATTGCACGGTTCTTATACAGAAAGTTGCTTATGAACGAACACAAATGAATTTGATAGCGTATCAACAAAGTGTGAGCAATTTGACAGAGATTCTTCTTTCTTCTACAGTTATAAAAGCACCGTTTTGCATGCATTTTTCTACGGAAGCAATAGACCAATGGCATTGCACAATAGTTACCTTGTTTCAATGCGTTGCTTCAGAACACTATTCCTTCTATTCATCTCAACCACCCTTGTTGTTCAAGCAGCATCAAGTAATTCCACCACCAATACTACCCTCCTCAATGCCTCCAAAAAGTTCATTAAAAACCAGTGCAATACAACTGCCACTTACCCAAATGTTTGCTACAACTCTCTCTCCCCATACGCATCAAAAATCAAAACCAACCGTTTCACACTCACCAGAATCTCTGTTCTTCTGGCTGTAAAAGCAGCCAAAGCTGCATTTACGACACTCACAAAGCTGTCCAAGTTGAAGACCCTGACACATGAAGAAACCTTGGTCGTTGCTGATTGCGGAGAGAACATTGATGACGCGGTGGATCTGCTTCAGCAATCTGCTGATGGCATTTTGCATTTGAATGGTACGAGAACTAGTGAGGATAGATTTCAATGGGATAACATCAAGACATGGATGAGTGCAGCCATAACCGATGAGAGTACGTGCACGGATGAGTTTGATGAAATGGAAGTGCGGCCTTCAGTGCAGAAGATGATCAAAACCAGTGTTGATTACGCGGATTGGATGACTAGCAATGCCTTGGCTTTTGTAAACAGGCTTGCCTCCTAAACATGTTTGGTTCTGCGGTGGAATGTCCTATAATCACTTATGGGAAGAAGCTACAGAGTGTAACTTTTAGAGTTACCATGCTTTGATTGTGTGCCACTATTGTTCCAAACATGCTATAAGGAAACACTAGTGTTTCTAGCTACATGACAAGTGTATACATATCTAATTCCTTTCTTTCTTGGGATCATTAGTTGTGTTGTGCTGGCTAGCTGTTCCACCATATGCTACCAAGGTTAAGCTAGCCTTTTTGTGATTCATATGTTGATTACTGGGTGCAAATCGAATACCCAATGTTTCAATTTTGTGCAAAGAAAAAGAAGATTAAGTCTGTCACGGGATTGAGGTAATTGAGAAGTAGAAATTTAGAGGTGTTGGATTGGATGATATTTTAGGGCTCTGTGTGTATTTTGGGGTGGCCAAGGCTACCCCATCAATGTACAAGGAGTCGCCCACTGAATTTGTGTAAAACCTTTTGGTTTCCTCAATCTATCTAGTATCTATGGGGAGTAATGTACGTTAGACGCCACTGTATGGGGAGGCTTGGTCCAGGATTAGTTCTTCTGATTCTTCCTTCACAAAAGCTATTCTAGTAGCTTCTTTCAAAATCACTTTTTATTAGAAGATGAAACTTGTCAAATTTGCAAACACCTATATATGTAAAGTTAACCCCAAGTTTGTTTTGTTTGGATTAGCTTCTCTTTTCGCATAATAATTATGGAATCTAAAAGCTACTCACATAAGTTTCTTTCCAAATTTAAAACTCTCTGTTTTTCCATCGGTGAGAGTCAATGGACTTATATAACACGGGGGCATAAAAGCCAACGGATGTGAGGGGTTGGATTGAGCAAAAGCTGGTTTACATTCACCCACTATTTACACAAACACACACTAATTGGTATTGCCGGGTTTTAGCGATTTTTGGAGTATATGTTTCAAGAATAATGTTTCATTCACACTTCATCAAAAGTGGAAATGAAGCGGAGAGAAGAGAAATAGGAAGAAAAGAGAGAGAAAGTAAGAGATGCAATTGAGGATAAGATTGAAAGAGAATAGAGATAGATATATAAAGTACAGTGGAAATAAAGTAAAGCTGTGAATGAATCAAAACTCTAAAAACGAAGGTGTGTCTCGGAAGAAAATAGTTTTATCAATTCTATTTTTTAAATACCCCAACTGTACAAACATCTCATATGTATACCCCATTTTTTTTTAGTTTTTCTTTTCCTATCATATCACATCACATCATATATCTCTTTTCTATTCTTTTCTCTCACTTTAATTTGGATGTAAACACCCCACCCAAATGGGGTGGCTAGGTGATCTGAACTAATGTATGGCCACAGTCACCCTAATTCAAACTTCAGGTATATATTTTCTTCAACAGTTAACAACTGGCAATTGACTATAACACAGCTTGCGCCATAAAGTTAGGATCCCCATTTTCATCTCAAGAAAATTCCATTAATTAGTGCCAGTACTGAGTAATGTGCGTTACTTTTATGCACTTCTTTATCCAACATCCTAACATATATTACTATTTTACACGTCCATTGCTGCAGCATATGCAGGTTGCTGGAACCTGGAAGAAACAATTTTGGACGGAGTATTGGTGCATGTTTGGAACAGAGGTAGCCACAGAAGTGAGGCACCACAAAATACCCAAAAGATACATTTGTAGTTTCAGCTCCAACCCAATTTTGACTTGAGAAGGGGTAAGGCAACTCTACCAAACACGCTGTTAGTTCTTCAAGGAACACTTATCTTTGATGTCATGTTCTTTTTTTTGTACGAGATGAGTATGAGGTTTAATCCGGTCATCTAATGTAAATTAACTTAGTCTCTAATCACTAGAGTATTTCCTTTAACGGCTAAAGTGATTGATCTTTAAGAATATATTAAGAACTTCTTCTATTCAAGAGTAAGATAATATGTCATAATGAATTATCTATTTCTGAGGGGTGAGAAATCATTTATTCCACACACAATACAATTCAGAAACGGGTAGAAAAATCAACAGCTACGAATGGAAAGACTTCAAAAAGAATCTTTTGGTGTAGCTGGCAAAGTACTCAACCTACTAATTACATGTGACGTGAAGATAATATGTGAAAAAATAATATATTTTCCTGTATTTGATGCTAAAGAACGGAGATGAAGGAAGACAATACTAACTTGGAATTGGATCCAGCAAGTTATGCAGTGCTGCTGCACATCAATATACCCTTAATGTAATCAGATTTTGTGGGACAACGTGGAAGCTCAATGGACCATGCATCATCAAGCATATGTAGAGACACAAGAAACATACACATGGGTCGCCTTGTGGTGTTACTTAAGTCTTTGGATGCATAGCTGTCTAATAATCCAATCCTCTGTCAAGCAGCATCATTCTTACTCTCTCCATGTCTTCTAATCTGCCTGCATTTTCATATATCTTCATCAGAAGTACAAAATTATGTTCATTGTCTGGCTCTAAATCAAAAAGCTTGCTTGCAGCAATCTCCCCTATAGCTGCATTTCCGTGCAAATAGCAGGAATACAATAAAGCTCCCCACTGAGTTGGACCAGCAGCCTCAGAGCCGATTCCATCGGTTATGATGCTATAAGCCTTTTCAGCCATTCCTGCTCTTCCATAAAGGTTGACCATGCAACCATGATGTTCCATAATTGGTTTTATATTGTACTTTTCAGACATTAAAGCATACAACCTCACTCCATCATTCATCAAACCCAAATAGGCACAAGCTGATAGTAGTGAAACAAATGTTATTTTATCAGGCTTTACACCAGCTTCCTCCATTTGCTCAAAAAGAGCAAGGGCTTCCCGGTGTTTGCAATGAGCAGATATTATAGAATTCCAGGAAACAACATCCCTTTCTGGCATTAAATTGAATATGCAACGCGCCTTATCCAACCTGCCATGTTTCGAGTAAGCTATGATCAGGGAATTAGCAATGGACAAGTTCCATTCAACTCCTCGTCTGATCACCCACCCATGAATTTGGACAACGAGAACCATTGATGAGACACCTTTGAGAATCGTGGATATGGAAACAAAGTCAGGTTTACACCCTTCCAAAACCATCTGGCGGAAAATGTTCATTGCCTCAACCTCAAGGCCATGATGAACATAAGCTGTCAGCATTGAATTCCATGAAACGGAGTCTCTACGATGCATCCTGTTAAAGATCTTTCGAGCCTTTACAATGTGACCGCACTTAGCATACATGTCAACCAGTGCATTGAGGACAAACCCATCATTGGCCAACCCGGAACGAACCGCGTGGCGATGCACCTCTTCCCCAACTTCAAGTGACCCAAGTCCTGCACAAACTTTCAGAACTCGAGGGAACGTGAACAAGTCAGGTTCAACACCCTCTTCCACCATTTGGAAGTAGAGCGCAATGGCATCATCATTCAGACCCAGCTGGGCATACCCTGAGATGAGTGAATTCCAAGGAAATGCAGATGCATCCCTCTGAGTCATTTGATCAAACAGGTCGTGGGCATCTTCCATGTACCCATAGGAAGCGTACAACCTGACAAGTTTGGAGGTGACGCCAACATTTTTACGCAAAAGGGTTGTTGGGATAAGGCGGTGAAGTTGGATACCATGATGAATGGCTTGGAAACGGTAGCAGGTTTCAAGCAAAGAAGCATAGATTTCTGGGTCAATTCTGATGCCTTTCTCGATAGAGGCTTCAAGGTCTTTGAGGACTTGTTCAAGTGCTTGGTGTTTTGTTTGGGGATAAGGTTGTTGATGGATGAGGAGTGGGGTTGATTTGGGTTTTGGGAAAGAAAGAGTGTTGCTTCTGTCTTCACTTTGCCACTTTCTGTATTTCTTTCTTTTATCTTTATCGGTGTTCTTCTTAGCAGTCGCAGAGCACAAGCTTGTGGGGTTTGGAGGGAAGCTTAGAGTTACAGTGCCTATCATTCTAAACTTCTAATTTCTTTGAGGCTTTTTTTTGTGTAGCATGATATGATATAAGAGTAGCAAGTAGCACTTTTTAGATTATATTAGATAAAACTCAAGTGTCTTATTCAAGACAAAATGGATATGATTTAATGAGATCAAGTGTAGTTGTTATTGTCCAAAGTCAAGCTTCTTATGCCATGTAACTGGATCAAATTTTTATATAAGTATTGAATGTTATAAAAAGGTAATTTGTGCGCAAAAGTATATAACTAAATGCAAGTCACTCTCTCATGGTGGCATTTAGTTATATATTTTACTTCAAATTAAATCAATTTTGATTTGCTCGTAATATGCTCATTTTAGAAAAGTCATATATGACCCTCTTTTTAAAGAAGTTTTACCCAATTATAATTTATCTATTTTTGTAGTTTTACTCTCCATTTGTTTCTCATACTTTTTCCCCCTTTTCTCCTCACATTCAAACTATTCTATCTTATTCATCTCATTCCAACCGAAACCAATTGTAACAAACACTCTTATCCAAACACGTATTTAAACATGTTTAGACTCACATGTGATCCTTTCAAAATCATCTCCTCACAAAATCACTTCTAATTCTTACATGAAAATCTACCATGTTTCCAAAACGCACTTAACATATGTGTGTGTTTATGTAAATCAGACGATAACATTCATGTACTATTTCTATATTGTAAGGAAAAGCCAACAGTGCTCTTGTACTATTTACTCTCTCTTGTACTATGAACTATTACTATCTATTGTTGCATGTCTTTTCACAAAATTGCTAGTCTTCGGTACTCAAGATTTACTCCTATTGTACAGCTGCCATGGACAAGACTAGCAATTTGGTGGAAAGACATGCAGCAATAACTTCATCATCATCGCTAAATTGAAGAATATATCTCCTTGAGTTCTGCAGCTGCTATTCCAGCTTGCACCAAAAAAAATAAAAAGAGGGTCAACTTTCCCATTTTGACGAGACAAGCTGGTAACCAGAAACAGAAAAAAATAAAAAATAAAAATCTCAAAAAACTCCAGTGCCTAAAAATCTGTTCAACTTTCCCATTCCATGTCTAATAAAGCTTGGACCTACTTGATTGCAGTATCTTTGCGATAATAGAAGTCATTGTAGTCCAACACCTCTAAATGGAAGTACAAGTAGAATTCAATTTATTGTAAAAAAAAGTACAAAACATTTGATAATCAAATATTGTATTCTGCGCATTATAGGCAGTTCCTCTGCTGTTAGAGACAGTTCAACTCCACCTGCAGGCCATTCCCTTAGGGGCTTGCATAAGCTGTTTATTGCACATCAGGATCGTCAAAAGGAAGAAAGGTAACAGGCAACAAGAGCTATCTCCTGTGAAAGGTGGCCATGTAAATATAACTTTGAAATACTTCAGTGTATGAGTTTTAGAGACCTATCAAATCCCAAATCAAGTCAAACAGGAACTAGCATCAGATATTGTAAGCAAATAGGAAAATACCAGTCTCCACTAAATCAAAACTTCACCCAACTTTACAATGCTCTCAATCCATTCAAACAGCTTTCATTTAGCGTTGGCCTGCATAGAATGATGCAAGTCATTAGAGCTATTAAATGGCAAAAATATGAAGATTTTAATTGAGATAAGGAGAGGGAGCCAAGGTATATTAAGAATTACATCTACCAACAAATATTGTGTTTTGGATTTCTCCTCTTCACACCCACTAAAACTCAAGCGAATAAAGTCATGGCTAATAAAAACACAACATGCAGATGGCTGTATACATTTATGCACCTGGTCCTTGCGGTCAAAACCAGTTACTATTAAGAACTGGTACCACGAAGAGGCAATTGGATGTGAATGAAACATCATGCATCTTAAGCATTTTGTAACTGACATTATAGAACTATTTAATATATACCTAGTGCCTCAAAAACTGGCCGAACTTGCTCAAATATTTCATCTACTGCTCCCACTGCTTTGATCTGCACAGATTAGCTTGTCATACTACACATAATTCTCTGACCCGAAAGAGATGTACATTAGCAATCTAGCATACACTTTGAAGGTAGTTAAATAAAAGATCTCTAACCAAAAGGTTAAAAATATAATTGCAGTTTTTCTATGTAACTCGGAGGACAAATAATTTTCTATATAAGGCCACTTCTCCTGAATCCAATTGAACATTGAAACCAAACATAATTACCCTGTGAAGTTTCCCCTTTTTTGCATAATAATCGATCACAGGAAGATTTAAAGCCTCAAATATTTTAAGACGTTTCTTCATTGTATCTATATTGTCATCAATTCGACCCTGCAATTAAAAGAGTAGCATATGTCAAATTTCTAATCAGCTGCTGAAATTAAATCTCTAGGAATCTGATGAGAACCTGATTACGGCTCAGCACCCGTTTCACCATCTCTTCTTCAGGGCAATCAAAGAAAAGTACTGTATCTGGTTCTGATCCAATCTGTATAATGAAGTGTGTTAAATTAGCAGAAGAAAACAAGAATTTACACGAAATTATTTATTGTTCTAATGCCCTAAAAAAGAGTTTTCTTCATAAAAATTTGCTTTGTTCATCTGTAGATATTGTCATTACTCATTTGAAAACATAAATAGAGGACATGTGCAAATATACAGATAAATAAATACATATAACAAAATAGATAAATAACTCAATATATATCAATTCGTCAATATTAAAAAGAAGAGGCCCAAGGAGGGGGGACATAACTTAAATCAACCGAAATTTAAAGTTACTAAATCAAACTTACAATTGTTTCAAAAGCTATGCGGTTCTCCTCGCTTCGAGGGAAACCATCAATAAGAAACTTATGATTGTCACTAGATTCCATCTCTCTTAGAATCAACTTGACTGTCACTTGTGATGGAACAATTCTTCCTTCACTAATTGTACTCAGAATCATCGAGCTGTTTTGGTATTTTATTGTTAGAATCCCAAAGATGCACCAAGGAGACAAATACAAAATTAGGATAAGACAACAGTACCCGTATTCACTATCAGAAAGCATCTCCTTTCTCAAAAGATCTCCAGCACTCAGATGCTTAAATCCAAAGGTTTCAACAATTTTTTCACATTGAGTACCTTTTCCACTGCCAGGCCCCCCTGAGAGAACAAGGACAATGTTTGATTATCACTTAGGCCAACCCCAAAAAAGAAATGGAAGCATTGCAGCACGAATTGCATACAAAATCATCTGGTATGATTGTTTTTATTTTCTTCAAATAAATAAAACAAAACAAAAATCATGTCTATCATCAGATTTTACAGCTGTTTCCTGAACTTTGATTCCAGGTTGTTCTGCAACATACATCATCACCCATTACCAAAGTTCCATTCAGGTGATGCATGTATAATAGGTGTTGATAAACTTATTTAACATGCAGATTGCCCTTTTAACATTGACATATATTTTTTTCCCAAGTGTGTAGTAGGTGTTGACAACTAGTATTAAGTATTAACCATTCTTGATTATACTTTCCATTTCACTTGATTTTAAAGATAGTGGCATTCAATTACACGCATCAAATAGTAAGGACCTTATCAACCTCATTGGTGTACCGTCCAACATTAAATATGAAGACATTAAATATGATATATTTATGTTCATCTAAAGACAGAAGCACAAGATATGCAGCATGAAACTTAATAAATAATTATTGTTACCTAAAACAAAAGTTATAATCGGAGCAACATGTTCGGGGAAGATCCCAGTCTTTTCCTACATGAAAGGGAAGAAAGAAACAAGGGGATTGAGAAGTTTAAATGAAATGAAATGAAATGAGTGATTAAGGAATTAATTAATGGATTGATAGTACCTGCAAGTGCAAGGGGAATCCTGAGGTAAATCTATGGTAATGAGTAGCGTTGAGTTTAGAAGGTTCCTGGAATTGATGGAATCAATAATATGCAAAATAGGTCAAGATGAGAACGATGATAGAAAAGAGAAGAGAAGTGAACTAACTAGTACGTACCTGAATGTGATTGTGGAGGGAGAGTAGGGATGACTTCACGGAAGCGGTTGCGCGTCTCCACATTTCGGTTGCTTGCCGGTGGCTGTGTGGGTTTCCCAAATCAATTTCAATTTCAATTTCAATTTCTAACTCCAATGTTTTATGTTTGTGAGAGAAACAGAGAAAGAGAAAGAGAAAGAGGGAGTAGATACTTAAACAATTCAATTCAATTAGCGTTCATCGTGTTTCCTTGCGTGTGACTGAATGTGATCCATGTCACGAGGAAACTGGAATAGATGGTCTTTTTTTTCTTATTATTCTTATTATTATTATTATTATTATTATTATTATTATTATTTTGATGAACTATTTTTTGTTATTCACGTCATTACTTACAAAGACCTTACTCCAAAAGTCCAACCCCATGAGTCTTGAATCATTGCAAAACAACATTGCTGTTTGCTCATGATGCATTGCTCAATCGACAATATAATAACTCGTGTTAGAAACAACCAAGACATACTCCAACGTGCATTCTTATTTCTAACGCCCATAAGCACATTAATATCTTCATTTCTTTTGTTTTTGCAAATGTTATTCGTATGCTTTCATTTTGACTGCAAGTGGTTAAAATTACATATCCAAACTCTGTAAATTTAGTTCTGCTTGTAATGGAAACTCAATATAACGCATGCCAGTGTTCTCAATTACTTCAAAAACTAAACTTAATTAAAGCTGAATCATCTCTTGCGAAGTGCAATCTTCAACCAGTTCATGAATGTGTTTACTCTTATTTGTAGCTCCATAACATTGCTTTGTTGAATGGCAAAAGAAAAAGTAAATCATACAGAAATAGATGTACTGGAAATAGAGGGCGAAAATGTTTAGGAAGCCGTCTCAAACGTTTTACTTTATTTGGTAGAACAACGTCAATAGGTTTAAAATAAAATCCTCTAAAGCCCAGTATGAGAATTGCTCTAGCGCAGTACGGCAAGAGGATTTAAATATAGTTAGTGTTTGAATTAGCGGAGGACACCATTTTAAGTGCGGCAATCCTAGAAGTTCCACTTTATAATTTCTCCCGATAAGAGATTATAGAGCTTCCAACCGCAAAATCAAACATGCGAATAGTCGAAATACTAGGATTTCAGAACTGCCAAAGTTTGTCTCTACCACATTTGCTCATGATAAAAATTAGGGTGCACTTCACTTTCATCTACTCACTGTCCCACTGCAGCGTATATTTATGTACAAGAAATCAAAAGCTACCTAGAACATGCACTTTCCACAATTAAGACTCGGTTTGAGCAAAGGATGAAAGGTACTATACTTACCTACACTATCCAAAAGCACTGGAGCAGATGGAATATAACTAGCATCTCACCCTATCAAAGCCTAGAACAAATAATTGCCGTTCTAAACAGAAAGGTGAAAAAAAAACAAGGAAAAAAAACTCCGGAGGCACATCACACTGCTTCTAAAATGATATCAATATTGTGGTTATAACACGACTGGTGTCAAAATGCCCATGCTTCTTCTTTCTGGAAATGAAATCCCTATTAGGACCTTATCGCTTGGAGAAATTTACAAACCTCTTTAGCAATGTCATGATACTGATGGATTGGAGTCATTGGGTGATTCCTTGGAGTTCCTAATCACCAGATCATAATTGATAGATGCTAGCTGAGACAAGTTCTGCAAATTGAACAAAAAAACTAATAAAAGAAATTTCTTTAACCCACATGGAAATGTACAAGCCATCTTTGATATGGTTTTTGTGGCCAAAAGTAATGTGATATGAGAATCTAGCCAATGTGACTGCTAGAGAATCTCAATGTTTAAGCTTTAGGGGAAGGATTGTATGTCCTATTTGGGGTGTTGCTGTAAGGGGTTCTTGAGTTTAGCCTGGTAGTTTCCTATTTAGGCAGCCAAACCAGTTCTCTACACTAAAACTGGCAATAATGTAGACATAGTATGAAGAATTATATTCACAAAAGAAAACACCAGGCACAGTAGGTATTACCTTAAATGAGAAATTACTAAACGAGTACTGCACCTCAAGAGCTGGACCGGGGAAGTCTGCTAAGCTACCACATTCATCACCCTGCTTTACAAGTATATAGTCAGAGAAAATCATGAACAAACAGGGCTGCTAGAAAAGTAATATCAGATGAAATTGTTGTTACTTTTTTCATACCAAATTACAAATTAAATTTAAAAGAGAAAAGAAGTAATTGATGTGAGCAGAATTATGGCTTACAAGCTAATTGACTCTTTCATATGTAATCTTCTGTTGGATAAAATATAGTTTTCAGGTCTACATATAGTGTGTTAGGGACGAAAATAATAAAAGGAAAGAGTGGTTGGTTTATACAAGGACTCAAGGAGAAATAAATAGTCCCTTATTTTAGAAGAGAATACATCTTTTGTTTTAGGAGTGTAAAAGGGGTTTAGTAGCATATTAACTAGAGTGATATAAATAGTCCCTTATTTTAGGATAGGGGATATGTCTTTTATTTTATGAGTGTAGGGGGGGTCAGAGTATATTAATTAGAGTAATATAAATAGTCCCTTATTTTAGGAGAGGGGACATCTTTGAGACATTGGGTTTTGTAAATTCTGGGAGAATCTCTCAGGGTTTGTTAGAAAGGGGATTCCTTTTTTCAGAAGAAGGTTGAACCTTCTTGTGAATAGTCAGAGAAATTCTTCCCTGATTCAATTCTCCTTAATTCTTTACTGTTTCCTATCTTTCATCATTGATCTCACAAAGAAACCCAACACAATGCAAAATTCATATTTAATGCTAAAAATAACTGAAACATGTCACCTTAAAATCATGCAATTAAAATTAGGACTGAGTAAATCATTGGATGTAAGTAGTAATACAGCTAAAGGGCTTAAGGAAATTTATAGTGAATGAATACTAAAATTAGAGACTGTTCTTACATCTTCATCTAATATATCGCTTCCTGAACCACTGCTGCATGTTTCAGTAATGTCATCAAAGTCACTACCGCCAACACAATGTTCATCCTCTGGATTCCAAATGTACCGGCTCATAAAATAACTTGTATCAATAGCTTCAGCTGATGGTATGAACATAGCCTACAGAAAATTGGGGTAGATCCCAAGGGTGACAAATCGAAAGATATGGTACAAACATATTGAAACTCTAATTATGTTAAAATGACGACCTTCTGCCTTGCTAGAGTATCCCAACTAATATCCTTGAAGAAAGCATGACGTTTAACCTGCCACAAAATTGTATTTATAGTTTCCTTTTGTGTAATATCATAATTTGCAAGTACTCTATTGTTAAAAAAGCAATAAATACCCACTTCCGTAGCTCCTGTTGCACCTAACCTTTGGACGGGATTTTCGTTCAATAATCTGAAAGAGAATACACTTTCAGCCATAACCAACATAACAGAAAGCTTAATGTTTTGAGTTAAAATAGGACAGCTATTACCAACCAATAGCAGAATTCATGCAAAATCCTTTTGATGTATTTTTATGGAAGAGGAAAACACCAGAAGAAGCTGCTTATACTATTTACAAATAGTATGTTTGCTCAAATTGATCTTACCTATCTTGACAGATTTTGTTTATTGTCAAGGAGTACAAAGTAGTAGTAAAAAGTAACATGGAAGTAACATGGAAAGTACCTATCTACCACTCTACCTCTTTTTCCATTCCATCATTTCCATATACATGTCTGCACACCAAGCTGAGGTGTGTTTGTACACTCACAATTATCCATTTCCTCATCAGCATTCTTGCATTTTCCTACTTTTTTAACTGTGATTTCTTATACAGGTAAAAATACAATGAATTCAGGGCACAATTGTTCAGCAAACTACTGGATGCAGAAAAGTCCTTAGTTGTATATCCTGGTTTATAATTGGTGTTTTACAAAATTTAGTCCATGTGCAAGTTTGATGTGACTAATATTGTCCATTTATTAAGCTTGATTAAGTAGTTTAGCTTTAAGGAAATGATGCATAGCATATCCATAAGAAAGAGCCCATAAACAAACTTTTTCACAGTTGACAAGCTAAACACAGAAAAGCAATTCATCTATAAAACATTTACTATGTTCATAGTCTTTCACATTGGACATAAGCAGGCTCTGCTTATTATAAAAAACTTACTGAGCAAATCGTCTACCTCCACTTATCAATTTTCACTAAACTTTTAATGCCTGGTTTGGACTTAGTGAGATAGTAATGAATAGAAGTATAGAACGTCCATATTACTTTTGTAGTTTCACAGTACAGCCTTGTAAAACATCCATAAAATGCACGTCTACTTTGATAATGCTTACCTATTCATCAAATCAAATGCATCATAGCTGATCTCTTCAGGAATCTTTGGCCATTGTATGTCTCTGTTAATTATGTTGTCAAAAATTTGCTGCAAAGTAAAAAGCCATGAGCAATAATAATGTAAAAATTGACTGACCTCTGTAATTTCCAACAAGTCCACAAGGGTATATGTAATGAAATTAAAAATCCACTAAAAAATATGACCATATAAAGAGCATGAAGAAAAAAAGTGAAATGCGGAGGTCCATTAGCAACGTGATAGTTTGTTACCAATAAACACATTAATAATATATCATCATCTCGACTAAAATCAACAATTATCATTGCACTTTATCATCTAAAGTGCATCCCCTAAGCTTAGAGTAGCCAAATCCATGACGAAAACTACCTGTGGATGTTCTGCATTGAATGGTGGAATACCCACAAGAAGCTCATAAAGTATGACACCTACGGACCACCAATCTGCAGTTGCACCTACAAGGAGAGCAAGCATATATAAGAGTAAATCAAACAAAAGAGACTAGAAGACAAAATGCAAAATTAATTAAATTATTTTATTTGAAGAAATCAGCTAACTAAAAGCACTTCTCATATAAGATGTACTATTTAATCAGTAGATAAACGGCAAACCATGTCCCATGCCAAGGAGTATTTCCGGTGCCAAATAATCTGGGGTGCCCACTACGGATTGTTTTTGACGTTCTTCCCTTTTTGAAGAGTGTCGAGGTTTTGGTTCATCATCTCCTAGGAAACCATTAGTGGAAAAAGATGGTGCGGACAAATCATCTGTGCTGTTGATAAGACCAACCTTAGAGAGTCCAAAATCTGTCAACTGTAATAACAGGGATCAAACATTTAGGAAAAGTGACAAAAATATATTCATTGAAGTAAGATATTTCATGACAGTTAGTAGAAATACATAGCCCAAGGGCCACAACATGAAAATCCTTGGAGTAAACACCAATAAATTTGTGCTGGTTTATTCAGTCGAATTAGAATAGTTGTGGTGACACTATTTTCATATAACCAATTGAATGCCAAATAATGGGAGGTGTGTGCATTTCATCTCATCTTGGCTGGATACATGGACAGAAATCTCCTTATGATGATTTGGGACGGTTCTCTCCTCCTAAGCTAGCTTTTCAGATTGTTAATCAGGTGCATTTGCAAGTCTGATCTAAACTTGTCTAAAACCTTCTAGTGGACTGCCATATGTATTTCTGAAATTTTTTTACCCGTCAAAATGACATTTTAGTTATTTCTATATAAAATCATGGATATATTTGAATGAGGTGCATTTGCTTCCTTTCCATGCAAAGCACGGACCCCAGATGCTACTACAATCTCAAAAGCATCTCAATCTTAAATGCTGAGTCATCTGTATATATTCTTGTAAACTTCGTAGTTCAGATTTGCAATCCTAGATGTAATGGGAGTGTGTTAATATCTTCCTTTGAGCTAGTCTTTTGGATTGAGTTAAATTCACTTTATTAGCAATCATAGGTAACATCAGAGCCTGCCTCATTCCTAATGTGGAGCTACCCTCAAATGTCTAGTCCTCTAAACTTCATGATCCAAGTGCCTAGTATTGAACATGAAGGACCATGTCTTAATATACCACATAATCCACATTGATTAGGCATACAATTGAAATATCTTTTAAATGACTCAGGCAATTCTTCTTCCTTGAGCAACCTTTTTAAGGTTGAATTAGGCCCAGTTCATTTATAATCATAATACTTGAGACCATTCTGATGATTAAAAGATAAAAGTTTCAGAATAGAATAACGAACATTTATAAAGCAAAGTTTCAGCCCCAAGTCACGCATACAAAAGTACCAAATTTATGAACCAATTTGTTAACATCATTAAGAGCTTAATGGTAACATTAGGATTATAATGGATCTTGAAGTTTTGCTTTGAGGTAAAAATGCAATAGAAAAAGTGAAGAAATATAGAGACTTCATTCAATATAAAATAGAAATTGGTACACATTAAATAAACTGCATTATACGGAGACACAAAAATTTGTATGCTCAAATTATGAGGTTTTGTTTTTTAATTGGAGATAGAAGAGGACGCGTATGTATTTAAAACAGGTGATTTGAATCCATGATGCTGACCTTAATGTGACCATCTTGACCAATCAACAAGTTATCTGGCTTCAAGTCTCTGTGAATCACATTTAAGGAATGTAAATACTCCAAAGCGAGAACCTGTGGAGTGACCAAGAAAAAAGCAAAAGCATAAAATAAGACGAAACAGAAAATAGAATATTGCATGAACTTAAAAGATAGCCACATGAGAAACTAACAGAAAGGTTAATATGCTTACGACTTCTGCAATATATACACGAGCCATAGCTTCATCTAAGCAACCTAGATTTCTCAACAGAGAATAAAGATCTCCGCCATTTAAATACTCCATAACCAGATAAAGATTTTCCCTACATGTGAAAGAGTAGAAAAATCGGACCTGTTCATCAGAGTTACATTGAAATTAGATGAGGTACCTATATGCAACAACTTCACAAATGGAAGTTACATGGTAGCCCTGCTTACCACGAAAGGGTTTCGAACAGATATAAGGATGTCTCGCTCAGCCAAAATACTCTGTACTGCATTTTTACGGATCATATCTTTCTTTTTCAGAACCTACAGAAATAACCAAAAAAAAAATTGTTTTAACTTTTCCAAATACTCAGTTAGTTAATTGACCGAGAAGATTTTCTAATGGTTTCTATAACCAACAATAGCCAATTGGCAATGCTGGACTAAAGAATACTCGCATAGTTTTACAAGTTCAGGAACATGCTATTACTAAGTGCAGTTTAATGACAATCTATAAAGAATCAATTTATCTCATCTTTCTTTACTTTCTTTCTGCAAATAAATCAAGTCAGTGGATAAGGAAGCTGACCTTTATAGCAAATAAATCACCAGTTGCTCTTTTTCGGGCAAGAAAAACCCGTCCAAATGCGCCCCTGCTAATCGGTTTTATTATTTCAAAATCTTCAATGGAGGTTCGGTCCTTAGAACAAGTATTAATTGGGCTAGCACGAAGGCTTCGGACTGTATCATCTTCCACTGAACTCTCTTCATCAGCATTGCTATTTGATGAATCTACCTTTTCATCTTCTATCTGCCCACAAAGAGATATGTATTTCTCCCTGTAAAATGAAGTTGTAAATTCCAAGGTAAACTTTAAACATTATGCCAGGAGAAGAAACAAAATCACAAAAAAAAGGCAAGTCATCAAATTTTCAGTTTATACTGTCAACAATATTGGTTCTAAAGAAATGAAAAAAAAATCTTATCAGTGCTTCAAGATCACCAAAAATACATGGCTGTACTAGAAACACGACGGAAAAGTTACAAATGCTCACTGCAAAAGTTTTTCTATTCGTCGTCCAAAAGTCTCCACTATAAGTGCATCCACTTTTCTATCCTGAATTGCATATTTCAGGTCCTCTAAGCGATCCAGCATATGCTCCAAAGCACTGTAATCATAATTGTTCACATTTGCTACAGAACGAGCTATTTCAACTAGCTTGTTTATCTGTCATTTAATTTGACAGTGTCATTTTCAATGCTAAAATGCAGAAATCCAACGAAAATATGACAGAAGTTCATGGGATATACAATGTATACATGCTAATATTATGACTTTATGTAACATGATGTTTTTCTGCATGTTATAATGTATTAGTTATGAAGATAAATAGCTGCAGGAAAGATTAAACCTGGTCATAGCTCTCAAGCTCAGATAATGTTCTCCGTCCACTAAGTAACATTTCTATCTGACTGGTCCGTGGTGTTACCAGTGGTGATCTCGGTGTCAAGCTTCCAGCTGAAGATACCTTCGTGCCATGATCAGGTTTTAAGCAGATACGTGCTTCACATGATATTTCAGATGAAAGGTTCAGATCATCCATGACAAAAGTATTGTCAGCTTCAGAGGTATGGTCAAGCATGTCGTCAGAGCATCTACATGTCAAGTTATTTCTTTCTAAAGATAACTCATTGAATTCTTCATGCGCACTTGATGTTGATACTCTAACAATCTCAAAGGTTTCTCCAGGAGTATCAGTGCTTTTTGGTGTGCTTTTTGGTGTGCTTTTTGGTGTCCAGGATTCCAGCATCCTCTCAATAGTTTCAGAAACTCTTTCAAGCCGTTCATTTACAGTTAAGCCTTTCAAATCACACCGATCAGCAATTGTGCATATTCGAGAATGCTCCTCCACATGTACAATTGGTATTTCAACCTCACAAATCCTGCAGATCATTGAATCCTCATATGATAGATTTTGCTGATCTCCCCAGAATCCCCAAGAAGCCTTTCTCGTTCTGGAGGATGACTGTGAATGTTCAGGATGACATGACATAGTATCCAAATTTTCAGCATTTTCATCTTTGACTAGCAAATGATCCATATCAACTTTGGATGGAGAATCTACGGCATCTTGTTCTTTGCGCTTTTTCTCAGCAGCAGATGGAAACTTTCTCCAAGAAGACATTCTATAGCTGCCAGGAGTCGATTCAACACTTTTGGCTGTAGTAACCTCCACATTGTCATTCACAACACTTGCAAGTTGGTCAACTTGAGTTTGTTTTGTTATCATCCCGTCATGCTCTTTTCCATGTGACTTTTTAAACTGCTTCTCAGCCATCTCATGTCCACCAGATGGAATACTAGGCGGTTTCTGCAATGAAGACTTCGCAATTTGTTCTGGGTATACTCCGAGATCACTGAGTTGGTGAAGACCCAGAATGTGATCCTGTTCATAGCCACTTTCCTTCTGAAATTGCACTAGGCGAGTGCAGCGAGTGAGGATAAATAGCAGGCGCGTATGAGCTTGCTTGAGGACCCCCACTGGTAATTCTTGACGCTTGTCATCAAGATTTTGAACAATAGATTCACATTTGATCCAAAACTCAGCAGGTGACATCTTTGCACATTGTCGAGCAACAACAAGCAGATCCTCCAACCTCTCTTTCCATTCAGGATGAGACCATGAAATTTTTTCAAGAGTGCCCACCAAATCTCCAGCAAAACCACCCAGGTCAGAATCAACCTCTTCCTTCAACTTTTCAAACTTAACTCTAATTGCCACCATGGCTTCCTGCAAAATTTCATTTTGGGAGGAAATTTGTTTAAATAAACTTAAGCATTCTCAAATTGATATTAACACTGATAAACTTAAACAAGTAAAAGGAAGAGTACCTCCATGTGCCCAAAGACGCGATGTTTCCAGATTGGAAAAGGCCTAACTCCTTTGGAGTTGAGTTCGACGGAAAAGCTCTTAATATCCGGGTTTCTCTTTTTGCGGCCACTGGTGAGACGCAGGATTTCCTGAAAACGAGGGGATTGCATTTCTTTGGCGAAAGCGGCATGATTACCCTGTACCAAAAACACATGCCATGAGCCTGAGCTAACTACATTTCTCCAACTATTGACTATACATTATTAATGCCAATTCAACAAATAAATTATACAATATATGTATCACCTCTAGCACAGGAAGGAGATGTGAATGAGCTTTCAACAATTTCGACTGAGACCAATGAGCTTTTCCCCCTGAAGAAGAACAACAACATCAGAGACAGAACGAAATAATGACTACACTAACCTTCGTTCCGTTGCCAATAGAAATCAAATTTAAATTCAAGCGAACATGCATGTGAGATAGATATATCAATAAATCAAATTAGAAAACCTAAAACTGGAAGAAGAGTGAAAATTGTGGACCTAGGTGCTCCTTGGAATGGGAAGGTTTGTATCTCGGTTTGGCGGAGTCCTTTGGGAAGATGGGAGAGGGGGCGCCAAGGGAGGAAGAATAGCGAAGAGGAGAGGAAGAGTAGCGCGTGCGAATGTGGTTGAGCCCTAAGGACGACGCGAGCAAGATAGAAGAAGAACCGGCACGTAAACGTTGTTCTTCTTCTTCTTCCTCATCCTCGTAATTCTCTTCGTCTTCTTCTTCGTCGTCATCATCGGCGGCGTGACGATTTAGAATTTGGGGAATTTTCTGCAGCTTAGCTCTGGAGGAGAGCGGCGAAGGCGTCCAGGGAACGGAATCGGGTTTGGGAGAACGCGGCGGCGGAGGGGTGGACGACATTGGTGGTGAGGTGATTCTTCATGGCATTGTGAGTGTGTGATGAGAGACTGAGATTCGGAGAGAGATTGGAATCGAAGGGGGAAGAAGAAGAAGGGTGAGAGTTTCGCGGGTGGCGGAGGCATGAAATGGAGACAGCGAAGCGTGATTTTGTTTCAGTTTGGGAAAGGCAGAGAGAGTTCGTTATGGAACGAAAATCAATCAAAGATTGATTGAATGTATGTCAAACGTGCTTCCCGCGAACCAAGTGTGCTCAATATTACGTGTCAACCTCCTGTATGAAATAAATATATGTGTCCCCACCTTCAGAAATAAGTTCCACGTCCCACGTGAGAGTAATTTTTGAGGTTATGAAATAAAAATAGGTAGGTATTTCCCACCAAATGATTCTTTATACGCACCACTTAAAATTAAATATTAAACTAGATATATAATAATATTATTATATTTTGGTAGTTTCAAAAAAAATCTATTATATTTTGGTTAAAATGTCCCTATTTATATCTCATCAATTCTATTTATGTTGGGAAAGAAAATGAGAAATAAAATTTATTATGGACTCAAGCTTATACCAATGATATATATGCTTCACCATTTGAAAAGCTTCAACTAATGTTTTCCAATAACCCTTAAACAAAATATGACAAAAAGATTAATAAAGTTATTTTTTTATCCAACACATGCTTCTTTCATTAGATGGAAATATATTCGAATTCTGAATATCCACATTTTCGTGAGGATAGTTTTTACTATACACAATAAATTATTTGGATAAATATTTGTTGAATTCAACGAAGAATAATTAGAATAAAATGGTGTATTATTAGCTTTTGTTCATGTTGAATAAGTTCCATGCAAAAGGGAATCGCGTTTGGCGCCCCATTATTGCGCCATACGCTTCCCTTAATGCGTCTTTTACCATTTTGCCTTTTAAAATTTAAAATATTACCATTTTACCCTTTTAAATTTAAAAAATTAAATAAATATCATTATCTTCCTACTTCACCATTCTCCACCCATCTCTATTTTATCTCCCCCCTTCTCTCCATCCTTTCACCACCAACATTATCATCTTGTAACAACCACATTCATCATCTTCCATCAACCACCTCCTTCATCTACTAACCATCAACATCCTTCCTCTTGTTTCCTCCTTGTCTACCACCACCAGATGTCATGGGTGGTATGCTCCATCCCCTCTATACTTCTTTGTGGTTAATGAACTTTCGACGTAATAATTGCGTCTATACGTGCGATATGGACCTGGTCAAAATTCGCACTCCTACATGCGATTTATTAAATTTTCCAATTAATTACACTTAATTTAATAAACTCATATATGGTATCTTAAAATTCACATGTTTGAATGCGATTACATAATAAACAAAATAATGTGGAGGGTTAATATGTTTTAATTGTTGTGTAGTCCAAAATTGCACTTCTGCATGTGATTATTTGTCCAAAATCGCATGTTAGATGTGCGATTCTCAATATTTTTGTGTAATCCTACATGCGATTTTTAAATGAATATAAAAAAAAATATTATTAAATGTGGAATCGCACCCTTAAATGCGATATTTGTAAACATATCGCACATCATGGTGCGAATAATAATCAGGCTTTGTAATTCACTTCGATAATTCGTTTTTTCTTTCGAAATGAAGATTTCAAGGGTTCTTGCTTTTCCTTCTTTACAGGATAATATAAAAGGAGATGAGAATGAAATGGATAGGGAAAAATGTTGATGGTGATGAGTTAAAGAGGAAGAAATTGGAGTTTTGAAATTTTTATGATTTTTTTTTTATTCAGTTTTTTTTTTGTACAAAAAAGTATTTTAGGCATTTTAAAAAAAAGGGCATAAGGCGCAATAGGGGGCGCCAAACACGATTCCCCATGCGAAAAATGTATCTCACGACCTGAAATATGTAAATATAGAGAAACCCCAACTCCTCCAACATGTACATACCGGAGATTCGCTTGTTTAACATCCAACTTTAGAAAAAAAAAAGTACTATACTCATAACAGATATTGGGACCTGCTCACTCCATCGCAAGAAAACTACTATTGTTGTTGTTCTTTTATTAATGTACACTTGCACACATTAAAATTCATAGTATTATGAAACACTTGGAATTCCGCAACATACAATCAATCAACATAAAGATACCTTTATAACTAAAGAACAAGATATTCAAATTCATAGAATGAAAATCTCTACTCAAGATTTTAGGATTAAGGATTAGATTGAATGTCCTATAATTCATTTAGAAGGGAAATCAAAATGAAAGATCAAAATGCACAGTGATCAAGGCTCTTAACAGAAGAAAAATATTCATAAAAACAAACAGAATCACCTAGGGCACATAGAAGGCTTCTCATACTTCTTTTGGTACTTTATGCTTCTTTTGCTAAACTTATCAAATATTTACCATGGAACAAATTATATTTAAATTGACTTGGCACTATAACTCAGTATAGCTAACTTGCTTATTATATACCGCATTTAACTCATGAATCAGTAAGACTTTTGGGGGCAGAAGATTAACTCAGAATGAGTTTAATCATATAATATATAAATTTGGAAAATAAATATATCCTAAAGGATTCACTTTATAACCTCCAAGTTAACTGAAGGAAAACTTTCACAAATTGACAACTCCATGAACAGTAATCTGAAGCATGTATGTATTCCATTGCATGCCTTAATCTTTGCTTCAAAATGCGAGAATTCTCTAACAATCCTATATGTCTTCTTTTTTATCCCCTTTCTCTTCACTTCTAAATTTGAAAATGCAAAAGAAAAACAAAAAAGCGGGGGGTGGAGCATCCTTCTGAGGCAAACAAAGTCATACTTTCAAGGCTTTCTTACGCCTCTTTGAACTCCCTTCTCTTTTATCAGCTTCTGCAGATTTCTTCTTGTCCTTCCTTTCTCTCTTTTTTAGAGCAGTCATGTGGGCCTTTAATATAGTTGCATAAGAAGCTTGAAAGCGCTGATGATCCTTTGGTCCAACCTTTCCAATGAAAAACCATTAACAATATTTAGAAGTGGAAAAACGTTATATGAACATGAATGTAAGTGGAAAATAGAAATAGACAAAAAAAAATTAGGGGGAAATCAGGTGTCAAGTAACACCAACTTCAAAGAATTTCTACAAAATTTAGGCTACAAACATGAATTCATCACTTTAGACATAATTCCCATCTCAACTTTTAACCTGTGCAAGCTAAGATGATCGGAAGCCATTACTACCAACAACGACAATATGAAAGAGTCAATAGATCATCCTTACAGCCACCTTTCATTTTCATGCAGTGATGATCTACAATAAGTTTTGAAATACTAGAAAATAGTATTCACGATAGTGCATGCAAAATAATATTCAGTCACTAATATATTATAGAGCAACTTGTTCTTCTTAATTAGTAAATTTGAAAACTTGCATCAATGAACTCAACTGATCCCATGCTAAATAATTTTCTAGGCCTCAACCACATGGAAAATCAGCTGGGGCAGACAGGGAATATTCATGTAAAGTGCTGAAGCACAAACCAAAAGATCTAATAGTAAATGTATAGTGGAAATTAGGGCAACACATTTCACAACCTCAATCAACTGCAAAGTTTTCCACACAAGCAAGCTCTACTACAATACACAAAACAAGTTTCACAGTTGAGAAATCTTTCGACCGCAATTACATTTCCAACTCTATTGTAATCTTCAAAAGAACTGATGAAACAAAGATTGAGGGGAACAGTTGGCAACTGGCATATTTACCTCATATTAATTAAGTTATTACCAGTTTCATTAACTCATACATTTGAATTGGTTTAGAGGAATTCATGTTGTCTAAATTTTATTCCTAGAACTAGTTTAATATTGACTACCGTTTTGAACTTTAGATAATTGCTGTTTTATGGAATTCATTTGAAATGTTAATTACATTGATTAGTTTAAAGGCAAAATTTTGTTAGATGAAACATTTGAGCTTGTTTGAGCGATAAATATGACTCAATAAAAACTGGTTTTTGAAATTTGAGTAATTACCAAACATATAAGATTTTAAAACCACTCCCATTTTACCTGGGAGCAAGTCTTGGGTGAGCACAAACCCAACATCCGCTCAAAACACTACAACTCAGCAATTATAGAAATAAAATAAAATTAAAAGAGAAGGATGAATTCACACTCGGTTTCAGCTTGATAAAAAATCCATTTTCGTTTTAGAGAAGAGAGAAGGTGCATCACAATAAATAAACATCACATTAGAGAAGAACAGTGTGTGTGAGGGAGAGTGATAATAAAGAGGATAATAGAACTCCCAAGTTTAACAGCAAAGAATCTATGTGGCTTTTCTTTATTCTTGGGGTTGTTTGCAGACAAATATTGTTTTTCGCTGGATTTGTCTCATTGGCAAATTTTCTTGTTCTTCATATTTTCATTTCAGGATCTGTCCTATATTTAAGAGAAAGAGAGAATTGTCACAAAGGAATTGGGATGAAAGGGATGATTTGGGAAACCAAGTGCCAGGGTTGAAAGCTGAGCAGGAATGGACAAAGATAATACAAGCTAATATTGAAGATGAATGGTCAAAGCTTGGAGAAAAACTCATTCGAAGCACTGATTATGAAGAGTGGATCTAAGAAACGTTACAATAGTCCAGACTTATGTTAACCAAATATGCAATGGTTATCAGAAATTGGCATTTACATTTGGAAGTCCAAAATCAAAATTACTTTCTAGATTTTACCTTATGTAACATGGTACCAGTCAGAGCAAACTTCAATGCATGTTTTTATATGTACAAGACAGGAAGACAGCCGTAATGTATTTCCAACAGTTACTTTTATTCATCATAGGCCACTTAATTACACATATATCCTGCTTCATCGATAGTCACAAGGTGTTTCAAGAGCAAGGTTACTGCAGAAAAGATCATTGCAACCTTGAAAGGTTGAGAAATCTGAAACAATAGGTGCTATTGTTTAGGATATTTCAATTTCTGGTTTATATGTTCAAGCTGAATAGATTAAGTGTTATCTGGTTTTTACTCTTTCATGACATAAGGAACTACCTCGTGTATATATACAGAACCTGATTACTCTGATTGACACTGCAATACAACTATTTCATTTTCTATACATAGATCTATAACATCAGGAAAGGTAACTTATAACACTAATAAGGTCACTAAAAGAATCTGAAGAGTGACAGAATGAACAAATGATTAAACCAAAGCAACGAGTCTTCATTTGTTTCTCTTTCACTTATTCCCCTCTGGTGAAATCAATCTACTCAAATCAATGGCTCTTAAACATCACATCTAAGACAGAGAACTAAGATTCGACGCTATGTACTTAGAAGCTTATAAATGTGCACTAGTCAAAATTTGCATGGGTTGATTTAACAGCTAAAAGAACAGATGAAAAAGAGAACAAAGTGCAAAATAGAAAAGATACGTACTGAAGTAGAAATAGTCTTTTTCCCATCAGTGGCGCGGATAAGGCATCTAAACTCAATTGCTTCACCAGCAGTGGCCAATTTATTCCTCTGCACTTTAGATTTCAGGGATGCTAACAACAAGAGGCGCAAAAACAAAAACAAAATAATCAGTTTTAGGAAACCAAAAGTTACAGAGCAAGAAGGCACCATTAACATACACACATCGTTTGAGGGTAACCCAAACAGAGCCCTTCTCAGTGCTGCGCTCAAACATGCTGGTCAGCTCATTCAGAAATGGATCTGGCTGCAGAAGAACCTATCACGATCGGGAAATAGAAATTAATTGGGGTCAGACATGATTACTCACTCACTCCCCATTATCCATACCATTGACGTAATGATAAATTATTATAGATCAAGATAACATGACGATTTTGCAGGTAAATCATTTCAACAATTGAAAAATGGAAATAACAGTGTGGTTCTCCTAATCAAAGAAGAAGAGAATGAGAATGATTAAAGGTTCGGTTCGATTATTCCCTGCTATGATATGAATCTAAATTCGAAAAACGTAACAAGAGAATGAGAATGGAAGATGTAATTAAGATAAGAGTAATGGAGAGTGAAGGTTACCATGGCTTGGCTGAGACTGAGAGTGAGAGGGATTACAAACACAAGCGTTTGGTTTGGGTGTTGAAGACGAAGACGAAGACAAAATGCAGTGTCTCCCTCTCTTCTGCTGAGTTTTTTTTTTTGGTCGAAGGTTCGAATTTTATTGATAAAAGTGGGCTAACAGCCCAAACCCATACGAAGTCTAGGGCGTTAGATTTACACCCCACCAACAAGTTTTAAGACCTTTCCTATTTTTTTAAAATCCTAAAAGTACTCTCATTCTAAAAAAAAACTCCAATATCATTTCCCTCTCCCTATTTCCCTTTTCATCTTCACTTTCCCTTTCACCTTCCGAGATCAAATCCTCGAGCTTTCGCTCTCCCTATCATCTTCTTCCTTCAACTAAGTTTCATCTTCTCCTTCATCATCAAGCACTGTGCCTCACCTCCGTTTTCCTGGACATCTCTCGACGAGCTTCCAGGGTTTCAATCTTCCAGGTACCAATCTTCCATTTCCCTTTATTTTTTTCGCGGACAAAATTTCTGCCATTGGAGCGGAGCTTCGTCATTCAGAGTTTTAAAACTTGTTATGATAATGACGTTCTAAGATCTAAATCTCATAACCTTCACATAGATTTATGATCATCTAGTTTTTTAGTTTAAAAACTCTGAATGTTTGTCAATTGTGGTGACTGTGTTCCGAGACTTATAACCCATAACTAATTGTATGTTGTTTAGTTGCAGGTTGTTCCGATTTTTTTTCTTCTTCCGGGGTTTAGAAGCTGCATCGCGGAGGAAATGTGAAAGTGTGATAGATGCTGCACCACATAGGAAAATGTGAAAGTGAGTCATTCGTCACTCGAGTCATCCACCCAGGGGTTTGGGTTTCTTTTCTTGCGGAGACATCACCCTAGTACATCCCTTGGTATTTTTCGGGTATCACATCGATGCATGATACCTGAGTTTGTACGTCCAAATGTTGGCGGTGTGGTAAGTTCAGCGTCATTATGTACACATAGCTGTTAATAGTTATGCTTTTAATTCCCTTATTCACTTACATTCATATTGCAATCACTAAAAAAAAAGAATTTAAATATTTTTCGATGTATCAAAAAATATATACTAAATTAAGTATTAAGGGGGTGGGGTAGCTCACTTGGTTGAGTTAAGGGTGATGGAAGGTGAAAGGTCATGATTCAAACTCTGTAGAAAGAACATTTGTAATTTATTAACAATTTACCACTAACATTTGCCTATAAAAAAACTAAATTAAGATTTAAATTTAAACTTATATCCTTTCAAAAAAATTAAACTAATAGTATTTAATTTATATATTAAATTAAAAAATGTTTATTTAGAAAATTATACTTTAATATCTAAATATTTAAAATTTATCTATTTCATTATATATAATATAAATTAATGTTAAAATAATTATTATAAAATTATATTATAATGATTTCAAAATTATTT
This sequence comes from Acmispon strigosus, assembly GCA_030819835.1. Taxonomy (NCBI): domain Eukaryota; kingdom Viridiplantae; phylum Streptophyta; class Magnoliopsida; order Fabales; family Fabaceae; genus Acmispon; species Acmispon strigosus. Next base: position 74,726,102 of record JAUAMA010000004.1, read on the forward strand.
TTCCCGTGCATTACACGGACTAAAACACTAATTGTTATATATGTTCTATCTTTTTCTTACCCCTATCTAATCTTTTTTTTTTGTTATCCTTATCTAATCTATGTTTTTTTTAAACGTAATCTATTATACTCGATTATAAACATGAAATACTCATCGCCCATGACCAATTGTACATCCCAATTTCAAAAGTTGAAAATACTTGAATTTGACGATAAAAACAAAGTTTGTTCAACGAATACCAATGTAGTTTATAAGGTTTTTTTCTATATGTAATTTTTGATAAATTTTTTAATTTATTTTAATTATTTTTGTTTCAAGTAATTAACTTAATAGTTATCTAACTTGCCGAGTTTATGGTGAGGGTTTTATATATGGACTCACTTTATGACATTATTACATTTCAATTTCATACCATCTTTTTATTTTTACTTACATTTTCTATAGGACCAAAATATTGGTTAGACCATAGTTTTAACTTTTAAGACACAGACTGGCTCGGCCATTCCAACCGGTCCAGGATTCGAACTTATTCAGTCATGAACTAGGCATGTAGGCTTTACCACTAGGCTGTGACTACGTTTGTGATATAGTGCAACTGCTAATATTATATATCTGAAATGAGCATAACTAAAACAATCAGAACAATGTATTTTTCTTCTATTTTTTTTAAACATGCGTTAAAAATTAGGTTTAAGGGGAAGAAAAACTTAACAATTAGGACAAATACTATGTTTACACATTTTATTCATGATATATAAGTCAAGTTATATGTAAAATAAATTAGATATTTGTGTGGTGGTAACGATTTTAAACCTATATATTAAATATTTTTAATTTTTTTTAATATACACCGAGTCAAACAATCCAATTAGTGATTCACTGGTTCGACCAGTAACTCATTGACTCAATACCCCAGCCGAGTCGATAGCCGAGTCAAGTTTTAAAACACTAGACTATAATGTTGAATAAAATTTTGCAATGTGCGTGATCTTCTTTCTTTGGCTGATGAATATGACTTTATTTGAGGTCTTTTTTCTTCAGATTTTTCATTCAAATGTAGCTTTCATAATTATATTATTCTTTAGTGTTCAATTTTTTCGTTTCTATCTCCTATCGCATTAGCATTTTCTTCCCGTGACCAACATCAATATTAGTATATAAATTAGAATAAAATATATTGATTTTAAATTCGTGGTTTCATGTACCATCATTTAACCACATTAATTTTAGTAGTTAATTTTGACCTAGGGAAATTGCACTCATCTCTTGTGAATTTTACATTATTTTACTAATTTTCATTCAAAAAATACATTGATCATATCGAATGATAAATCTTATAAGAAGTTACTGCAATAATGTGGTTAGTTTCTTTTTAAACAAACCTACTCAAGAAGAGTTCTCTCGAAGAGGTGGAAGCCATTGTGTTGTCCAGCCCCTGTTTTGGACTTATATGATTTCGGCTACTTCAAAAGTAAAGAGACGTAATTCCGCTTTTCCAGCCTTTGTCCTCTCCCGAAATGCATAAATTGCGCCTTTGCTGTTGCTATTATAGTTTCTACAATTATGGACTGTGCGATACAGAGTTCAGCATATCGATCTCTCCTGATAAACCACGCACCAAATTGTCTCCCATCAAACACTTTTCTGGATCTACAAATCTCCCCTTCCTTATAGTCCTGCATCTAGTTGATTTGATTTTCTCAAAACCCCAATCCATCTCCCGACCAGACCAATTCCTCATTATGCAAATATGATTCCATCTCCCCTCTAGAACAAGACAAACAGATAAGGAGAAAGCGGGTTGAGGCCTCTTCTAGCTTCAACGCAATACATAATCAAACCAATACACGATTCCCGGAAAATAAACTCAATCAAAATCGTGTTCTTACTATGTTCATTTGCCCTCCTGCATCTACAAGATTTGATTTTCTCAGAACACGGATCTCGAGGATTTCAAGGCGAGGGGGTTGCGTTTTGATAACTATGTCACTGATAGAGAGTTCAAAACCTCGCCCAAGTTGGTCATAGAAGATATTTCAGCCACACAAACATGTTTTTTTGTTCACGGAAGTGGTTAACAATGTCCGGTTTATGTTTTTCATTAGGCCCACTTAACATAATCTCCGGCTATTGAGATAACTTGGAAAACTCAAGAATAATAATTTGAATTAGTTAATAATAACCTTTAATGTTGTTCATTATATTAATATTACTAATTGTAAATTAGATGAGCTTGTCATATTTTTATTTTAGTCAATATTGACAACTTATTTAACCCAATATTAAATTCATGTTAATACAACACATGACGTTAAAGTATTAATTATATCGAAAAAGTAAATATAGTGTAAATGATAATTTGATGTGAAATTTGAGATTGAGTTACAAAACCTCTAACGAGCTTCAATTTTGTTCGGTGACACTTTATTTATTATTTTGAAGATTGATCATATATCCATTCTGAGGTATTCAATTCAATTCATTTTACAACAACAGATCGACTTAGGCCCAGCAGGTCCCACACAGGCGCCACCCTTATGAAATCCGACTATAATACAATTCTCGTTGCAACTCGCTAATCCATTCACGCAAGAACCTATGCAGGGTGGTTTTGGATACCATCCGTTTGCTGGGCCTGTACCTAAACCTAAAGTAACAGCAAATTAAAGGTCACAACTTAACTTTATCAACAAAACAAAATTATGCCTAAGTAGTCAAAATTACTATTCAAAACTCATAAACAAATAAATAAATTGCAAGCCTAACTTACATTACATAACATTCACTATCAAGTAAGAAGAACACATGTATATATATATTGAGAAATTACGACATCGTTTTTACTGGTGTCCAATTTCCAAATTGCATTTCTTGATTGTATATTGAAAAATCAATTAAATCATCTTACCTGAAGATAGAACCAGCACAATGAATAAAATTCTAAAGAGAAATGGTTGATAAGCGTAAAGACTCATTTTACAATAACTTTACTTTTGAACTCTATTTTTTTTCAAGATGAATGAATAACATTGTTTCATTATATACTATTTATTCCACAATAAGTCAAGAAAATAAACTCTAAGGAAAGAATCTAAAAATTGAATGCTCCAAACAAATTATTAATTAATAATTAAAGTTTTGATATTTTATATTCTTTCTTACTATGTTTTGCTCAAACCATCATTAGTTTATATTTTATGTCATATTTGATTGTTATGAGAGGATTAAATTTTTTATATTATAATAAACAACACAATCACATCAATAATTAATACACATTAATATATATATGTAAAAGAAATAATTAAAATTTATTGATTTAATAGCTAATTTTAACACTTATATTGTTTAAGAGTTAGCTTTCAAAAACTTTCAGTGTTATTCAACTATCTTCAAGTATTTTTTTTTTCTTGAAATCTGAAAGGCTACCAATATGATTAATGTATATCCAAAGAAGAATTCTCCCAGATTAGTACATTGAGACAATATGCCACAAGGTAATAAAAAAGATTAAAGAGATTGAAAAGTTGGCTAACATCATGAGACAATAGCGGGCAACAATAACATGATGCCATTTCTAATTTAATGTTTTTGTTCCTAATACAATATTCAATCTCATTCTAATAAATATTTAATGGTATTAAAAACATTAACGTCCCACTTTAGCCACCACCATAAAGTACCTTTAAAACAAAAACCGTAGTGCAGATTTTCTCTACAAATACAAATGGCATCCTCTTAACCAAATTGGGCCTGTTCTGCCACATCCTTCACTAACTAGATAATATGCCACTGTGTTTGATTCCCTGCTGGCTACTAGAATCATCCCCAAACCGGAAATTGTTAGAAACTTAAATAGAAATAATTAAAGTAAATGAAATAATTGATATGAAATTAAATAGAAATTAATCAATACTATCATTTAAATACTTTGCTTTTGTAACAACTAATTTATTTCATTGCGTACATTTATGACATTTTAAGGTTTTATTTAACGTGATTTCAGAATTTTGGTGGATTAGTCTTATTGCCTCTGGTTGTAGGGATACTTTAGAAAACCTAAAAATAACAATTTTAGTTAGTTAATAATAACCTTTAATATTATCCATTATATTCATTACTAATTTTAAATTATATCAGTTTGTCGTATTTTAAAATAAAAAATGATCATTACTTAAATTTTAGTTAATATTCACAACTTGAGAAAAAAAATTAAAAATAATAATGATAATATCTGCTTCGAGCAAGGACGGATCTAGATAGAAAGAAAGGGGGGCAATTGCCCCCACATAATTATTTTTTTAAAGAGCCCCCACATAATTTTTTAATAATAGATTAGTAATATACTTATATACAATAATTAAGATTCTAACTAATATATGTTGCCTCCACAACACACAAAATGCCCCCACACTATTATAAACTTGTGAAATATATATTAATAAAAAGTGCTTCCACTTTGTAATAGTTATTAGGTTGCTCCTTTTTTTTTCTCTACAAATTTTGACTCATTAACTAAATTTTCTTTGTTATTTTTCTTACTTTATCTTCTTCTCTTCTCTTATTTTTCTCATCATGTTATCTGTTATATCTCTCATTTTCATTTTATCTCTCACTTTTTGTGAGTGAAATTAAAGTGTGAATGAATATTTATTCTTGCTCTAATGATAAAGGACCCAAAAAATTTGAGATTTTGAAATTGATATAATTTTTTTGATAGTGTAGAGAATAAAAAGTTGTCTACAAATTTCAAATTTTAATGTATATTCAAACCTTTAATAGTATTCCCTTCGTTCCTTTTTATAAGAGACAAACAACTATTACACACCCATTAAGAAAAGTAGTTAAAGTGGTTGTTAAATTTACATCAACTTTCCAAAATTGTCCCAACCTATTTTTTTAAATTTCTATTGAGTATTAATGCATTACATAGTGGAAAGAGAGAGAAAATTCAATTAATTAAGAATAAGTTTGTCAAAAAAAATAATTAATGGACTACATATTCTAAGTCGATTCTTATAAAAAGGAATATGATATATGTCAATTTAACTAACGAAGGGAGTAATATGTTATGATTTTAATGTATATTCAAACCTTTAATAGTAATATGTTATGATTTTAATATTATAAATTTATATGTGAAAATTCCTCCCAAAACTTAAAATTTCTGGCTTGGAGGGAGGATTCTTATAAACATAGCGTATTAATAATACTCTGACTCTGAGGTAGCATCACTGGAGCATGAGATAGCGGATATGGAGGAGGAACAAGATCAACATGATATCTCTATGGTGACTCTACACCGGTAGAAAGATTGAGTACAAATAAGATTAAACAATTTAGCCTCTTCGAACGTGCGAGAGCTTTGATTTGACATTTCATACTGCACTTGGTTCGTCTACTCATATACCTGACTACTTTCACTGATCCCTTTACATATGTCACTAATCTTCTAACTTTATACTTGTTGTGAGTACTTTCATAACAGAGATAGTTATCAGTTGAAATATCTCTTGCATCAAACGAAACCTTTAGACTCAGATATTTAGATGAAAATGAATTGTTGTAGATTAATCTCAAGGTCTTTGTGCTTCTGTTATGATATATTTATGTATGTATTCATCTATAGAATCATTTAAATACACATGTAAGCAATAAGCTTATTACTTTTCCATTGTTATCATCACAACCCGTTACGAGAGATTTAATGAATATCAACTTTCATACCTAATAAATGATGCTTGATAAAAAATTGGTACCAACTTATTTCAATGGCGAGTTACAAAGTTGCAAGATCCGAGATTAAAATTTGACTTCCCGACATGCATTTTTTGATTAAAAATATTTAAAAGGGACAAAAACCAATATAAAAGTATTAAGTTAAATCTTTTACGTTAAGGTAACTAAATATAATGTGAATGATTATTTGATTTTAAATTTGATTCATTTTTTATTCAGTTCATGTGTATTACAAAATCTCTTATCAGTTTCAATCATAACCACAACTTCATTTGCACTCACTTTATTTATTAGTTTCATGATTCACCATCTGTTCATGCGTGAACTTTGGACGACGGTGCTCTCAGCGGAACTGTGGCAGAGCTCAACCTTCCTTTGACATGATGAGGTGGAGTCTTCAAATCGTGATACGTCGTGGGAGGAGATAGGCTCAAGCCAGTATTGGAGCAATGAAAGTATCCAAGAGCTCAGCTTAAATATATAAGAATGCATAGCAAACATGTAATGTAAGCAATGAGTAAGAAGTGTATCAAAGGGAATGGTGGAACCTATATTTATAGGCACCGGAGGTTTTAAGACCCCGAATATCCTAGACTAGGAATATGTTTAAAGTATTGTTTAGAGTTTATGTGATGAACGCTTTCGAGCGAAGACTAGCTAACTTGTACCGTTAAAAAACGTATGTGAACGTATAGCATATGAACCCCGAACAAGGTTAAGTCGGGTTTTAGTCATTCTCTATGTCTTTATGATGATGTGTGCGTGATTTTCTGAAGAATGACCGTAATTTCGATATGCTCTGGTTTCGGGGCCCGCAAAAGCTTTTGGCACGTGGTGAAGGAACGTAAGTGACCTAATCTTACAGAAGAAGGGCGAAATGAAATGTTTTTAGAAATTTTCGACGAGCCAAAGGGCCTCAGAAGGTCGGAAGGGTTGTGTTCGTTAAATAAAAATATTTTTTATGAATAGTGTTTTCGGGCTTGAAACAAGCCGAATTTCAAAAAAAATATTCTGAGATATTTTGTCGACCGAAGCTTGAGTTAAACGAGCATTTGATGCGAGATGAGCGAATGACCGGTGTTTAACACAACTTGGCACTTCTAGGGAAGTGTGCAAAAGTAGTGATTAGTGACATGATAAGATTGTTATGACATGGATTAGAGTGTTTTAAGGAAGGGATTAGACAAATAATCATGTTTTAGTGTGGATATTTATCCTAAAACATTAAGTTTAAACTTTTAATATTTTTTTCCTCTCCTTTGGCCTTATGGACGAGAATACCACTACACACACTTTTTTTTTTTTACTTTAGTTAAACAAGACAAGGGTTGGTTAAGGGAGTGAAAAGAGAAAGGTTAAGGAGAGAAAGCTAAAAACCACCATTGTCATCTTCTTCCTCAAGCTCCAACCGAATTCTTCTTCCCCTCTAAACACCATTTTTTCTTCACTTTCTCACCTTGTTGCTTTGGAGAAAAAGGTTGCATTCCTTCTCCTCTTGTTACCTATGGTTTTAGATTTTGATTTGGAGCATGTTGGGTGATGAAGCTTAGTGAATCCTCATACTCTTTTTATATTTGTTGCTCTCCATTCCTTACTCTTTCCATTCATGTAATTATTCGTATGAAATGTTGAGTTTGGATTCCAAAAATGATTTTGAAAGGGAGCTTTTCCTATGGTTACCTTTGTGAAAGTTGTTCCCCATCATCTTGCCTTTCCAATGGTATGTTTGATTTCTTGAGAAGTTGGAAATTGGTTTTCAAAAGTGATTTTGAAAAGAGCTTTTCATTGCTTGTTTTCATAAATGCTTTTCCCATCATAATGATCAATGGATTTCTCTAGTTTATTTGATTTCTTGAAATTGCAACTCATGCAGATTTATTGTAGACTCTTAGATGTGGCTCTATGGATGGGGTTGGGGTTGGGGTTGGACAACTACATTTTCCCCATGTTTCATAATTTAACCCATCTTGAGCTTGTCTATCAAGTATCAACACTATAATTCTCATTGGTCTCAGGGAGTGGATTGCTCCATCATAATTTGCAAGAATGGAAGAGTTTTAAAAAGCATGACGATATCGAGCGGCATTGCCAAAAGTCGAAAGTTTAAGATGTTAAAAAGAATTATCCTCATGCAAGAGCCAAGAGGGGCTCTACAACTTGTACACTTTCCTTCAAATGATAACAAACAAGATGTCTCAAGAGTTATGATTCTATCTTTTCAATAAGAAATATGGAATACACTTGCAGAATGATTTTCAGACCTGCTGCACTCATAAAAGAAGGCTATACAAGTCATGGCACAGCACTAGAATTCTTCTCTTGCAAACAATTCTTTGTCCGATAAAAGAAAAACAATACAATCACGTTATTAACATAATACCTTTATCTTTTAACTATGAGACCAAAAATAAGGAAGAAGAATGAAGCTACAGGATGATACTACTAGATCTCACTTCATAGTTCTCTATCACTTTGCTGACCAGGGGCCGGTTTTGGCCTATGAATAGAACGTGATTTGTCTGGCTTATTTTGTTACTTGTAGCTTGTTGTGAGGTAGCTAGACAAGGCTGAAACTGGAATTTGATTTGGTAATAATAAATGTCACTAAGAAACTTCCTTCTTCCCTTTTATATCATAAAACATAGATATATAGAACGGGAGGAAACCCTCAAATAATTATATATATCTAAATTTAACGTGACAAATTTTAATTTCTTTATTAATTTTTTAAGATACTTGAAATTACGTTCGGATGCCGAAACAAACATTTACGTCAACAACAATAATAACTTTTGTGCAGGCATTTTCAACCCTCAATTGTATAAAAAAAGTAATTTACATTTAAAAAAATAAATGATCATATAATATTATGTGATGATAATGCTGAAAGATGCAAAAATTGAGTGGCATGGCATTTATCAGAAAGAAAGACAGTGAGTGAGTATGTGGTGGAGCTGAGCTTTAACCACATTTGACTTGAGACAGAGAAGCTATGAAAATGGCGTTGCAAACTCAATTCATGTCTTCTTCTTCTTCCTTCAAATTCAACTTCAACTTCAACTTCAACTTAACCAGTATTAATGTTCAACGCACCCATGTCCTCATCTACTCTCCAACCCGATCAGAAAAGGCCTCCGATTCCGCTCCCCAGAAACCCGGTTTGGGGTTCGGCCCGAACAGCAAAACCAAACAGAAAGACAAGGGTCGAAGAAGAGACATAATTCGGCGGAGCCCAGTTGAAAAGCCTGCACCTTTTGATTCCTCCCAACAACAACAACAACAAACAGTGGAGCAGAGCAAAAATGAAACCGCTTTTATCCTTGCGTGGCTCGGTTTCGGCGCCGTCATTCTTGTTGAGGGCATTGCTCTTGCCGCATCCGGTATTTGAATTTGAATTGAAAACCCTCTCACTCTCATTCTCTGATTGAACCCAAAAAGATTGAATTTTTTGTTTGTACTACTTGCAGGGTTCCTACCAGAAGAGTGGGACAAAATCTTCGTCAAGTATATCTATCCATCATTCACCCCTACTGTTTTCTTATTTGTTGCTGGTGCTGTTGTATATGGAGTGTTTAAATATTTGCAGAATGACAATATCACACAGCAGAAATAGTGTTAGACACAGGTATTCATTCATATATATGCACAACCTCTATCTCTATCAGTTATCATTGACTGAGACAAGGCTATGTGACTGAAAACCCAATGAGGACCAATTCGGTTGAATCCTTATCCTTACCAAGTAACTCAGATTTTTTAAAAGGGCTTCATCCCATGTTGTAATTTGATCACTTCTTGTATTTAGCTTTCAAATGAAACTCTGTATCTTAACTTGGTTCTATTTGTATTGAAACTAAGAATTATATTGAAATGTAGGAAAATGAATTCATTGATTTCATGATATCAGTATAGAGTGATGTTTATGTACACACTTTAGTTACTGTTGAGTAACTAACTAACTAACTAACTGCTACTAACTATTATACAGCTTCTATGCTAAGTTGCTATCTAACTAACTGATCATTCTAATTACTAACTAACCGATCATTTTCATTACTAACTAACCGAGTATCAATCAATATCCCCCGCAAGCTGGAGAGTGAATGTTCAGAACTCCCAGCTTGGCAAGAAACCGATGAAAAGGGGGAGGATCAAGTGGCTTGGTGAAATAATCAGCCAATTGATCAGTAGACAAAATAAGCTAGAGATGAAACAATTTAGCTAGAAGTTTTTCATGCACAACACGACAATCAATGTCAATGTGTTTGGTGGGTTCATGAAAACTTGCATCAGCTGCTATATGTCTTGCTGACTGGCTGTCACAGTACACAAGAGCCGGTGAAATGAATGGAAGCTGAACATCATGAAGAAAATAGGTGAGCCATTGAAGCTGCAAACAGTGGTGGCAAGGTCCTTGTACTCTGCCTCAGTAGATGAACGCGAAGCAATGATCTGTTTCTTGGATCTCCGTCAAATGAGAGTCTCCTAAGAAAACTTAGTAACCGGTGATAGATTGTCTAGGGTCCTGGCAAGTTGCCTAATCAGAATCATTGAACCCCTTTAATTGTAGGGATGAGTTAGCAAGGAAGAATAAGCCTTGACCCGGAGAGGCTTTAATGTAGCAAAGAACTCGCTGAGCTGCCTGTTGAAGTGTTGATGGAGAGTGGTAGGTGCACTGATAAACTGACTAACTTGCTCAGTGACAAAGCTTATGTCTGGGCGAGTAGTAGTAAGGTACGAAAGCCGTCCGACTAATCGTCTATATGGAGCTGGATCAAAGTGTAACTTTGTAGTTTTAAGAATGGGAGTTGGCTCATACTGGGCAGAGTGAAAACCTGCATCCTTTAAGATTTCAAGAGCATATTTGTGTCGACACATCTGGCTACCTCAAGACAAAGGAAGAACCTGAGTGCCCCTAAGTCTTTAATCTTAAGGATTGTCCAAGAAATATTTAATAGAAGAGATTTCAGCAAGGTTATTTCCAGCAAGGATAACATCATCCACGTAAAGCAACAGTGCTGTGAAGCATGGACCTGATTTCTTTGTGAATAAAGAATATTCATACTCTGAATGAGTGTCGCCTTTTGAAGTAAGAGAAGTCGATAACTTTGCAAACCACTGGCCTGTTTTAAGCCGTACAGAGATTCATTCAGACGACAAACTTAATTGAGAGAAGTAGAAAGAACACCATGAGGAAGCTGCATAAAGACCTCCTCATGAAGATGACCATTTAAGAAAGCCTTGCTCACTTGCTCACATCTAAACAATGGAGATGTGCCAATTCTGAGAAGCAACAATAGCAAGGAGTAACCTGACAGTTGTAAGTTTAGCAACTGGACTGAGAGTGTCCATGTAATTAACCCCTTCTTGTTGTGTGTAACCTTTAGCTACAAGACGTGACTTATAGCGTTCAATACTCCCATCAACTTTATACTTAATTTTGTATACCAATTTGCATCCAGTAGGTACTTTACCATGTAGTAAATCAGTCAATGTCCTGGTATTTATGCTTCCGATTCAGCTCGCACAAGTTCATTTTTCATTGCTTGAAATCATTCTGGAAACTTTGCAGCCTGAGGGTATGATGCAGGTTCCTTATGGGTGGAGAGTGAGAGTGTGTAATGCAAATGAGATGAAGAAAGGGAGTTATATGAAAGAACTGAAGATAATGAAAGTCACAGATGATTGAGCGTGCTTCCCTTGAAGAACATTACAGTGGGTCACTGAGATATGTGGGAACTCTCTTTGATCTTTGATTTTCTGTTGATAGGTTCAGTTGTGTCAGTAGAAGTAGTGATAGTAGGTGTATTGGTTTTTATAGGAGGATAAGTTGCCTGCTGTTTAGGAGGATAATCAAACAGGAAATCAAAGGAGGTTGCCTGCTGATTTTCTGAGATATTAGAGGAGAGGTTGGCTGCTGGTTTTCTGAAATGTTTTGGAGTTGAGATTTGTGAATATAGTAAGGAAAAACATGCTCATAGAAAATGACATTTCGGGAAATGAAAATCTCTCTAGAGGTTAGATAACAAAGTATGTATTCCTTGGTACCAAGTTCGGAATCAAGAAATATACACTTTTACGGACTCTAGGATTTAGTTTGGTTCTGTTTTGGGAGAGTGTGGAAGCAAAAACTTGTAAGTGTTGAGTAACTACTACTTACTATTACACAGCTTGTATGCTAACTAACTGATCATTCTCATAACTAACTAACTGAGTATCATTCAATAATTTGGATTATAAATATTCTTAGATAGGTCTCTCCTCAAGCTATACTTAAAATTTGTACTGAAGTAGCTTATTCGTTTTTTGCCTTAGTTGAACTGGACTGCTTTTGCCCCAAGAAAAAGGCAGAGGTTTGGGTTATTCTTGTGAACTTTGAGGCTTCCTCTCTGCGTCATGCACGAAATTAAATTGTACTGAGCCCTCATTTTGTCGTTTAAACTTGTAATTTGCTGTACATTATTCCTGCTTCTTGACACTTAATTGGGTGCAAGCATTTGGGTTCCAACTTTAGTTTTAGGATAATGTATGCAGTAGTCTGCGATTAATCATAGTATATGGTCTGATTTGGTTCTCTAGTTGGTAATTATATATTCCAGAGATTTAAACATGAATGTGTGTGTGTGTGTGTATGTTTTACTTTAATGAACTTTTCAAGATAAAGCTTAATTGTTCTATCTTGGCATCGACATTGTGGGACCCAAGTCTGGCTTATCGATGGACATAGACTAATATTTTTATGCTTGGTCTAACCTTTTCCCACTCAAGCATTACTCTTATCACTTGAAGATAAGTTTCCTAACAATTCACAATTCCCTCACTTATGAAAGCAAGCAGATTCACCAGAGTATGCATGATATACTAGTTTGAGCGTCTAACAAATTTATCATCCTTCTAAAGAGAATTAGAGTACTAATTTCATTTATTCAAATTACTTAAACAGGTTACATTTTACATACAATTGATAGTAAATGTAATGGATTTGAATTTCAAAATGTTGAAACAAAATATGAAGAAACTGGTAAATATAATGAAAGAAATCTTGTATATTACTAAAAAAGAAAAGAATTGATTGACATGTCAATAACAGCAACAGCAACACCCTCTTATGTTGTTGTTTTTGGGTTGAGGACCACTAATCTTAAGTTGGTTTTAATAGCAGCAGGCTTAGATCGATGTTCCATTAAATGTTGCGTGTGAAGTTTCAGAGCATCCCATCACATGTTTTAATTCTCGTCCCCAACACACAGCCAAGAAATTCGCACCAACTCTCTCTTCATGTCTCTAACTTTAGGTGGGTGATGCTCATTACATTTACACATGTCCCACCTTGTTTTAACTTTTAACCTTGCCAGTAAATAAGTACCAGTTAGTTCAGTACAATAAATATAAACATATATATATATATACCAAATGAATTCAATTCAATAGTCACTACTCATTACTAGGTACTTTAACTCCAACTTCAACTATTTACATAAACATGTTCTTTTATAAATCATTTGAAATTTTTTATTCGTACCATCCCCCACTATGATATTTGTTTGTACATGAGATTTTCCCTCTCTCTCAAAACCTATCAATATCATACATGTGATAACATTAGGCATTATCTGGCCAAGTCTGCCATTTATTTTTGTTAGATTTTTAGCTATATATTTAGGGCATAATTCTAGAGTGGTCAAGAGTTCGTAGAAATCATAGCATATAGTCATTGTGTAGATGCTACATTAACTAGTAGCCAGTAGGTTGTCCTCCAAATTAATGAAAATAAATGTGACCCGTGAATTTCTTGGTAATATTTCATAAATTTAAGAGTTGCTTCTTCCTAGACGAATTAAATTCTAGTGAATTAAATTCAATTTAATGGTATATACATTAAATAACGCAAATATATCTTCTTCTTTTTTACAACAACCCGCAAAATATAACCGAGTAAACCATCAATTTCATTCATAAAAGTTATACTCGCTAATGTTTTCATCTCTTAAAGAAGGAAATGGTCTAAAAAAGACATAAATTTTCAAATGTCGATTACGTTAGCCCTTGATTCAAAGTTAAGTGTCATTTAGAGCCTTGTTGGTGATCTTTCACCTTTTAATTTGATCCTTACCTACATTTCACTCTCTTTACCCCTCCTCCTTACCTACATTTCAATCATATGGTGGTGAAGGGAATGATGGTGGTAGTGGGGGGAAGGATGTGAGAGAGGGTGGGGGAGAGTGAAATGTTGGTAAGGACCAAATTGAAGGATGAAAGATCGGCAACATGACTTTAAATGCCACTTAACGTCCCGCATAGACACTTTTGTGAAATTTGACTGGTGGAAATAAGGTCAGAGACTAATATGTTCGACGTTTGAAGATTCAGGTCTTTGTTAGACCATTTCCTTCTTCTAGTGAACCTTTTTTTTTTTTATAAGCCCTTCTTCTAGTGAACTAATTGTTAGCGTGTGTAACTTTTAAGGATGAAATTGATAATTTACTCTTGTATCCTCGGTAATTCTATTTCATAAATTATGGAGTTAGTTCTTCCTAAATGAATTAAATTCAGGGATTAATAGTTTCAAAGAAAAACCATAGTCACGGTATAAATTTTAGAGTAAATTCTAATTTAGTTCTCTAAAAATTGTATTTTTTTTGTCTTATCAATTTAGTCTTTAAAAAATAGTTTTTATCAATTAAATCTTCAAAACTCAAAATTCTTAAATGATTTGTCCCTCCGTCTGTTCATTCTTAACTATGTTAATTTTAATTTCGGCCTCATTTTATATCATATAAATAAAAAAAATTATTTTAATTCTAAAGAGTTGGTCTAGTAGAGCATGACAATATCTTTTTGAATCCGATAGCTTTTTCTATTTTGGACTTGAACATCATTTCCTCACCCTAAATTTTTATTAACAAAAAGAACTCATTTAAAATTTCTAAATTGCGTGGGTGAGTAAATAATAGTAAAAATAAAAGTACCAAATGGGAGTCGTATTAGTCGATGATGTGTAAGAATCTTTATAAACAACCTATGATCCGATAATATATTCTGACTCATAGTTGTGATTGGAGTGAAACTTATCCAAACTTTTATACATAAATAGAAAAGGTAATAATAAAAATAATAGGAATAAAGCTCACATGATGGAAAGTTTGGAGCTGGTTACTATGTATCCGTAGTATATTATATGTATGAAAGGAGTTGAAGGTCAAAGATAAAAAAAATCAGGCGCCGCTTCCACTACTTTGCCTTGCTTCAACTATTAACAACATTAGATTTCATTTAAGTGTATAGAAAAACAGAGGCATACAATACAATCTAGTCTTTTGATTTGATTTGAAGTGAAATCCAGCTGGGTTTCCGGAAAATGCGTTACTAATTGATGACCAATATAAATATATAACATTCTTATAACTTTTGGGTCAACCTGCATATTTAATGCACCCATCGCCTACTCAGTCACGGTCCCTTTTTTTTCCTTAGATAGTTGTTTGTACTAGTACTAGTAGTAGTTAATCAACTCATCACATGAAAAATAACCTAAAAGTTTCATTTCAAACTTTAATCAATGTCTCAGCTCATCTTAGTAAGATGTAGTACTACTCATTGGTGGACAAGTCCTTATAAGTACAATTTACCAATTAATTTGATCATTAAATGCATTTCATATTTACTGATACATCTTCATGTTTTATTAATTAATACATTTTGAAGGTTTAAAAGTAACAAAAAAGATCCGATCGAGGGAATATCTAGTAGAGAAAAGGGTTAGTGCATCCCTATGAGTGTCCTGCAAAATACAAATACAAATACAAATGCAAATGCAGTTCATGGAAAGAGGAGGTAGCAATAGGTTCCCTTTTCGTTTAGTGGTTGGGTTTCTAAGGAGCAATAGTGCCTAGTACAGAACAAAACGTGCCCCGCTTTTGAGAAAATCAAAAAAGAGACCCCTAAAATTCATTTTCAAAAAAGAAAAGCATTAGTACATCATAAGCTTCACCTCACAAATCCCTATAAAGTTATCTTAAAATTTTGAGATAAAGGCCAAAGAGTAGGACCCTCAGAATTGTTTGTTTTTGTGGTTTTTCAAGCACATCAACATAGATGTACATGTACATCTATCTATGCTAATGTTCGGTGCTCAAATAAACTCTCAGCCTGCCACATATGTATTTGCTGGAGCTCCGGTCTCCGGCATGAATTTATAGTAAATTTGGTGTAACTATAAGACCTATTGAAAAAAAAAATCGGTGAAAGACAAAGACAAATATTAATACAACTACATGAATCTAGTAAACCATTAACCCTTACGATTATGACTGCTATTTCCATGCCTTATAATGATGCATTTTCTCATACCAATCAGCGGAATCTTTTGTCGATTAAGGATAAACAAGAATCATCTTCTCTAAAAAAAGGATAAGCAAGAATCATGAATGACTTTAATTAGTTCTAATATTACTTAGATTATGATTTGAGATATATAGTTCTCGCAGCCATGTATTATAGTCTTATAGATCAAGGTCATTACATAAAATGGATTCAAGATGAGATGGGACAGAGCCCAACCATAAAGAATTTGTTTGCTGTTTCGCAAGAGATAGAATGGAATAACATGAAGTCATGGTAGCTAGGAGGGAATCATTTGAAAACAGTCTTCTATTATGAGCTTTGGCGATGGTGGTGAAATATATGCTTACTATAAGCTTTAAAATCAATATATCGAGGAGGTCTTTCTAAGCATCAAAGAATTCAAATTATTATGTGATCAGTTTAATTTCTTTTTTAATGAGTCAGCAAAATTTCCTTATAACCAATAACTTTTTTTGAGATCGAACTTGTATCCTCGCTCATATTTATTGGGATCTAGCTCCCTATTGTTTCAACTGACCTAAATAACTACAAGACCCAATAATATATCAGTTTGCCCAAAGGTCTTAAAGCTATGAGTACCAAGATGACAGCTAAGATGCCTAAGTTAATGAACATCTCATCTCAACATTGGCTAAACGGACCATTCCAACAAAATTAATAAAATGTTGCAAATCTGTCTAAAGATAATCACCATTCCGAAAGACCTTCAACAAGATTTCTTAAGAATCTCAAGTCACATGATATACATCATGCCTATATATACACGTTTAGTCGTTTATTTACTTATGCATTATTCGTCATTTGCTAACTTTGAGTTCTTCTTAAACTAAGTCTCTCTCTAAGATCTAGAAGCTGATTTGAGCGTCATAGTACATTTTACAAGTCCATCCCCGCCGTTAAGCACGCAGAAAACACATATTAATGCAACTTACATTCTTGCATTTCGTATCACGTTGTTGATATTTTCCTTAATTAATTTGTGCATTAATTTGAAAGTTTTCATTTGTCATGACTAATGAATGGAACCTTTTACTTAATTTAAGGATAAGAAGAAATAATTAATGTAGGTTATTTTAAGTTGTCAATATACTCTAGATTGGTGGCCTAAACTATGATTTTGTAGAGCAAATTTACAACCCTATAGCTAGGCTCTAGAAAAACAATCCAAAGTTAACAAGCGAACAACCCAAGAGCCTCTGCCTCCCTATAGATTATAGAGAATAGACATTTCCACAAGCGTTGACTCATTGGACCATGCGTAGAAATTAGAAAGGATACTACACAGTCCACGCAATTTTAACTTGGACAGCAAGTTGTTTTAAAATGAAATATTCCCCACTTTCAATTTAAAGTCAATAAAAGTCTGGATCTTCTTTCATATATACTAGTATTTTTTTTAAAGGGATATATACTAGTAGTATTTTAGATCTTCGAAAGTGTAATCTCAATTTTCAATCAATTTTAGATGTTAAAAACAAATGCACACTAGACAGTAGTAATAATACCTGAATATCAATAATTGATGCTTAATTAAAGTAGTAAAGCAGGAATGATAATTCCAATATATTAGTCCTCGAGACCCAAGTTTTCATTTTAAAGATTCCATGAGAGATGGAAGTAATATTAGAGTATTTAGAAATTACTCCTAATTAACTAAGTTTTAATTAAATCTAAATAAAAATGCTTGTGTTGGGTTGATTTTGAATTTTGAATTTAAAAAATATATGTTAGGCCATGTTTCAATTTCCTTTATTTTTAAAAAGACAATTATTGATTTCCAACAAATTGAACCAAACAGAAACAGGCGAAAGAGCATGATAGGTTTAATTATAGCATCATTCCTGACTGTTATGGTTGATTCGTATTTAGTGCAAGAACAAGAACAGGAACAGCTCTTGACATCTTGGTAGGTTTTCAAGGACAAGAATCGTGAATTGGCAATAGTGGGTGCGGGTGGGGGTGGCACCAACACCAACCAAACTATGTTAATGACCACCGCATTCAATCTCACGCTAATTCTTTTAACACCTCAAATTCATAACACGGAGAAAAATAACATATATAATCGTGATGGGCTAAAAAAAAAAGTGAAAATAAAATATAAAATAAAGTAGATATTAATGTATTAATGATGGGGTGGTGCTTCACCTTATATAGGTGTTTCTCCGTCGGTGTTACACTTCAACGTACATATTACAAGTAATGTTAAAGTTAAATTGTATGTACCTTTGTTTGGTCCCTTCTCCTATACAAAGAGGTCAAAACGACCAAGGTTCAGTGAGCATCACATGAGTTGCTAGGTGTAGTTTGGTTTACGGCGAACTCTTTAATCTTATGTGTCAAACGCTCTTTCTGCAAATGAACTACGATGGTTCTAGGCTTTACCTTCTCCTCTATTCACCTTTGAGCCCAATGCTAGAACCATGATAAGTTGGTCGTTGACCTCAGGAGAATTCAAAAGGGAAAGATGTTATGTGGATTAATTCGAGACAACATTATGTGGAAGGTAGGTCGGCGGACATTAATCAATCACTATTCACATTAATTGGAATGCATTAGTAAGTCATAACTCGGCTTACGTTGATACTTACATAGCACTGTGGTCGAGTTTGGATTAGTTAGTTTACGTTACAGTAGCTCGGTCCAAACACATAATGTCTAGGACAAATTGTATCTATCAATGTTTATAATCTCCTCATGAGATATAAAGTTATTTTAAATGATAAATCAACAATTAATAAAAAAATTATATATTTACATTGTATAACTAGCAATAATTTTATTTAAATGTTAACTGATAATTTCTCATAGCATATATGGTAAATATTTCAGAATTGATTCTCCCACATGACAATATCTACCAGAAACACTTCCCATGTTAACATGAAAATATGGAGTCGTCTAAAGATAAAACTCCAGTACATGGTAGCTATTAATGGATACTTATCCTAGCTAGCAGTAATGAATATTCTCTACGGTCCCTATTTTTATTTTATTTTTATTTATTTATCATTTTATAATTTTAAGAAAACATTAATTATGTTTTACCAATTATACCCCTAGTTTAATGATAATAAAAAATTAAAATTAATAAAAGAAACGAATGATATATACAAAAGTTTAAAAATAACTTAACTAAAAACAAGAACATTAATATTATTTTTTAATTCATATGCCGAATCCTTAAAATAACTATTTAGGATGAATTAAACCTTAATGGTATTTATTTCCACCGTTCTGATTCATTCGAACAAAAATATACTCCTACTACTACCTAATCTAATTTAATTCCTTTTTATTGTAACCACCTACTCACTTTAATTCTTACTCAGAATAATCAATATGAGTGCCACACCCTGGAATATATTTAATTAATAATACTATGAACTTTACCAGCGTGACAACAAAATGTAGTAGTATAGTATAGTAAATTAATACTAGTTTCAGATAAAATACTAGTATGATAGTAGTAGTTAGCAGTAGTATGACGTGACAACAAAAATACATTATTTGCATTGATGAAAAAACAACTTAACTATCTTAACAAAATTACCAAGAGCACTACAAACCCACAAGACAATAAGTAACGAAAAAGAAAACCCAAAGAGAAAGAGAAAAATCTGATTTTACATTATAGAGTGAGAATCAGAGATCAAGAGCATTCGGACCAGTACAGAAATTGAGGACGTGGCTCCACAGCCACTGAACCAAGAACCTCCGTCGGATCCCCCTCATGTTATACGTGGCACCATCTCGAGCGTCGAACACCTGCCCGGTGTAAGACCCACCACCACCGGTGCCGTAAATCCCCTCGCAGAGATCCGCGATCTCCACGGGGAAAGTCGGGTCCTGACCCGCGTACCAAGCATTCGCCAACGGGTTCGATGCCAGCTCAGCAATCTCGTGCCCGATCACGCTTATCATCCCATCCACCCCAACGTCGCCGTTCGGTGACTTGAACGGTTTCCGCTTCGGGATAAATTCCGGCACGGCGAACGGATACGCGCACTGCCCCGGGCACAGTTTCGCCGAGTTACCCACCCAAGCGTACGGTAGGGTGTACCCTACCAGAGACGGGAACGTGAAGTAGTGGAATCCGCACGCCGACGTGCAGAAATCCTGAACGTACACGTCATCAGCGGTGAGTAGCAGGTAGAGCCCGCTTTTCGGGTTGATCGGTAACGGTTTCGTCGTCGCGGTTATGGCGCTCTTGATCACTGATTGAATCGAGAGGCGAGTCAGCGATTTCCCGTGGGAGTAGAACCGGTCGTTCTTCTCCTCGCCGAGCTGGACCGTTTTGGAGATGTTGGACCCGGTCTGGTCGGTATATTGCTGGACGGTTCGCCACCAGCCGGCGACGGAGGGGCGGGGGGCGTTGGGGGCGGAGATTGAGTTGATGAACTCGCGGATGATCTTCTTCTGGCTTCGCTCCCAATTGCCGTACCAGATGGTGTGGACGGTGATCGTGGAGGTGAGGACCGGTCCCATGTGGTACCGGAGCTTCACGAACTCCGATGACCCCTCGTATTTCTTGGAGTCCTCGAAGACGTAGCCGGTCACGTTCATTTTGCTGTTCTGAGGCCACGGCCGCCAAGCGGCGGCGAGGGGGAGGAGGGATGAGAGGACGATGGTTAGTGACAGAACCACCGTGGACGGCGGGGCGGAGAAGCCCTTCCACATTTTTTTCCGACGGAGGGAGTAGCTGGGTGGGGTGGGGTTAGTGATGTGTGGTGAGAGCTCCCAAGTACAAAACGTGATGTATCAGTGAGTGAAGCTCCTTTATACACACAAGCTTATCGCTGTTTATTGTTTGTTTTTTCTTGCCAAATTTGTAAAATAAAATGTAAAAACAACAAATTCAATAATTTTACATTTACAGACATATAAGAAATAGAAGAGAGAAAAATAAAAAATATAAGAAGGATAGGAGAAAAGCAAATAAGAAGTAAAAGTTATTTGAAATGAGATAGATGAAAAAAGTTGCATGAATGTATTAAAACTAGTAAATTTAACATTGCGATAATTATATAGGAATATCCAAGTTCCATCTCTTTTGATAAATATAATATATAATGTGATAAGTTAAAAAAGAGAATTAGAACAAAAAAACGTGGGGTAAATGCGTGGAAGTTGAGTTAGTAAGTACTTCAGTAAAATTAAACTATATTTAGATATGTATTAGATACAATCTAAGCGGACACAATTTAAGTTAACAAACACTTCAAAGTAAAAAGTAAATATAAATCTTCCCGTGTATTGTGAGAAAGTCAATTTGTATCTCACTAACTCATATTTTAACAAGTATCCCCACCTAGTTTGAGAGTAAAACTAATCTTCTCCAAGAAATTATGATAATCCATTTCAACAAATAATCATTTCCGGATTTAAATTTATGCAACATCTTTATATCAATACTTTGTGGGTACTAATGATTGAATACAATACTCCATAGGATCTAGTTTAGATATACCAATACTTAATGTGCCTTTAGATACTAGTTGAATTAAAGTGAAAACAAATTCATCTATATTTATAAAATTAGTTTTGTTCACATTTATCTTAAAGTGAGTGTAAACATCCATTAATAGTGTTAACTAGTACCCCGAATGTTAGCTCAAATGGGAAGAGCTAGGAGACATAAGAGTTGAAGAGGGTGAATGACCATGGTTCAATCTCTAAGGAGGGCTAATTTATATTAATTTATTAGCCACTAACATTTGTTGAAAAAAAATCTAGTTCCAAAATATTCTCGGTTAGAGTAGGGTAAAACCCATTGTAGAAATAAATTCAAAAAATGAAACCCTTGAATACTCTAATAACCAGAATCCAATAATAATTGAGCATAATATAACAACATAGAACTCAAATAATAGCAATATACTTAATATAGATGGAAAATCCAAGCATTAGACATGATAAGAAAGAAAACCTAAAATGGATTAAAGGAAAAGTTATCTAGGTATCCTGGCTCATAATTCATTAACAAAGCATTGAAGACTGGACAGTGTGACCCTGGTATCTGGTTCTTGACTTTAAGGATTTTATGTCTACCCATAATTAAATTTATGAAAAAAAGTAAAAAAGGCCATGATGTATGTATTTTTTGCAAAATGAATATATTAGAAAAAGAGAAAATGTTTATATATATGGAGACATTGATTTGCGGGTAATGGAGGACAGTTAGATTCTTAAAGTGAAGGGTGTGTGGGGCCGATGGAAGAGAGAGGGAGACGGTATCATTGACATTGATGATGGTGGTTGTCGTCATCTGATTTGAGATTTTCCTCATCTTTTTGCGCGGGAAAATGTAGGCTAGGGGTATCATCGTAATTTCAAGCTGGGAAATTATACCCTTAATTACGTGGTGTTTTGTGTTTTAGTCTGAAAAAGGTGGGACCAATTGAGTCCATCAAGGAAGTGGTGTAACATTCTTACTCGTTTGGATTGTTGTTGTAAATGTGGTGTTTGAATTAATGCGATTTTTTAAATATAATTGGAGTAAAATTGTGTTTGAATAAATGTGATTTATGTTTGGATAATTTTTAATAAATGTGATATGGAAAAATGAATACTGTTTGGATAACTTTTAGCCTTTTGCGTTTTAACAAATGAATATTTGTGTAATGTGATTTGTCAATTTCTAGCTTCTAGTTAAACGTGGTTTTGGTGATTTATAGCGTTTTTGCAAACGCGTATCCAAACGACGATGGGAAACTTTATAATATTGCGCTTATTTAGCATCTCAAACGTCAATCCAAACAGACCCTTAATCTTGTCAAGAATTGGGTGGAGATTTAATTCTGAACTCTTGTGAATGAAAAACTCATTAGTCACACCTCCTACCACTTAATATGTATACCTAAAGTAAGAGATTAGTCTCGCAATTATAAACCGTGACATATTTTGATAAAAAAGAAATTGGGACCACGCTGCGAAGTGGTCCGAGCAAAGCAAACCTATTGGCTTGATGGATTGGGCCCATCCTTCCTTCCTTTCCCATGTCCTTGCTGCTTTCCTCTTTTTGTTCTTTCCTTTCTTTTTTGATTCATCAACATTAATTAACAATAGCCTTTCTTTTTCTTTGTTTCCTTTTTACTCATTCATTCAACAAAGTCTAAAGAAAAGAAATCAATACGATACACGGACATCATTTCATGATCAAATATAGTTAGCGGCAAAATTATGTGTAGAATAGAGTAAAGGCCAAAAAAGAAAAGGTGATTAAATTGGCAATGGGTAGTATTGCTTTACACTTAGCAACTAGCTAAAGATAAGATAACAACATAACATTAACATTAACATGGTTGTATTTTATTTGATAGAGATCGATATGGTTGGTTGGAGAAAAATACATGTCAGGAGGCGCTGCTAGTTTGTTTACATGGGCAGTAACAAAAATTGGAATTCTTCCAACATCAACTGAATGATTATTGCTGGCACTGACTCTGCTTTGTCTCTTGCATGCTCTGCTTTTAATTCATGTATGATATCACCATAGTTGATTTAGGACCACTATATACAGTTTGAATATATATACACATGGCCGCTTCACTTAATGCAAGGTCAAATTTCGGGTTAAGGTGTGAGTAGTAGCCTTGATCATTGTGTCACTTGAAAATTGCAATTCTTTCTTATATAGAATGCCCTTTCAAGGTTTTTAAGGATCAATGGATCTGGTGTTGGAGAATAGAATGTGATTCGATACTCAACATATTAAATATCTTAATCTAAATGTAATATTGTCTATACTCATGGAATGGTTACGTTTGAGGTTGTTTCAACTTTGATTAAAGTGCTGACGCACAGAGGAACACTAGTGCATTGTTTGGTAGAGGGAAATTGAGGAAAAAAAATCCAGTTAGATTTTTATAAAACATGAATGTTGGGTAGAGAGGAAAATAAGATAAGAGAAAATAATAGTGGAACCCCACACAATATCTTTTCTCCCCAATTTCAGAGAGAACTCTCATTTTTTTCCTTTCTAACTTTCATCAATAGTAGCCTACTAAAACTAAGCACCACACCATACTCATATTTAGGTCTAGGGATACTTTTATTAATTAACAAATTTTTTTTCTTTCCGCCTTTTCTCTCAAACAAAAGAAATGAAAATAGAGAATCACCTTTATTCTTTTTTGGACTAGGCCCAATATCCTAATAGGATCCAGATTCCAATTTAGAGCTTTTCTACAATAAATAAACGATTGTCCAACAAAAATACAAGAAATGCACTATTTGGGGATTACTTTTCCCACCTTAATTTTTCTAGCCACACTATCTATTTTAAAAATAAAATTTCATAATAACCAAATGCATGTATAAGTACTGTTTTGTCAAATAGCTGACACTTTCTTAAAATATAAAAAGAAAAAAGCTCGTTTGTATAACAGTTTTAGAAAATTGTTCTTAAATCAATTTTTATTTCCAGTTTTAAAACCGATTCCAAAACATGTCAAGATGGTTTCTCTTTCTGTTTTTAATTAAAGAAAAAACCTTCTCAAAATAGAGGGTGCGGTTAGATTTTGAACCAAGTAACATTGCTCTCTTGAACATAAAAAAAGAAGTTAAAATGATCTCCTGCATTGTGACACAAAGATCGCATTATACATTGTGAAGACAGAAATGATGTATCCTCCGAATTGATCCACCGAAATATCCTCTCGGAGGATATAGCAAAACTCTTGTGAAAATTTCACCCAAGCAAACTCATTGTTATTTGGCAAATAAATTTTTGGCCATATCTCTAATCTTGACACTCAACACTTTTAAGCTAATTATTACTTGCAAATGCATTCTCCTGAAAACCAATTTTCGACAAATTATCAAAACAATGTTAAGCCTATGGAATGAATGTCTCTAGTTTGATCAGAAAGCTGCTACAAGGTCTCACTCATTTGCAAATCCTAGATACCCATGAGTTTCTTCCACAAAAAGACACATCAAAACTTTGAAGTTAATATTCAGAAGCCTTCTTTTATAAAAACCAAAAAAAGAAAAAGGTCAAACTTAACCACTACATGACTCTAGTCAGATGTTCCATAATAGTTTACATATACAGAACCAAACTACATAAAACACAGTTGATAAAACTTTTGGACAACACTAGAATATGCTGATTTGAGGAAAACACCGGTGCTCAACGATGAGTTCCATCTCCATCATCCTCAATCTCCTCTGCATCTTCAAATCGTTGATCATTGATTTGAAGCTGCAACATATTAAACTGAATATAAATAAGGGAGCACAGAGAAAACAAATTTTACAAACTCAGTAATGAAACATGAGTTTCCCATCGAGTCATAGATTATCAATAAAAGCAATAAGGGTGATAAGTTGCTGATCCAGAATCAATCTTCCCTGCTGGCCTCAGAACACCCCAATTCCAAAGGTACGTCCAAGATAAGCAAAAACAACTTAAATCCAGGCATGAATTCATTCAAACATCATTAGTCACAAGAATTGACAAGGTTTTGGATAATGTGGCAACGGTGGCAGTGGCACAAGCATAGTAAATATCCATATGAATAACCAAGCATATATATATAAATTTAACATTTTTTTTTTGGTGTTATCATTCAGTAATCTCATTTATTCAATATATTAAATAGCTCAGAGATAATGATCCACTTTGGGATTTCAAAAACACATGATGGATCACTTTTTGCCGTAGAACTTCATGATATACAAAAATAAGATACAACAAAAAGAATGACTACGTATGCTTATATTCTATCAGAAATGATCAGAGCATGGAAACAATCAAAAAATTGATCTTCTAAACAATTATTTTTGCAAAAGATATCGGTCTACAGTTGAACCCAGGGTCTGGTCACGACATCAAAGCAGTGAGAAGTATCAAATTCTTAAAGAGGTGATAATAGATAGATGAAGTTGAAATTATTGAAGCACTCAAGGCATTACACAGTACACCAAGCACAGAGTCACAAAAATGCAGAATAATAATGTCAAAGCAAATACCTGGCCATCTTGTTTTTAATGCAAGTTCCATTACAGCTTTTCACAAGCCCACACAATAACTCATGAGGGGATAAAAAACAACATACATCTTATAACAAGATAATAAATTATAAAATGCACTCTACATTAATATTCAGTTGCTAGTTTACATTCTACACGTTCTCTTTTCAACAAAAATGGTATCTCAATGCTAATAGGCAAAAGTAACTTCATTTATTCTTCACATTTGCAAGATAATAACAACAGAAACTTCAGGTTCATGAAATTCGCAATTGTGGCAAGCATCCTCCTAGTAACCACTCCCTATGTTCCAACAACTTGCCGTACAGACTTCTAGTTAAAGGAAGAACACCATACCTCAAGCACAGTACGAGCGAGGTCATGATCTCCATTTGAATGACCAAGAGAGTTGGCCAGGTTGGGAGCGATATAACCTTCCTCCTCTGCAAGAAAAAGTACAGGTTGAACAACAATACAGTAACAAGAGCAGAGCATAAGAAAAAGGCTATTAGGAAATAAGGTAAAAGCTAACAGCCATCCAGATATACCTGCTTCCTCATCATCTTCCATCTGATCAGCGCTGAAAATCCAATTATGTTCTTCACCTTCCTCCTCTAAAAAACAATATATCAAGGTAAACAACTGAGAAAGATGAAAACACAAAGAGGGTGTGGAAAAACAATACTGACCGGCATGATTAGGTTCGGGATTAAGCTCAGCACACTCACAGAATGTTTGGAACAGAGAATCCACTGGAAAACAAGGAAAATGAACTCTTAAATGTCATGCTAGTATAATGTGAAATGGGGAAAACATATATCTTGAGGAAAAAGAATGAAGATATACATTGAGTGGGATCAGATGGAATGAGCCTCATCTCTCTGACCGTGGATAAATCTAAGGCATTGTTATTTAATTCTGAATCAGAGTTGTTGGAATCAAGATCCTCATCTGCTTCAGTTTCAATCTTCAGGAAGAAGGGGGGGTAATCAGAATGAGAAAAGTGAAAGAGAATAAAAGGGGTGAAGCAAGCAAATATAAAAATGCAATAACAATCCTGACTTTTAAACACATTCTCAGTCCACATACATCACAATTCACAATCATCAAACATTTTCCTTAAAATAATAATTAACAAAATAGATAAACTGATAGAGGCAGTACCTGGGTATATAGACATGGAAGAGGGTAGGCATCAGGGTCTCTAGAGACAGCATGGAGTGATATAGAGAGAAAATCAACAGCATATCCTTTAGTTTTGTCCACATCACTAACCCATATCACTTGCCTGTTATCATGAGAGCGTAGCATAAGAACAACAATAACATAGAAGCAGAAGAAGAAGAAGAAGAAGAAGAAGAAGAAAGAAGAAAGTATAGCATATATACTTGGTAGTAACATAGAGAGTGCCAGGGGAGTGTGGAGGAAGATTGGAAAGGACTAAGTCGACACCAGGTTGCACACGCATCAACGATTCCCCATTTTCGCTATCGATCACAGTCACAGGCTCTCCTCCGCTCAAGCTTATCTCTCTCACACCACCGTAACCCATTTCTCCTCCCTCAAAATCAAATCTTCCTTCTTTCCTCAGATTAGGGTTTTCAAAGGGTTTTGCAAATTCACTCCCCGCTCCACCACCCTCCTCAACATGTGCAAAATTGTAAATGCATCCCTCTCTATTATTTTATGGTTTTTTTTTTTACCCGAATATTCAATTTTGATGTTAGTTTAAAATAGGGTTTACCTAATAAAAAAAGTTTCCAATTTTAGACCCTCATTTTTTTACTTGTTATTACTGACGGCCACACCTCTTTTTATAATTTTTTTTTCACATTTACCCCTTATTTTAATTAACACATGGAAATTGGAATATGTTAAAATCTCTTAAGAGTTAATTATCTCTGGTGTTGCATCACGCATTAACATGTGATTTCTATCTCACATACTCTTATTCCAATTCCCCTTTCTCTTTGCCACCACAAGTTCAAATTATCAATCTAATAAGTTATCAAATCATCAACTAAATCAACACAAAACATGATTTCTGCCTTATTTCTCGCTTTCGCGCTAGGGTTTTGGTTTTCTACTTCAACTCTTCTGGTTTTTCGTTTTTCAAGTATCATCTACTATCAACCACAATCCGTACGATTCCTGATTTCTGCCGCTGAGTAATCATCTACCATCGACTACAACAACATTCAACCAGATCGCAACCCATCTTTGAAGCCCGACAACCTGAACGATTACAACGAAGACGTTGGCGATTGGCGCAACCATGAGCGTTCTCAAACTTTCATCAATTTTGCCAAGTTTTTGTCTGACCAGAGCTTATGTGCATGTCCACATGTGTAACTGAGTTGAACGTGATATTCAAGTGTAATTTTAATTAATATTTATTTACACGCGTATAATTAGTTATTAAATTAAGAGTATTATTAAAAATCAAAATTATAAAATCTCTTAAACCTCATTTCAAAAACCCTAATCCCCCATTTTCTTATTTGCCTTCATTATGGGCTCAACCAGCTTTGTCGAAGTTGTTAAGAGGGATGAAAATGATGGAACAAGCTGCTCATCTGTACTTATAGAAGTCACATTTAGGTTGGCTGGAGTAGCAAACCAACCAAGAGAGGGGATAAGCAGAAGATACCATGAGAAAATGTTGATTAAATAAATTCCAAAGAGATGGTAGATGGAGGAGAAATCAAAGGATAGAAAAATAGAAAGGGCAAACAGGGAAGATGGTGAATAGAGGGAGATGATTGCCATGAAAGGGGTGGAGATTGAGCATTGAAGAAGGGGAGGGGGGAGGAGATATCCTACTTAGAGGATGGAAGAACCCTTATTAGGAAGAGAGAAAACCTCACCTAGAGTTGGTAGAAAAGCCTTCCCGAGGGAGAGCACCCTTGGTGGGGGCCCAAAAATCTTCGAGGCGCACTAATACTTTTGGAGAAGGGATTGTGCTAGGATTTTCAATAAATTTGTGATTTTGAAATTGTACTTTGTAAATCATTGGCTTAAAGGTCGATAGGTTGGTCCAAACAACACCTAAAAAAAGAAGTAGTGTTCTCACAAAGATTGAGGATTGAAGCTAGTTATTCAAATATGAGTGCTTATCTAAAAAAAAGAAATTAGAGCATTCAATGAGTCAATATCCTTTTCAGGACTCCTTAAAGTATCTTTTATAGGTTGATTTTTTTTCATAATCCTTTAGTGCATTAAGCGTGTTCTATGAGTTAGTTGTGATTTTGAGTATTCGGTGCATGTTAGTTTCTAAATTGGAACCACATTCGCACACTTTCCAATGTCAGAACACACGTTACCAAACTTCCAATGGGAAAGAAGATTTTGAGTGAACGTTGGTTTACGTTCATGATGCAAACAAAGCCTTAAAGAGGCAACTTGTTTTTATTGTGTTTGAGACTCCATGTTTGTTTCTCAAGTTTGTGGCATTTTTTATGGAGCCTTATAAACCTAAGAGTAGCGTCTCAGTCTTATAGAGATTTGAAGTTGAACATTGCCTCAAAAGTCCTTTGGGCATGCATGCTCAATGGACTTATTTTGAATTTCAACCTTGTACTCAAATGCTCACAAGATGCGATTATCATTTCTCTTGAATAACTAAAAGTGAAGCAAGAAGCGAACTTTCACATTTTATTCCTTTTGAAGGATCATATTCTTGTGTAAGGATGCAATAAAAAAAAATCAACTATTATTAAGGAAAGTATCCCTCTTTTATTTTCAATAGCTACAATTATTGTGCAGTCTTGCTAAGTAAACGTGGGTGGTAATCAATTGAGACATGATTTCGCCAATGCTTTCTCCTCAATGAGCTCTTGGGCCGTTTTATCCATCTTATCCCTGGAGAATTGGTCTATCTTGAGCCCTGCCAATATTTCAAAGATATTATTATCAGATAAACGATGACATTAATAAAACAAAATTCCATTTTTTGTTCACATTCGAAAAATAAATATTCATAGTTCAAAATCATATTGGAAACCTAGAAACAAATGATGATAAGAATAATTTTCTTGTGGTTGCTAATTACTGTATCATGGCTAACATAATTGAGTCAATAAAAAATAATTTGCTAAAAAGAGCAGAAAGGAATCCAAATCCTACACAGTTATATAAGACAAAACAAGGTACCTTGTACAATATTCCATTCCCCTTTCTCACATGTAACTGGAAAAGAGTAAATGAGACCAGGTTGGATACCATACGATCCATCAGAACACACTCCCATTGAGACCCATGTCCCCTGAAGTAGATGCATATACAACAAACAAAAGGTAAATAAATATAAAGAGGTAGCACAAATTATGAGGAGGCAACAACTTGCAAATGATGAAATTATAAGGCAGGAAAAGATAGAACCAACCTTAGGAGTACCTAAAACCCAATCACGTATGTGATCACAAGCAGCACTTGCTGCTGATAATGCACTAGATAGCTTCCTAGCTTTGATAATTGCAGCCCCACGTTGCTGAACAGTGGTGATGAACTCAGTGTTTAGCCTAGGATAAATGGAAAAAAAAATTACTTACTTTCCTAATAAAGGAAATTACATATGCTTAGAATATTCAGATTATATATATACATACATTGGATTAAAGGGACGAAAATTTAACACATATTAAGCAGAATTGAAACTGAGGTGATGAAAATTTGAATCATGAATGACTTATAAGATTGAGAGGTTTTGAAACTGAGGTACCAGTTATCATCAGCAACTAAATCTTTGACATGCTTTTGCCCTCCACTTGTGGTGACAGTTGCATGGTTGACATCAGGATATTGAGTTGAGGAGTGATTGCCCCAAATGATGACATTTTTTACATCACTAACATGAACGTTTATCCTCTCTGAGATTTGGCCTAATGCTCTATTATGATCAAGTCTAGTGAGACATGTGATATTTTTCTCCGGGATCGAAGGAGCAAATTCTTTCAAAATGAGAGCATTGGTGTTGGCTGGATTGGCAACCACTAGCACCTGCATTCACCAAGAAATGGAATTCAATAACATAAGAGGAGTGATAGTGAATCATATTCATGATGCTATGTCTTATTCAACATTAAAATTAGATTAGTAGTTTCTAACTTTACAATCTGCAGCAGCATGCTCCTCCAAGGCTGAAGCTTGAGCCTTGTAAATTGATACATTCTTAGACATCACATCTTTTCTTTCCATTCCTTCCTTCCGCGGGAATCCACCCACCATAATAGCAATGTTGACATCTTTGCAAGCTTCAACAACATCAGTAGTAGCAACAACACCTATTGTATATGTACAAATGATATATGAGATCTCAACAAAGAAAAACATTCATTGGCATGTTTGGATCACCTTCTGTTTCACCAGAATCAATTATGGCACGCAAAAGCTATTCATTAGAAGCTTTTCCTCAAAATTGATTCTGAATTTAGAATCAATAATTGCAAAAGGGTTCCAAACATGCACGTGATGTAATAGTTATACTCATGTCAACATTAGTTTAAAAGCATGCCTTTAAGAAGTGGGAATGCAGCATCAATTAGTTCCATCTTCACCCCTTTAAGGGCCTCTGCTGCTGGCTCAATATCAAGCATATGCAGAATTACAGGCTGATTTGGGCCTAAGATCATTCCTCTTGCAATCATTGGAACAAGAGCATAACCAATTTGCCCTGTTTATGAATCAAATCAATATTAAATGATGCATGCCAATGAAGTTAAAAATGTAATTCTTCAATCAAAGTTTGATATACCAAAATTTCAATTATAGGTAATGAGTTATGACTTATGAGTCAAGTTCTTAGTTCTTCAAATGTAATAGGATAATAAACAAATGGATGGTAAAATAAAACATGATGAACATTTCATTTGGCTAGCCAAAACTAAATAAAAAACTCAATAAATATATGAAATAAGAGTGAGTAATGAAAAAAATGAAACGGGGGAAGAAGACTAGATAAATCATGCCTGCAGCACCGGTGACCAATACTGTGACTGGTTCCTTCTCTACTCTGAGAAGACCACACATGTATCTAATGATCTTCCAGAATAAAAATACACAAAGCAAAACTACAATAACTTTTTTAAGGATTGTATGATCCACAATCTCCCAAGTAAACATTTCCATGATCAGTTTTTGTTATGATGCGGAGGAAACAATATACTTCCTTAACTTTTTATACATGCAACTTCAACTTGAAATTAAAGAATCCATGCACATTCCTCAACAGCAAGGCAATCATGTACCAAAACCAAGTCCACACGAAATGCTGTACAAGAGAATCAATCACCTTAACAACAAAGAAAAGTACGTTTTTTGAAGGCTGCTCATCAAATATGAAGTAGAGTATCAATATTAGAATCTTTGTTTCTCACACTTTCTTAGATGGCAAACTAATAATTAACTAAAATAATAAAATTAATATTTTGTACATAAAATCAGATTACCGGTAACGGTTCTTCCAACGCATGTTGACTCAGTTGGTAAGAACTGTCCACCTTCTTGAGAAAGTTGTGTGTCTGATTCCCACAGCTGATGTGAAGCTGTGTTGACGAGTAGTATGTAAGTACATCTGTAAGCGACTTATGATCCTGAAATCATGCAGTAACCCGTTGAGATAATTGGGGACGAATCCAACAAACTTTCTACCACCCTAAAAAATTACAAGCTGGAGCAGTGACTAGAACTCTTACTGGGTCTGTGGCAAAAAACAAATATGTATGCGTATTCTAGTTATAATTATAATTATAAATAAATGTACATAAATATATCCTACTAACCTGCACATTTGTTTGTTTGTTTGGTTTTTTGTGGGGTTTGGATTTAGTGGTGGAATCTGCTCCACTAAAAATACCGTCTCCCAAATAATTCAATCAATTAGTGGAAAACTCCACCGATTTCATTTTCAGTTGAGTTGAGTTGAGAATGCTGTGTTTGGGTGGTGCGGTGTCGTTTTACACCATCAAATGCTTTCAGCTGTACGATTCCCGTTACAGGGACACCAGATTCCTCCATCTCCATGTTAACAGACCCAGGTGGCGGCGCTTCATGGCCATCGATTCGGAATCTTCGTTTGCATCCTCCTCCTCCTCCTCCGTTGATTCTGATGCCTCCGCCGCTGCTTCTGGGTATTCTTTATTTTGCTTTCATGGCTACAAAGTTAGTTCCTTTTTCCAGCTGGGTTTGATGTGTAATTATGTATCTTCATCTTCTTATTCTGTTAACCGCAGATTCTGCATCATAGAAGGCCCGGAAACGGTGCAAGATTTTGCTAAGATGGAGCTTCAAGAAATTCAGGATAACATTCGAAGTCGGAGGAACAAAATTTTTCTGCATATGGAAGAGGTAATATTGCTATCTCACAACTCAATTCACATATCACTACTTTTACTCAATGACAACACCAGTCAGTTGCTAATATAATATTTGACCATGTTTTTCAGCTTATTGCATGTTTGGATCAACTCATTTTTCCTTAGAATCAATTTTAGCACTTAGAACCTACTCACGGGAGTATCTTCCCAAAATAAATTTTGGCCCTAGAATCAATTCAATTATTGAAAATTTTCCAAATATGCTATTAGATTAGCAATTGTATTGTATGATTAGAAGTTGAAACATGTAACGACTAACAATCATGATGAACTTAGGTGGTTTTGTGGATTAGTTGCCTAGCAAGCTGGCATGTTTTCTTAATTAATGTTTTTGTATGGGTATGGCAGTGCAACCCTGACCCGGATTATTTTAGTGACATGAATGATAATGTTGTTTATGAGCTCTAATTATCAAATGGCTGTAAGTAGAAGGTGAAGGTTCGATATGGAATCCTTCAAAAACAAATTTACTGTTGAAGGAAGGATTTTTGGAAATATTTAATATGCATGGTTAGGATGCCTTTCCTATAATTTTATATAGCATTTCTGAATCTTGACATCTTATTTAGGTGTATTGATGGTTTTAGACTTTTATTTAGTAGAATAGATATCTTGCATGCTACTGCTGTTTGTATGAGCCTTTTATTCCAAAATGAAGGTCTTATATAGTGAAACATTCTGGCAGAAAGGGTTATACAGTTGTTTATTTTTTTACCTATAGTTGGTCTGCCACTGTGTAATAGATATTGAGATGGCCTTTGAGGCTATGGTTTTCTCCTGTGTTAAAATCATGTTCATCTCATTTTTTTCCATCAAATTTCCAATTTTAATCTGAAGAAGGTGTTCATAATTCGAATTACCATTTACAATTTGATTACCCTTTTGTAGGTTCGTAGGCTTAGGATACAACAAAGGATTAAAAATGCTGAACTTGGAATATTGCAAGAAGAGCAAGAGAATGAACTTCCAAACTTCCCATCATTCATTCCATTCTTGCCTCCTTTGGTAAGTTTCTTTACTTAGTTCTAAATTATCTGCATCATGCATTTAATAACTGGTCATAGTGATGTTGTTATTGTTCTTGATGAGCATGAAGAATTTACTTTTCATTGGGAGGGTTTGGCATATGATAAATTTTACATATATTATTTGCAGAGTTCAGCAAACCTCAAGCAATATTATGCAACCTGTTTTTCTCTTATTGCCGGGATAATTCTTTTTGGTGGTCTCCTTGCACCCAGTGTAAGTTTTTTCTACACTTAGTCCTGTGTCTTCAAGCTTGTATATGCTCTATAATTTTAAATTAGCAAGGAAATTTCTTTGTTTTTTGGTCCCTTTGCAATTTTTTCAAGCTTTTACTTCTATTTTCGAGATCAATCTGACCCTTTGAACTGGTGTAAGAAATGTACGATTACATATTTTACTCTATTGTTGCTTCTCATTGATGAGAGTAGGAAAATAAAAGAATGTCAATCATCGTTCAAATCTCTAGAAACTTTTCACTTTTCAGAGAAAGGGATGACCTGGGACAAAGATTGCATTATTTCCCTAATTACTCTGAATAGTTCAATGCATAAGCTGGCCCTATATCTCTATTTATGCTAATGCTACAACTGCTTAATTTAAGTCTCATATGCCCTTGACTGGGTGCACTACAAGTAACAATTTGCACTACAAGTAACAATTATTTAACCTAAAAACTTGTCCTTAACTATATCGTTGGCAATTATAATATTGTTACTGATGATGCTTAGGAAGAAATGCAAATTGATGGTTAAGGAACTTTCATTAACTATATTTGTGTTTTTATTTATATGTTCTTTTTAATATACCATGCTTAACATAAAAAAAGAGTTACTTGCATATACACAGATGAAAGTTATGTGTAATATTCAAGAGAACTGGGATTTGATTTCAACATTTTCTTCTTTTATCCGTCTTTTGAGGCATTTAGTAAACATAATTCCATTTAGTTTTTTCAACTTTCGGTCTTTCTAACTTCTCTCATCTTCATTTCATTTTTCAGTTGGAACTTAAGCTTGGAATAGGGGGCACATCTTATGCAGATTTTATTCAAAATATGCATCTGCCTATGCAGTTGAGGTAGTGCCCATTTCCCGGTTTGTTGTTGCCTATTTACATAATTATTTTCAGTGGGGGCAATGGAAAGTTGTCCTATAGTCCCAAAACTTCAGCTTTTATGAATAGAAGCTGCAAGTTATTTGGCTACATATGGATATTTGAATAGTGGCAGTTCATCCGCTGCTGAAATGAATACTAGTGCATTCTATTTATTGTTCCTTGTCTTAACTATATTCTGTTGGTTATTCTAGTCAGGTTGATCCCATAGTGGCATCATTCTCTGGAGGAGCAGTTGGGGTAATCTCTGCATTAATGGTTGTTGAGATAAACAATGTGAAACAGCAAGAGCAAAAAAGATGCAAATACTGTCTTGGCACTGGTAAGATTTCAGACCTCTTCTGTTATCTGCATTTTAAGAGTCGAACTTCTGAATGGTAGAATTGAAGGGTTTTTGTTTTTTCATTTTTCTTGGCATTCTTTCCCTTTTTAATGCACACTGTTACCACTTTCTACTACTAAGGAGGAGGTGGTGAAGCTTGCATTGGTTCTTGCATCATTCCAAACCATATTCGAAGTGGGAAACTTCTACTATCTGTGATAACTTAGTTGTAGGTGCAACTTGACATACCGATTATACTTGTGCTGTGTCAGGATATCTTGCATGTGCCCGCTGTTCAAGCACAGGAGCCCTTGTTCTGATTGAACCAGTATCCACAGTTAATGGTGGAGATCTGCCTCTATCACCACCAAAAACTGAGAGATGTTCAAATTGCTCTGGATCTGGCAAGGTTCGTTATTTAGAAGTATTGTTGACTTCATTTTGTGTTAGCCTTGCAGTAATTATCTTAGAGAACTGCCATAATCTACATAAATAGAGCTAGATGTCTTGTTCATTGTATTTGTAATAACATCAAAATTGTTAACCAATGATGATATTAATAGCCAATAACCAGACCTAGGCTAAGGGTGCGTTTAGGTGTGAAGCGATTATGACAATAAACACTTATCACATAATTGCTTATTCTGTTATTCATAAGCGAATATAAACAACTTATGAAAATAAACTCAAAACAGCTTCTAAGTATGTCATATGCTATTTTCACAAACTTAACCAAATATTTGCTTTAACGCTTATACTATAAGATAAACTCAAATAAGCTATTCTAAACGCGACCAGAATCGGTATGTGTTTGTTTACCTGCAATGTCCACAGCCAGTAGCAATAGTAGTTCATAATTGTTTTTGTAATTTTCATGCTCAATTCTGATTGCAGGTTATGTGCCCAACATGTCTTTGCACTGGAATGGCAATGGCAAGCGAACATGATCCACGAATTGATCCTTTTGATTAAAGGTTTAATACTAATCGATATCCTAAAGAGGCAATTTGAAATGTATAATGTATGTGGTATATTTTTTCAGTGGTGGAGTAATGGAATTTATGTAAATATGTATAAATACGGAATATGAAAAAGAAAGGGTTAAGAATAAGACAGTTTCCCTTTATTTTTTAGAATTGACGTGGTGCAGCAAGAAACTACAAACACAGCTTTTTGTTTTAACAAACAAAACACAAAAATACGTTTGTTCTGTCCTTTTTATATGATTGTTTTGAGAAAAAAATTGCTCTATGTTTGGATTTTTGGGAGTAGAAGTTGAGAATTTAGTTTGATTATTCTTTGGCCTTATAAACTTGTTTTGATGAACTTCTTCACTCGTTTCAAATCCCTGTCACCATCATTGCTACTCCTCCTATGAGTGCTATCACCACTACCTGATGACTTTTCACAAGATTATCAGTGGTATAAGTACAAAGTAGTGAACAAGAATATCTTATTTACTAATTATCATGTATTAAGTATTAACTAATTGGTTAGCTTAACCTATCCAAAGAAACGGAGGGTTGTAATAATAATCTATGAATGTTGAGAATAGTATTATTTATTTTCTATCATATGATTGTCAGGACTAATTGCCACTTCTCAGGACTGATGTCATAACTCATAATAGATAGAAAGATAAATTAATGTTGAGAGTTGAGACAGTGGTGTCTACCATTTAATTTTTTGGTCAAGTGGTGTCTGTCATTTTAACTTGGTTAAAAATAGAAAGTAACAAAGAACCAAATAGAATCCTATCAAGATGAAATACTACGCCAAAATCCAACTAAAAGAGAGCTTAGTTATCCATAGGATGGAAACTAGCTTGCTTACAAGGAGAATCAATAAGGAATTAGGAGACGGTGAAGAATCCAAGCATCCGTTGATGAAAATCCTCTTTTCCTTCTCAAATTAGAGCTCTCTCACGTCCAAGGGGTGTTTGGAGGAGACTAGGGTTGAAAGAATGATCCAAAACCTTGCCAAAATCGCGTTTTAAAGGAGTCTGGGCGGTGCAGGGGCGCCTAGCGCCTTGGGCCAAGCCCAGCGGCGCCCAACGCCCTCGCAGAGGCGCTCAGCGGCCTTGTTTCCTCTTCTGGGCGCTAAGCCCCTTAATGGGGCGCTTAGCCACCCTGAATCACTATCTGGGCGCTTAGCCCCTTCATGGGGCGCTTAGCCTCTCTTCTTGGGCGCTTAGCCCCCTGCTGGCCGCTCAGCGGCTTGTAACGGCGCTTAGCGTCCCGAAAACGTCTCCAAATCAAGATCCAACCGTCCATATTGAAGTTCCATGAGTTAGGAACCACATACTTAAATTTTAGCTAAATCCAACGGTTAACGAATGAGATATTGCAATTTTGCTCAGGCTGCTTCAAGATTTCTGCATCAAAAAGTTGGGATTAGAACTGAAATCTTCATTAAACATCAATAATGTGCATTCTAACCCAGAATTAATAGCAATTCATCATTCCTTTGCAAAACATACATTTCTTGGGGATTTTAACAATTAAAACTTAAAATAAGTGCCTAAAAACAATGTTAAAACTATGAACGTTTGACACTTATCAGGCCTTAGTTGTGTTTGCCAACAATTGGTTCATAATTGACCCACTTACTCTATTGATCGATCAACTTCTTCCTATTCAAGATATTCTTCTATTGAACGAAAAAAGTCACACGCATTATAATTTTAATCAAAATATTTGATTAATTAATTTATTTTTGAAGTTAATGAAGCAAGAAAGTGAAAAAATCTTGATTGTTGGATTAACTAATCAATTGGATAACATGTGGGTGGGTTACTTGAATTTTGAAATGCGGACATAAGTTAAAGGTTTGTCAAATTATTAATCAAATTTTTGAAAAAAAAAATTGAAGAAAAGAAAACTAAATCCATCATGTAATATTTTACATACCATGAAGTAATTATGTGGAGTAACTCAATATGCGATATAAAAAGAAAGACACATACATACATGGAGTTGTCAAAGTTTTCGTTAAATTAGGATCTACACAAGATAAGCATTTGCCATTTGTTGGTTGTTGAGATCAATTTGTTCATGCAAAGCACACTGTTGGGTGGTTGAGATCAATTTGATCAAAGAAAATCTTTTTTAGCTAACTTAATTATAAGTAAAAATACTAGAAAGAATTTAGAGATTTTGTAGAGAGAAATGAACATGTGTTGAAAATCACCTTCTAATCTATCTGTCTAAGAATATGGAGAGAAATGTTGAAGATGTCGAGATTGTGATCGTGGGAGGTGGTATATGTGGGCTTGCAACAGCCCTCGCTCTTCATAGGTTTTGATTTTGGTTTTGTTGTTGTTTCCTTCTCATAATTAATGTTAGTTTCCTTGTTGAATATAAGATTTGATTTGATTTGATTTAATTTGCAGGAAGAGCATTAAAAGTTTGGTGTTAGAAAGATCAGAGAAGTTGCGAGCTACAGGA
This sequence comes from Acmispon strigosus, assembly GCA_030819835.1. Classification (NCBI taxonomy): domain Eukaryota; kingdom Viridiplantae; phylum Streptophyta; class Magnoliopsida; order Fabales; family Fabaceae; genus Acmispon; species Acmispon strigosus. Next base: position 74,765,464 of record JAUAMA010000004.1, read on the forward strand.
GCAGCCATTATCGTGCATGCAAATGGATGGCGTGCACTTGATCAGCTAGGTGTTGGTTCAATTCTTAGACAAACGGCCATTCAAATTCAAGGGTCCGTAACATCACATCTTTCGTCTTTCGTCTTAATTTCTATAACAAAATTCAATGAATAACTTAAGTATACATATGTTGTCAGGGGAAGATTCATATCGCTTAGTGGCCCTGAGCCAAATGAAATACCATTTGGGTGAGTTTGTTGTGCATTTTTCAGTGCAATATAACTAAGTTCAAATCATGTAAATTAAATGAAGCAAGCATTTTATACTTAATTAACAGGGTTAATCAAGAATTTCGTTGTTTAAAGCGTACTGATCTAATCGAAGCCATGGCCAATAGTTTACCAGAGGGAACTATACGTACCAATTGTCAAGTACTTTCCATTGAATTGGATAAAGTAACACATGATCCACAACTTTTGCTAAGCAATGGATCCATCCTTCAACCCAATGTACGTTAATTGCTGAATTTGCAATACTATATAGCTAGCTACAATTACTCATATTTAATTTGGTGGTGTATGTAAGGTTGTAATTGGATGTGATGGCGTGAATACTAGCATTGCAAGTACAGTTGGGTTACACCCTAGTGGTTTCTTGCTCTTCTCTACACGTGTGGCACGAGGCTTAACAAATTATCCAAATGGCCATCAATTTGGTAGTGAGTTTGTTATGATGTTTGGAGGTCCTGTCCAACTTGGAAGAATCCCAGTCACTGAAAACCTTGTTTACTGGTTTATTACAAGGCCAAGAACTTCTCAAGGTCGTCATTCTATCTTTGCTTGCTTTGGTTAATTAAAAAACTAGTATATGTATCTTCAATTAATATATTTTGCATTTTTGTTTGAACCTATACATATATATGAGCTGCAGATTCAATAATTTCAAATGACACATGTCTTATTAGACAATCTTTGATGGAATCAATGAATTCGAATGGTTTCCCAAAACATGCAAAGGATATGATACAGAATTGCATGGTGGAGTTCTTGCATTTCACTGAGTTGAAGTATCGTCCACCATGGGATTTGGTTCTTAACCACTTTAGGAAAGGCAGAATAACCATTGCTGGTGATGCACTTCATGCTATGGGCCCATTCAGTGCACAAGGTGGCTCAGCTTCCATAGAAGATGCAGTTGTTCTTGCTAGATGCCTGGCCCAAAAGATTCATAGTGCTAACAACGTGATAACAAAGACAAATATTATAGAGGATGCATTTGATCAATATGTTCAAGAAAGGAAGATGAGAATCTTTTGGATCTCTTTGTATAGTTTTCTTATTGGGAAGAAGCTTGATGCACCATCATTCATAGTGAAATGGATTATCATTGCACTCATTACTATTGTGTTTCGAGACCCAGATTGGCATACCCACTATGATTGTGGAACTCTGTAGGAAAATGAATGGCTATAATAATGTATGAGTACTCATCATTTTAAATAATATCTTATCGCATATATATCATGTTAATATTATAGTGTCTAAGTTTGTTTTAAAAACATTTTTCATCCCTTTAAGTTTTAGAAAATAGACCACACTTCTCTCTCGCGCAAGATCTTACATCTCAAAATTCTGGGTTATAAATCTCTTGGTTTCGTGTAGAAGCCTTATATCATCATGGGCAACATAAGTTGTCATTCATCAACCTATAGTACCAAGATCTTACATCTCAACTCCTACTGAACTTATGATATACACAATCATCAAATAGACATTAAGGTACTTGACAAACAATGAATTGAAAATAATTAATGTCTCCAAATCAAGTAAAACATAGCAAACAATTTCCAATAGTTATTAACACAATAATGATTTTGTTAATATCACCCCTTAGGACTGAGGATAAGAATACAAAATTGGAAAGATTTTATGAGAAAAAACAATGTAGTTATATGACATTAAAAATATAAAAATGCAATTACATGTACTTTTTTTCTATAAACTTTCCAGTTTTACTTTCTTACCTCAAGCCTTAAAGGTTGAAAACAACCAAAGTAATAATAGTAATAATAGAAATAATGTCTTTGATGCAACCAAATTTAAATGGTTAGAACCATCTGACTATCTCAGGTAGCACTTAATAAGTTTGAGGATTGAAATCATTGTTTTGCATAGCTCCAAAAGTCCATCTCTCCCCGCAAAGAATGTTGGTTGATCTGGTGGACAGATTGTGGATTTGCATCATCAAACCTGACCCCTTTAGTTGTGTCTTCATTTCCAAGATTAGAAGTCATTAGCCTATCAAACACACCCCATTCATTCATTCCTTCACCTCTCCCACCGCCCATTTCTTGAGGCGGTTCACACGAGCCAACTTCCATGCCGGATTCCGAAACTTGGTATCTTAGGCCATCACTACCACTCTCACAATCTCTAGGGTTTGTCATGAGCTGCTTGAGAGGGGGCTCTGAGGGTAGAGACGGCACGAACGAATAGTCATAATTAACCATTGGTTTGGGGCTCTGGAGAAGAGGTTGTTGGGATTGGAAAAGTGAGTATTGAGGGTGGTTTTGCAAGTGTGGATAGTGAAGACCAAGCTCGGGTTTATCCAGCTCAAACCCTGATGGGTTCCTAGTGTTTTGTTGTTGGTGTAGCAAGTATTGGTTTTCTCTGTGCATGAAGGAGCGGGCATTGGTGCCTGAGGAGTTATTGATTGGTTGCTCTGAATTATGTGTGGAGCTGCCTTCATTATTTCCAATCTTGAATAGGTTCTTCTTCTTGAACACCCTGCACACCACCCACCCATCTTCCTGCAAAAGCACATAAGGTATATGTTTCATATACATAAACAAGAGAGAAGTAATATATTTGATATATGATATTATGTGATAAGAAGAGGAAAATAAAGTTTATGTATGTGTTGATACTGATTGAGTATCTAAAAGAATAGGATTTTCATATAATCAACATATAGTAAATAATTTGATTCCCAATTGTATTTGATATATCATATGATCAATTTGTTTGGAAAATAAAGTCTCAATCCTAAACCACTGGTCTTAACTTTAATGATGACAATAAATAAGGTTATAAATGCTAATGATCATATGTCATTTAAAGTGTTAATTAGGACAGGTATATAGATCAAGATCAAGAAAAAGAAAGAAGATTGAAAAGCTTAAGAAAATTGTCTATAAGTCAAGCCTTCTCTACATAAAGCCAAAGCCAATGTCTACTCAAAAGTCATACGGAATCATGAGAAACAAAGTCTCCGTCCTTCCATCTAAAACCTCATTCACAAATAAAGCCCAAAAATACTACAAGAAAACTTGTAAGGCTACAAGCAATATCACATACAAAGGAAAGTATGTGTCTACATAAGCCTCAACAATCTATCCTATGAAAGACAAAATTTCCAAGACTATCAAGTTGATAAGAAGAAAAGTGAAGAGACCAAGAAATCAACAATCTTTAGAGTCATATCATTTACAAGCTCAAGAGAAGTAATCCCTGTACCATAAGAAAAGGAATGCAAGGCTCAATCAGCTCTCATACAATACACGATATAAGGACATCATCTATGAAAGAGTGTGATACACTAAAGACACAGTACACCACTAGTCTAGTACTTTGAAAGCAAAATACATCATAAGAGGTATTCTACAAGACATGACCCACAAAAAGATTCTCTAACACGCTGAATATGAAGAGCATCCTTGCTTCAATCATGACACAATTACTGATGTACAACTTCAAGAAATCAGCAAAAGAAAATCAAAGAATTTGGATGAAGGGGGTTGCCATCATAACCCAAGTAACAAGAAAGAGTAGCATCGAAAGCCTACATAAGCTAAGCTAGTATTTACATCACTTTATTTGGAAAATTTCTTGTCATAAGCTATCAACTGTCACATCCAAACTGATACACAACCGAAAGCACTCCCAATCGGTCAAGAGCATTTAATGCACAACAAGGAGACAAGTGAATCACCGAGAGTATGAGAGTGTGCATAAGAGAATGTGCAAATGAGCTTATGAGAAGAAGAAAGCAATGAAGCTTGAAAAATAGAACAAATGCACTATGGTGAAATATGCACCGAGTGGTTGTACTCTTTCATAGAAAATTCATGAGACACCTCTAGAAGAAGAAAAGAGTGAAATAGGCTCAAACAGAAAGCATGTACTTCGAGCAAGAGAATGAAGAGAGAAAAGTGAATGAGATCAATCAACCATGCTACAACGTCTATCCAGATTGATTGAAGTTCCAAGTTCGTAGGACTGAGAGCATACAAATGTAAATTCAGCTCTATCATCTGAATATTATAAGAAGGTTGCAAACTAGTACAATCATATGCAAACTAGTACAATCATATGCACCTTTCTCAAGAGTATTGAGCTTCATTCTAAATCTTGAAGGAGGAGTCCTGTCAATACTTGTTAAGCCTGAAGATACTTGCACAGTAATTCTTGCAAGGAGAAGTCCTTAATAATACTTGAAGGAGAAGTCTTGTCAATACTTGTTAAGCCTGAAGATACTTGTAAAATAATACTTTCTAGGAGAAGTCCTTGATAATTCTCGAAGGATAAGTCTTCCCAATAATTGTTAAGCTTGAAGAGGCTTGTATAATAATACTGGCTAGATAAGTCATTGATAATGCTTGAAGGAGGAGCCCTGCCAATAATTTTTAAGCCTGAAGAGTCTTGTACAATAATACTTTCTACAAGGTGTCCTTAGAATAATTGTTAGGAGGAGTCCTTGGGAATACTTGTGGGGGAGAAGTCCCGGATAATATTTGATGGGAGAAGTCCCTAAAATACTTGAAGATACTATTGGAAATCCTGGTGGTAGACCAAGGACCGGATGTAACCCATGTTGGGTGAACCAGGATCAATCACGGTATGCTTACCTCTCTATTCCTTCCCCGCTTCGTACTATAATGTCAATCTGTTGCACCATCGTCCGAAGCAAAGCTAGAAGGAAAACTTTAAATCCAAGTGATTAAAAATTTTCAACCATTGTAAAGTTTTTACAGACACAATTCAACTCTTCTTCTTGTGCCCATGTGATTACCTTCACAATTAATGTTCAGAAACTAACTCATAGACACTCATATAATACAAACATCCAACAAATACTCAAAGGGAGAAATGAATTTATGCCTACTGAGTTATCACTTATGATAGTCCGATCTAGAGGACGGGTTTTACTACTACAAGTACACTAAGCAAAATGTTCCTCGGAGGTTGTGTATCTACCGAGCTATCGCCTATGCTAGACCGACCCAAAGAATGGGTTTTACTACTACAAGTCCACTAAGTAAAATGCTCGGGACTTGAATGACATTGTACCTTTCGTGAACTATCACCTAAAATAGCCTGGCCCAGATGATGGGTTATGATTGAACTAATGGAAAATCATGACTAAGGGGAATCGTAACACCCAAATCAATTAATCAAAAAATATTCAATGATATTACATAAATAAGGAGACAACTAAATAAAATCTAGTAACTCAAAGGACAAATCCATGACCTAGAAGAAAGGAGAAGGAAACATAAGCCAACATGTTCACTTCACTCTAACGCTAATATTGGAAGTTAGGATGTAGGCTTGTCACTAAGTTTAACTTTGAAGTTTTTGAGGGAACATAATTGAAGATAGAGAAGCAGTAATGAATGTGATGTATGATGAATGTGATAAAAAGAGAGACACAAAAAAATAGTGTCTCTGAGATATCTATTGAGGAGACAAGGGGAGCCCATGGGCCGAGGAAAGAAGAAAATAAGAGAACCCGATGCCATATCTTTACCCAAAACCTTAATGCATTGGGTTTATGAGTCACATCTCTTGTAAAGTCTTCAGCTCACCCATACTTAGCCAATGTGGGACTCCAACTCACACTTGAATTCTCAACATTCTCCCCCTCAAGTGCGAGTCACCCCCACATTATCATGATCCTCCTCCGTGGAAGCTATCCACACCTGCATCGTCGTTCGCTTCACCGTGTCAACAGGACACGATGCCTAGCCACGCGCTAGGAAGACTTTCGATACAAGGAGTTGTCACCATGACTACACAAACCATCGACTCTGATACCACTTGTTGGGGAGACAGGGGAGCCCATGGGTCGAGGAAAGAAGACACTAAGAGAAACCAATGCCATACATTTACCCAAAATTTTAAGGCATTGTGTTTATGGGTCACGCCTCTTATAAAATTTTCATCTCACTCATACTTAACAAATGTGAGACTCCAACTCTACTTGAATTGTTAACAATGTTTGAGTATCTAACTGTGGTTAAGTATGATTAATCTATAGTACTAGGAGGTTTGTAAACAAAAATGAAAAGCAAAAAATATTTATAAAAAAAGTGACATGACATACATTGGCATTTCCTTGAGGATCATTGGCATCTTCAAGACGGTACTCGTGCATGATCCAATCAGTCTTTTGACCATGAGGAGCTCTGCCTTTGTAGAAGACAAGGGTTTTTCTCATTCCAATCTTCATGTAACTATTCCGTATGCACTTGTCTCTTCCGGTAGCTTTCCAAAACCCTGCGTTTGTTGCCCTGTTGGTCCTTGACCCTGTTGGGTACTTTCTGTCCTTGTGACTGAAGAAATACCACTCGTTTTGTGGGGTTGATCCAATTTTGCATCTTTCTGTAGTACGTACATCATCAAAAATTAAATCAAAAACAAATATGTGCATGTTTCAATATTGTTTTGTAAAATATAAAATTTTAATAGGATAAAAACATTTTTTTAAAAACTAAAATCTCAATATTTTAGAGATGTTTTCTGTTTTATTCTTCAATTTTAAATTACAAGTCAATTTTTCAACTTTACAAAATTGTTTTTTCTTTTCTCCTTAAAAAAATCTTATTTTAAAAATTGTTTGTGAAAATATTTTTTAAATTCACAAAAGTGATAAGTGAATCAAACAAACCATATGAGTTATGTCATCAATTGCTTAAATTCATCCTTAAAGAAGCACGGCGGGATATGCAAATCATCAGAAAATCAAATTGAACTTAATTTTTCAAAACAAAAATTGCAATATACTACGGGTTTAATTTTAATCTATTGTAATGATTAGAATATCTCAAAATTGAGCAGTCAAACCCAATTTGGACGTACAAAAATAATTATATGATGTTCGAGTCCCAATTCATGAAGAAAGAACAAATAAAAAGAATTTCATACAGGAAAAACCACCTTTTACGTTTTACCAATGAAAACCTACATGTAGTGTTTTGAATTATGCTAAAGAAGCTCAAATTGAACCTATATTAAAAAAAAATGAAGTAATTAATCAAATGGTAGTTTACCTTGCAAGTCCCAAGGCTCCATCTTGTTCAAGTCCACCTCCCTAATAACATCCATGTCAAACTTTTGAAAGGACACCTTCTTCTTCAAGTAGTAATGAAGAAGCTCTTCATCCGTTGGATGAAATCTAAACCCAGGAGGAACACCGCCATTAGAAGAAGACATCTAATCTCCAAATTCAAAAATCTCAATCACTTACACGAACAACAATAACATGTAACAAGTATATGGAGATGTTTATAAATAATTTATTCTTTCAACTTTGAAGAAACTGTGAGCAATCAATTTGTACGTAGAGTTGCAGGCATGGAGGTTATATACCTTCATGGTTGTCAACGCCACCATTACACACTTGTGACAGTGAAAGGGTTGACGGCCGGTGACTGCGCCTACGGGAATGGTTAAAGCTATTTATCGTAAAAAGCAAGTTTACGAAATGAATGTGACTTCATGATTGTTATTTTTTATTCATATATCTTTTTATCACTTTGCTTATTTTATTAATATTCTTAGAATTAACCATAAGGATCCCCACAAGCATATGGGGAGCGTGTAACTGTAAACGATATATACATTCACAAAAGAATATGTTTTTAAATTCAAATTAAGTTATCATTATTGTGAGTAAGGACATCAATAGTAACTTTTTTTTATAAAAAAAGACAGTATTATTAAAACAGAATTATTTTTAAAATTTATTAAAAACTAGCTAGTTAGTAAATATATTTGATCATAACTAGCTGTAAAAAGACTAATCTCCTCGAGACTTGGAAATAACATAAAATAGGTAGGTCTCTCATAACATATCATTCTCCATAAACATTGTTTAGGGATTGAACCTCAACTAAATATTTAAGGACTTCAACTATCTATCAACTATTTAAACATTGTTGTTAAAGGCTTGTTTGTGTAATCTTGTCTTTTATTTTCCAAATATAAGTAAGAAAAACACATAGATGTTATTACTTAGTTAGTTTTTTCTTTTGTGAAAATTATTAATCATTGTTATCATTTTTTACATATAAAAAATATATAGTGAAATATAAAATAGTAGTATTTAATAAATAAATATAATAAATCGAATTTCATAGCACGGGTTACAGAACTATTTTTTCAAAAATAAATGAGACCTTAATCGACCAGAATTACTATGCTATTGTTGAATAGTAATATACTAATCCACGCGCTTGTTAAAGGAACGTGGACTAATTAGTTTTGTGAATATAGTAAATGATCCCGAGAATTAAAGACCAGTATAATTTATGGTTTATTTGATTGTTGTTAAAGCAATGCTAGGAAAAATAGCTGCTAAAGCTTCTTGGGATTTCCACATTTCATTGGACGGTCGATCGTAATTTCATACTAATAAAGTTCTTCTTCTTCTTCTTCATACACAATATTTTATGTAAATTATTGACAATCATAGTATAACTTCAAATTTTGTGGTTAGTCTTAAATGTTCATAGAAACAGTTGGAGACGCAGTCGCCATAGCTGGGGCACCACATGTGGGTATCACCTCAACAATTGCTTCGCTTGATTCAATTGCACGCTTTCTTTCTGTATTTTTTCATGTCAATTACATGTATCAAATATTGTTTATATATAAAAGATACATTATCAATGTACGTAAAGCTGAATCATAGTAGGATAATTATTTCTTTTCATTTTTCTTGTTATTTCAGGTTTGAAGTTGCATGTAAGTTGAAAAGTTCTAACTAATTACCTTCCTAACATATATATGTTACATGTATCAACTTTTCAGGTTTATTAATTAACTTCAATATAATTCCCAATTAGTCCATTTGCATTCATGCATGCATGTTTCTCCTATTGGACTGGGTTAAATTTCTTCGATGACAGCTTTTCAGTCAGGTTGACTCAAATTTGGTGGAAATTTTGCACAATATGAGCTTTATATTATACATATGCATTCATAGCATTCATACAAATGTTCTGAAATACGGTATCCATTCCTTGATTTTGAAGTCATCTTTGACTAAATTAAACTAGTAGTTTTATCGTAATGCATGCAATCGATCCATATACACCTTTAATTTTCGAATGTTGATTATTCTTTTCTGGTATTCTTAATTTCCTTTAAGTGTAATATTAGTCCCTTTTAACTAGTAGTAAAATTATGAATTAAATTATAAGCTACGTCTATTATTTTTCGAAAGCTAACGAATGAATTCAGTGTTGTGAAACTCAGCTCCGATCGGGACTCGGGTGGTTTTTCTTGAGGATCCAGAAAAAAACAAAAAGAAAATTCAGATCCACAATAAACTCATGTTGTTTGCGGTGGCTCCGTCATTAGTTCTCCAAGACTGAAGATGTAACGAAGGGCCCAGTCCGTCATCAGATACACACACTGTTGAGAAATTAAAGTAATTCAAATACATGTAATTAGTATTTGTTAGGTAGCTATACCTTCTATTAACAAACTGGTATGAAGAGCAAGTTCTTTCTAGAACTGTGTTCTTGCCCATCGCGATCATCACTGTGCCATTGGAGGGTGCCTATCGCAATCACAGCTGCATGTTTTGAAGGAATGCTGATTATTGCATTTAAGTCTTGGAAGGATTGCGCCTGGAGCTGTGTGTTCCGAGGGTGTTCTAGCATTTGATTTCTTGAGGATTTTGTGGAGCTGTGCACGGATTGCTGAGTTTTTAGCTTGAAGATTGACAATGGATGGTTGGAATGGTAACCTTCTCAGTTTGGCTGATTAAAATTGGGAGAGACGTGCATCTAACACCCCGATTTCTCGAGGGTTATTCTCGTAATATCAACCACTTAATTAAGACACTTTTTTTTTCAAAAACATTAGATAAAATAAACCATCGTTAATCATTACTAATATTAAACTATCATCCGCCAAGCGGGAGATAAATCAAGTTGAAAATTTATAACTCCAAACACCCCTTATGTCACCACGCAGGGCAAACCACATGAAAGCCATTGAAAAAGGAAGAGAGGGATCGAGATCGAGAGATGGAGCGGCATGGTGCAAGGGGTCAAGAAACAGAGGAGCGTGATCGAGAGACAACGAGATCTAGGTTTGAAGTCTCTCCCTCCCTCTCTCAATCTCGTCATCTTTCTCTTTCTTGATCTCTTCTTCTTTCTCCCTCCCACTCTTCCCTTTGCCCTTGTTTTGGTTTTGTTCATGGTAGGGGGTGGTGGGTCAGTGTGGGTTGGATAGGTTGCGATTTAGGGGTGTGGGCGGTGGAGGTTGTGGGTTGCGATTAGGGCGGTTGCAGGTCAACAACGACCTTTGTTGTCTGTCGTATCCCAACGGTGGTGTTTTCAACCATTACTGCCCTGTGGCAAGTGGTGACGAGGAGAAGATCTCGGTGGCTATGGTGGTTTGAGAATTTTGAAGAAGAAAGTTTCGTCACTGCTTTATCAGTGGAGGAAGAAGAAAGTGAGCAAAATAAGGAGACTCAGATGGGTTTTTTTTTGCGGATGGAGATGATGAGAGAAGAAAAAAGAGAAACTGGGACCAAACATCTTTATCTTCCCCTAGTCATTTTCTCCTCGCTACCCCCACCCCTTTCTCCATTTGAGTTGCTTAATTGTTGTGGTTTCCATCTCCATCTCCTCTGTTTGATTTATTGTTATGATTTCGACCTAGTGGCTAGTGGGGTTGAGAGTTTTGATTAATTAAGGTTGTGGATGGGGTGAGATTCGATCTGATAGCAAGTGGTGTTGGGGGTTTACATTAATTGAGGTTGTAGATGAAGGAGACAAAGATGATTTTGTTGTTTTAATGAAATGAAGGTGAAGATGTTTGAACATGATGAAGATGATAGAGAAGGAAGGTAAAGATAATGTGTTTTATGGATTTTTAATTTTAAAAAAAAAAAAATTGTTGGCTTATTGCACTTTTAGTCCCCAAAATATTAGCTTTTGGGTGGAAAATAGTTCGAGGACCAAAAGTGTTAACAAAAGTTAACGTCGGGGAGGCAGAATGTTATTTTAGAAGTTTGGGAACCCCCTGTTGCACATATCGCATTCGTGAAGGGACCAAAACTGCAATTAAGCCCTTGAGAAATGGCATCCATCATGAGGTTACAACCCCTTATGCCCCTCAGCACAATGGTTTGACTGAAAGAAGAAATAAGACTTTTCTTAACATAACCATAAGTATGATAAAAAAAGTCTTTGCCTCAAAGTGTATGGGGTGAAGCAGTCACCACAGTAGCCTACATCCTTAACAAATGTCCTACAAAGAGATTGAAAGAAAGGTCCCTAAAGAGGTGTAGTCAGGGAAGAAGATTATAATGAGTTATCTAAAAGTTTATGCCTAGCTATACATGGAGAAGCATAAAACAAGCGGTGTGGATCCTAAAGCAGGGAGGTTTTTGGCGGATTGGTAATGGGTGTGATGGTGTAGTGGAATCTACAGAGCACGTCCTCCGTGATTGCTCGTGGAGTAGACAGGTTTGGTTTGCGTCTATTCTTGGTTTTACTTGGCCCTCTGTTCTTGATCAAACCGTGGCTCAGTGGTAGGTATCAATTTTGCTGCCGGCTCCACCAGAGATTGGAGAACTTACTTGTGCTACTGTGTGCCATAATCCCCGAGATGTTGTTGCACGTGCTGAGACTGAGCTCTTGGAATATAAACAACACTTCCAACGTCTTTCTCCCTCTACTTTCAACACAGGTGTCACAGTTATGAATAGATGGTCTGCTCCTCCTTGTGGATTTGTGAAGTTAAACACTGACGCGGCGGGCAATGGCGGTGATAGGGGTGGTGCAATGATAAGTGCCAAATTTAGCTATTTTTTCCATATTGATTTTGGCACTTATTTATCTAAATGTTTCAAAAATCTCTCAAATTATTCCTCAATAGGTTAAAATAGTAAGTAATTAGATTATATATAAATACAACGATAAATATACTAGTTATAAGAATTAAATCCCTTGTTTTTGTTTGTAAGAGAAAATTCAAAACGATCCAAAAAAAAATCATAAAGGCCAAAAATTAAAGATTCTAGCCTAGTCAAATAATATTATTAATTTCCCCACCTTATTCTATAAATACTTAAATGCTTTGAAATAATCAAAATATTAAATCAATAAAATACATACAAATTATCATGAACTTTATTTTCTACCAATTAAATTAAATAAATTCAAAATTTATGTATTTACACATATAAAAAAAAATTGGAAGAGCATGTATCCATCGTGCGAGAATGTGATTGGGATTGGGAATGTTAAACAAGAGTTAGAGTTAGAGTTAGAGTTAGAGTTAGGTATTTTCCCATTCATTCACCAAAAACAAGAGTTAGGTTGGACGGAGCCGGGAGGGAGAGATCAACACCAATGTCTGATTCAATTCATACGATCGCTAGCGAGATGCGTTCTCGTTCTCTACTTTCCTTGCGATCAAATAAATCAATCATGTAAGTAAGATACTAAGACCTACCTAACCTTTCTCCTGTTTTCATTCTTTCTGCTTTATTTTATTCCATCATCAGTTTCCATCAATGCGATCGCTCTTATTGCAATACGCACTGCAACAAGATCGCAGATACATACAATTGAATATTACTTACTTGAACTATCTAGGTTTCAAATTTAATTAATAGATTACACAACAAATTTTACTTGCATTCATTGCCGCTTTCTTTAAATTTAGCAATAAATTTCATTATCGCACTGCAGGAACGCAGAGGAGCGGAGATTTCTCCAACACTAAACCACTGAGTAATTTACCTCTGAATCTATCCCTTCATAACGCATCTCTATTTTAGACAATGTTCTTGAGACAGACACTGCTGCACTGCTCTGCATCATAATGCTATTTAATATTCTCATTATTGTTTTGATTTGCCTTTCTATCTAGTTGAGAAGATTAGTTGCTGTTTCTCCTTTGTAATGCAATTGTTAATTTGCTGAAACGATCCGTTGTAAATAATTTTAAAAAGTTGCACCTCAAGCAGTGTTGTTAATCGCGGAAAATAGCGGAAAGCCAAAAGCTCACTATGTCAAGCCCTTAAAGCTGAAAATAGAGGTGAGCCCTGGAGAATGCTACGCTATAGCTTCGCTATATCCGGTATTTGACAACATTGATTGGAAGTAAACATGTATATTTGTTTTGGCATTGATGTAAAAACAAGAATTTGTCGCATTGACTTCAACGGAAACATAAATGCACATGTGTTTGTTGCATTTTTAGGCATTCTATTTTTCTGGAAATGATTTTGCATTATTATGTGACAAGTAATCTGCACGATAAGGTGCAAAAATGAACAACCCGAATCGAATCATCACCGTTTAAAATTTTAACGAGTTCTTGAACTTTAATGGAGTTGATTGGATGTGGTCAGCCTTGAAAATTAAAATACACATTTCATCTTCTTTTTATTGTTGAATCGAATTTATTGTTTTCTACAAGCTTTGAGAATAAGCATTTTCATGAAAAATCATTTTTAGTTATTTTGTCTTAGGATGTGCTTGGTTTGTGATCATATTTATTTCTGTGGATGCTTCTGTTGAAAACTGTTTTCCTTTTCTGATAAATGATTTTCTCAGCGTCATTGCTTAGTTTATCCACCCAACACTGAAAGTGATGTGAAAAGATTGTGAGAATTCTTCAAGGCATCAAATACTGCAATTTTAGGTAATCCAGTGAGGCCACTTGCCATTGATGAAGAGTTCGACTCTGCCATGCACTGCATATTACATGATTTTGTGTGCTATCCTTGGTATGTTTTAATTAAGTCATATTTGTTAGTGGTTCAGGGGGAAAATAAGTTACATTATCAGTTAGGCTTTTCATATGCCATTTCATGTCATTGGCACAGGAAGTAATTTGTTCATTATAGGCCAATGGTTCTTTATGTGTGATTACTTGTTCAGAAAGATACAACTTGTTAATTGCTTCCTCATCTATCAGAAACACACAAAACTTGAACCAGATATTGTGGTTTGAAATTCTAAAAGAAATGATTCTAGGAGAAACTTTTAGGAGTAGTTTTTTGTGTGTGGTGTGTGTGTGTGTGTGTGTGTTGGGTGGAGTGATTCTGGGAAGTTTAACCGTGGACCCAAGCACACAATAAATTATTCTCCTGGACTTGTTGCTTGACTTGCTTCACGTCAGGATCTAGAGACTGATTTGTAGTAGTGTTGTTGATTGGTATTTTTTTGATTTGTTAAACTATTTTAGACCTTGGTTAGATTTGTAGTAGAATGTCTGTAGCTGCTTTAAGCAAAGTTATTTTGGTAACGCTGTCTTAGTTGATATTGGATGTCTTCTCTCATATTTTTTTATCAGAGTTCATCTACCTGTGTGTGTGAGGGCATGCGAGCATGTCGTGTGTGCTGGGGGTGGGGGGAGGAGTGGTCCATGTTCACCACCCCTTGCACTATTGGATATATATTATTGCAGCCTGAGAGATCATGAATGTCCAGTTTTACATGAAAAGAAAGTAAACATTCTCTTTACATAGTTTTGCTCCTGAAATTTTTATGTCCAATTTTTCAGTTAATATGGGGTGTTGGAAGATAATTTCTCATTCAAAAGCCTTTGTTTTGTCACTTTCAGGCCAATCCTCCACTTGATGGGAGCAAAACTCCTCTCATAGGCTGGCATATCTTTTCACATATCTTATTTCAGCCATGGCATTTATTGCTATTTTTGCAAATTACTTTCCGTGAATGAGAAATCAAATTTGAGGAGTGTGCAAGCAGCCAAATTGACAATTAACAAGCGAAGCATCCTTGTCTCAATGTGTCCTTCGAAGCAAATATGAAGCAAATGTTGGTCTCAATGTGACCTTCGAAGCAAGCGTGTAGCAACCAGAGGTCAGTTTGAGCCTTTTTAAATTATCGATTGTTGCTTGTTTGTGATTTATTTGTTTCTCGAGTATGATTGTTAAGTCTCAATAGGATCACATTGGTATGTGTAAAGCAAAAGCTATTGATTGGATAAAGTATCTGTGTTTTTTAAAACCCAATTGGTTTCCACGTAGTGGGATAAGTGATTTTTCTATATGGTTACTTATTGAGATCTATGTGTTTTCAATTTAATTGAAGTGCAAAAAAGTTAAACCTTTAACAAGTTTGGTCGATACATATTTCTTCTTTGAGCTGGGTACAAACAAGCCAAAATGACAGAAGAGCCTAGCCTCTCAAAAACAGAGGTTTTCTAAAGCCTACAACCTCTGGGCCCATTTGATAAAACCGAGGGGAAGACAACTAGCCCTAAAACCTATATACAGATAGATACAAAAGTAATATACACTCAAGGTACACCAAAATTCACAGCTATGTTGCAAGAAGCTGCTGCACAATCTGTTGCCACTGCTTCATCTCTGCAAGATATGTTCAATTTACAAGCCTCGTCAGCCTTGCCACCAGACTCGGGCATATTTTTAGTTTCCTCACGGTATGAGATCACACATCTCATACAGACAAACTTGGCAGGCATGCCATTAGAATTATCAACACCCTCACATCTAGTATGCACCCAAACACCACAAGTATCACATTCTAACATTCTTTCTCCATCATCATCCTTTGCCCCGCAAGTGCAATCAACTTTCCACGCTTCTGTTCCACGTTCCATTCGGAATCGGCTTAGCCCATGTTTGGCTGGGCATCTACCTTGAATTTGGACTGATCCACTTGTTCCAAACAGGAACTTTACTGTGAGGGAATCACTTACTGACCCGTATCCCAGGAGCTCCTCAGCTTCAAACCTTTTATACATTGCATAAACCTCTTGGAAAGCGCTAGTGACTTCCTTCTTGAGGTCAGCAACGGTAGCATTCAAAGGCAACACAATCAGCTCTGGAGGTGGGGATGGATCACCTTTAGGCTGATCAGAAAGCTCCACATGACACCACAGCCTAATGACTGAAGGCAGTTCTGCAGTCATCCTATCAGGCTTGTAATCCTTCATAAACTGCTTACAGTCAAGGAGCTTCCTGGCTGAATCAGCCACCCTTTTCCTCATGTCCTTAGGCCTGTAGCTAACCATTTTGTCAGGGTGAATGATTGAATTGAATAAGAATGTCAAATCAGAGATCACTTGCTCTTCTGAGGGAAAGCTTGAATTTGCTCTGAATGCATTACACACAAATTCCAGCCTGTTTGTATTGGACATAATAGAAGCATTAGTTGCACTGGTATAGAAGCAATTGAAAAAAGGCACAATCTTGACTTTTACCTGTATTCAATAGCACTAGAAACGGGGTTGCATCGTGAACAAACCACCATTCCGTTGGCAGCTAAATTCCCTTGGAAGTGCTTGAGACAGTAGTCTAGAAGCTCTGGAGATGAAACCCCCCTGCACACTGCACCTTTGAGAGCACGCCTTGTCACCCATTTGGTATCACTACAGGCCCCTGATGCAAGCAATACCTTGATCAAAGCCTGTTGTACATCTTCAACATCATTTCTCGTCCAAGCACACAATGTATTGCATGTACTGGTGTCTTCAAGCTGTTTAGATGTGCTCACACTCATGGGTTTACGAAATTCATGAATCAATGCCAACAAAAAGGAGAAGAGATCTTTGATTGTAAGAAGTTCAGTATCTGCCAGAGACTGGTAAAGAGAAATTAGACACTGCAGGCGGTTTTGCGGCCCTCGACCCTGGAATAAAAATGAGGACAAGGGCATGCTTGACAAGGTATTTACTGCTTTCTTGTACGTATCTTGGGTGAGAGCATAGCTGCCAGTCCCAAATTCATAATTCCAATTGCCATACCAGGAATGCCCCTGGGTGATTGCATGAAGCAATCGATATTCCAGTTCAAATTTCTTGGACAAATCCATCACACTCACCTTCCTGCTCACCAGAATTTACTAAACATCAATAAGGCAAAAACACAAACACAGTAACAAATGTGAGATCGTTGAAGGGCTCAAACCTGACAGAAATTGCAGCACATAGCCTGTCCCAAAAACCCATAATGTTGAATCCAGAGAGAAGCTTTGCGCCACCCTCTCTTCCATTAAGAGTAAGCAGGTGACCATAGCCATTGGCGTGGACAACACCATGCAGAAGATGGGTGTTATCTTCAATTTGAAGATACACCCATTCCTCAAGATCATCAACAGTAATGGCAAAGTTACACGATTTACACCTGCCAAGATGCCAAATAACCCAATCAACTAAGTAATGCACATTCAAAAAAAAAAACAAAAAAAAACAATAACTCACATACACCCTAATTTTGTTGGCTCTGTCAATTCCATCAATGTAATAGAAAAAAGAAGAAAGATGGAAAGAGAAAGTAAAAGAGTAAATTAGATAAAAGTGAGTTGTGAATGAATCAAATATATAGCATCTTCCTGTCTCTCTATTTCTCTTGTTTTACGTCAAAAAGTAAACAAAATCTTAATGGAAAAAATAAACAAGAGAGCTGAAAGTTGAAGACCACCTTGGTTCAGATAGCTGGAGAAGAGTTCCACACCTTGAACAAGGTCTTTGATATCCTTCACAAGCATCACTTGCAGCCCTTACTATGAAATGGTATCGCTTTCGACAAACTGGGTGCCCACTCCACCCTTTATTTTTGTTTTATATTATTATAAACAAAAAGTCAAGAATTAGAACTCGTTATCTATCTATATCCACCAAACAACAAATAAATCTTTATCTCCCATGCCTAAATTTCCATCCTTTTAACACACCCACGTCATAATAATAATAATTATTTAGGAAAAGTAAAATCACACATTTTATTGTAAAGACACTGTAAAATATAATAAAATGCATATTCAGACAAAAAATAAAATAAAAAGTTTAATTTCTTTTATGTCCTGATTTAGTGTATTCAACTATGAGTCGAGTTTGTGACTGGGCGATTCGACTCACCAACGACTCTGCACTGGTCACAGTAGACAGAATTACGGGAACGAGTGACGTCCTCCTCGACAATGTCGAGGGCGACCATGGCCGGCGAGAGATCAGGGCCTTCGACGAGTTCTCCGACACGGAACAAGATTTGCCACGTCATGAGTGCTGGAAAGAGGGAGGGTGGGAAAGTCACGCGCGCATGGTCGGAGAGGAAGCGGTGGACGCGGCTCCGGAAGGGTACGGCGGCGGAGGAGGCATCGGTGGCGGTGGGAAAGGTGAGAAAATCATAAAGATCGGCGGTGACCCTCCGCTTCATCCTCTTGGAGGGTCTCTCGTTTACCACCATGGCTTGGTCTTAATAACTTAATACGACGCCGAATCGGTTGAGTAACGATCAGAGAGAATAGATCTGAACTGTGTGTGTGGGTGGGTGTGTGTGTGGGTGGGTGTGTGTGTGGGCGCGAAACGAAACGAAACAAAAGCAGAAGCAGAACGACGTGACGGCGGTGTGGAGGGGAGTAGAAGGCGCTAGGGTTTGTTTGTTTATGTGGTTATTTGTATATAACCCACTTCCAGTGATGGCGTTATTGTCAATTCGCCTTCTCTTATGCCGGTTCCTTTTCCCTTTCTCTCTCAACTGCCTTTTTTAACTTCAATTTCAATACCCGTGTTGGAAATTTTATCTTACTTTTAACTTCTACTTATATAAAAACACTTCAAATTAAAATTAAAAACTGACTCAACAATAAGATAAAATTAGTTTTTTAATGGAGGTGGGGGTGCTTAAACCTCATGTAATTATTTTGATCTAAAACAATTTCTGAAATCTGAATTATACGATATCAATTTTATAAATAATACAAATCTTCAACAAAACAAAAAAAGGAAACCTTGATATGTTATATTTTATGGCTTGATTTTGATACACATTTTCAGATTATATATAACAAATAAATGTTAATTTTGATCGTAATAATGTATTTTATTTAACGAAGCGACTGACACGGGTGGGATAGTGAGTGACAAAGTGATGTCTCCCATCCAATGGTGTCTTTCTAGGTACAAATTGATTGTGACATGAAGAAAGGCGGGCCTACTTTGAAATCTAAATAAGTAACTTAGTACTATTAATTAACTGATATATATATGATTAATTGTTTTTATACAAATTTTGTTTAATTGTAAATTGAGAGAGAAGAAAGATAACTGTGGGGTCGCTTCTCTTGAATAGAAATAGCAGAAATAAAAAACTACTTTTACAAAACTATTATATGAATAGCCCTTGATATTATATTTTACGTAACGGTGGCATGAAAGTTGAAAGGGTACGTGTATCTATCTATCTGTGATAATAAAATAAAGTGCAGTAAATAATATATTATATTATCCCAATTAAAAAGGAGTAGTGGCTGACGAGTGACGACAGACTCGGTGGATAAAGGCGGTTCTCCTTGGCCTTTTTTAGCTGAACAAATTTTTGAATTTTCTTTTTCCCACTCTAAAACAATATTCTTTTTTTAACTTAGAAAATACCAAAAACAATATTCTTTTTTTAACTTAGAAAATATCCGAACTAGATAAAAGTCGCTAAAACTTGCTATAATTGTCCTTTATTTTCTAAGTGTAACCCCCCCCCCCCCCAAAATAAAATCATTACTTATAACGTAAGTGAATCCAAACAGGGTGTGGGTTGAGGAGTATCCTCCACAAAACTTTAAACTCTACCATCAAAATCTCCCTCATAACTTGTAATGTATTTTTATTTTGGTACGTGTCTTTCACCTAGGCTAGATATGTTAAACTTTGAAGTCTCCTATGGCTATTGATTGAAATAAACACAATTATCATTATCAAAATATAAAAGGAGGAGAGCTATAGAAAATTGAAAAGCCAGACAAATGAAAGTAACTAGTTGATGTCTGTCAATGAAAACTGGTAACAAATTTCATAAATATTCAAATCATCTTCTCTTGCAGAAGTTGAAAGAGTAGTCTTTTCTATATATGTAATCTAACTTGTGAATTAGAGTTCAACATTCCAAACAGCTCCATCTCCCTCCCCACAAGCTTTGTGTATGTCCTTCATTCTTTCCACAGATTTACAGATACCACTGCATGACCAATCAAAAGAAGCCACGCACATGTTTCCTGACCTTGCCTTCCAATCACAATCTATGTCCCCAAACACCACAAAACAGAAATTATTTTTAGAATCTTGTTAAGAAACTAACTCACCAAAGAAAAACCACTTTCTACAACATATAGTGGTGTAAAAATATGTAGTTGAAAATAAAAATAAATAAAAAAATGATAAGAAACAAGGAGTGACATACCCGGAGGTGTTCCGCAACACATAGAGCGTTCATCCACATGCTCAACTTCTAGGCCCAATAACCATGCACCCAAAGATACGTCTTCATTTGCATATCTGTGCAATATGGGCCTGCAATGTAAATTTGCATTTCACACCCATAAGCCCAAGAAATTTACTAATGAATTGCATTAGATAAAAACACAAATAATAGTTAAGTTGTTTTCAATAATAGAAATTAATGTACTCTACTTTTTGCTGTTAGAAAAATATAAACTATTATTTAATTCAATTAATTTGATTATTGAACTATGGGAAAGGAAGATGAAATCACCAATTGATGGATATATAGGTAGCAAGATCCTTGGAGATGGCATATAGTTGGCCAGTGGCATGCCTGAAGTACTTGTTCCCTTCTTCTCCAAACTTCCAATGCTCAGCCTCATGATACTTCACCCCTCTGCCACACAAGTTAACAGTTACTTCACATAAATGATTCAGCCCATCCTTCCATTAATCTATGAAATATATGTGTGTGTGAAAAAACTTACTTTTGATATAGAACTGGACCAGATTTCATGCAACCAATATAAACCCTGGGTCTTGATCGGTACTTGGCAAGTGTACTCACTAGCATTCCTGCATTATAAAGAGAGGAATAATGTCATTTTTAGTGTCAATTGATACCTAAATTAGTATACTTGTTTATAAGAAGGCAAACTCTTAATTTAATGTGCATATTCTTAAATTGTTTCTAAGAGTTTGTATCATACATATGGAACCAATTCATCTTGAAGTTATCAAGTAAGCTCAAAGAGTAGTTATCAGTAAATTAACTTAGCTTAACAAGCAAAATTTTAAGAAAGAAAGAAAGAGAAAAAGTGTAAATTCTCAGCAAATTACATAAGGTTCAGAACACCTACCTAGATTTAGATGGATGTCATCGTCTACCTTAACATAGAACTCAGCATCCCACATAGAAATAACTGTGGAGAAGTAGAGGCGTGTCTTGGCAGATAGCTCATGGTAGCCCTCAACATGGTCTAGCCTGAGGAAGTCCTTGTGTTCTGCCTCTTCAGCATCAATTTCCTTGTCAAGAATGCTGCCTGGCGTGGTGCTATGTCCGATCATGAACCTTACTACAATGCCCTTCTCTTCCTCTAGTTCCTTCAGCTGATTTCCTGTTTCACAAATACAATACATTATTACATCCGATAGATTCATAGCACCGCTAGATTGCTCTAGAATCACTTCTCGTTAGAAGCTAAGAGTCGTAGCTTTTAATAGCATGTTTGGTTTCACAGTGAAATACTCTAGAGTTACTTATGGGTAGGAGCTATAAGCCTTAGCTTCTTGTCTTAGATTATGTTCTGCACTCAAATTAAGGAAACATGCACCTTTAGGTAACCATGTTTCACGTATGGAGTCTCTTCTCCTTTTGCTGCTGAAGGCTGTATTGATACCAACCACCACAAAAGCTTTCTTTAAACTGCGGTTAGAAGCATGCTGGCGCAAGTGCTGCCCACCAGTTTGGCTTGTCCTAGATGCTGTCAGTTCCATTTCCAATGTTGAAACAGCCTTATCCAGAGACCTATTCATTTTTGTGCACACACAATTCATTTCACACATCTTAGTAATTAACACAAAATTATAAGTTAATGCAATGCAAAACTTCATCATACATGCATAGATATATTCTTACTTGATAGCCTGATGGGTCTTTGTGACTTCCTCCATTACATCACCAGGTCTTCCTTCAATCAATTTCTGTTTGAAAAATGCATGACATCATATACTATATTTTACTTTCTCTTAGAACATTAATGTCAAATAATGAAGCACGACAAATTACACATATATATACTCACTCGCTTATGATCACAATCATGTCTCACTGAGAGAACTGTATTTTCATGGTGGGAGGGGCGAGTCCACATTTTCCCTGTGAAGAGTGTTCCTGCTAGAAAGCATGCAGTGCACAGAAACAGAATGGCTTTTCCTGAAGCTGGTTTTCCCCTCATGTTTCTGATCTTGTTGATGTCACCAAGTTGCCTTGGCCACAACACAAGAAGACTATGTGATTATGCCACAAGCCAGTGATGGAAGCACCTTGAATTTAAACTGTGCCTTTGAGGATGATTTTCATGAAAAAATTGTTAGTCACATATGGACACGCACCAACTTTTTTCTATGTTAGGTAGCAGGAGTGAAGTAAATGAGACCCTACAGAAAACATTGTGCGTTACTGTTATAAGCAAAAATCTCATGCTCTTGCGTTTGTTTATGTATTTGCTAGTGGAGGAAAATCAGGTTAAAGCAACTTTCAAGTCCTCAGAGCCATCAAAAAATGTGGGTGTTGAGCATATCATGTGAGCTTGTGTGGGATGTTCAATAAGAAGCGATAAATGTGTGAAGCAGCATGTTTCTCTTGCTTCAGAAAAGACAACAAAACAAAACGAAAGATATGGCCTGAAATACAGGCTTGAAATCATTACATTTTTTCAAGACTTGCTTATAACATTAACATGTGTCTCTTATAAACTGGTTTTCTCTAAAGGGAAAACAAATTCGCACAGATTTCAAGAGAGAAAACAATAGGAACTTAGTGATTTCCTTAGCTTGAAAGTCTATTTAGAGTATTTCTAACTAGTTTCAAAGCATACACTAAACCTGCTACTTACTAATTCGAAAATCCTTAGCAGGTCGCGAGAGAGAATTTTTAAGGCTTGATGAACCACTATGCAGGAAGAGGGGGTTATCATTTATCAATTTATTTCTAGTTATATAAATGTCAATGAACTCATGAAAAACCAGAATCATGAAAAAAAAGGGGAGATAAATGAAAATAAAATTAACAGAGTATTATGAAACAATCTGTACCCAAAAAAAAAAATTAAAACTAGACTAGATGAGATATCAAATTACCTGATAATGATATGTTTGATGATTGGAGGATTATGGGCAACAATTTCTAATAATGTAAATAAATATGTCAAGCTCTCTATATATATGCCATTGTAGTTACATGGATACATATATGATGTATTTAATTTTGATTGATATTGGCAGTTTGATCATGTGGTTTTAATGATGTAACAAGTTCAGCTATTAACAAGAAAAGAACACTTCATCTATTTGTGTGGGCAATCTCTTTAACACAACTTATGTGTGTCCTGAAATTTTTCCGGCTACCTAAACGGTGGCGGAGGGAAGGGGTGACTGGCTGGCCATGGTCGCCCCCATCTTTCAAATTTTTTATACCAGCACTTCATAATGTTTTTTATGGTCACCATCTCCCTAGTAATGTCGTGCTACTCATGTGAACGCAATCCAAAGTTGTGCTAATTGTGACTCACAATGGCAGAAGAAGATAAGAATATAAATACGTGGGTGATAAATTTTAGAAGAAGAACAGAAAGGAAAGAAAAAAAGGAATATACAGTGCCGTTGAAGGCACATAGCACACGATGAGAAAAAATAATTGTACTCACGTCTTAGTGTCCTCACCCTTTCATTTTGTTAAATTTCATTTTTAATAGGAAAAAGTAGTGAATAAATTGTTAATGATTTTATATATTAATAATATCGGGTAAAAAGGTAATCATTCACTACACTTATTCAATATTTTAGTAAAAATTGTTTTCTTTCCTTCTATTTTATACTCATTTTCTCTCAATTCAAATTACCTCATTTTTCACTTATATTCTTTCTATTTATATTTTTTCCTCTCATTTTCACTTCTACATTCAAACAGCAGATTCTCCTTAAAGCAGATTCTCCTTAAAGTTTGCAGAGCGAGGGCCCAAAGGCACCAGTAGGGTAGCAATAAAGTTGACTAACTTGCTTATAAAAAATTATTTGCTGTACATCAATTGTTTTTGTGAAAAAATATTAATTTTCCTTATAAGTTAGTGCAAGTTTGGATAAATGCTAACAATCATAGTAAACTAAAATCATAATGAACAAAAATAACTTTTATTAGTTTTTACTTCTCTTCACTATGATTTTGCCTTCATAATTTTCTAGCGTGTATCTAAACATGTATATAATCTTTTAAATTTTAATCCGTTCTAAAAATCCTGCCTTCGCCACTTTAGCTAAACTAACTTTCTGCATATTAAAATGGACATAAGGTAGAAAGAGAGTAGGGCATGTTAATACAAATCTACAGTTGACCATTTTAATTAGGATTATAGGGTTGGAAAGAAACATATACCGGAATTTGTGGTGTTTAAAATTCTTCAAAGTTGTTTTGAATATTTAAATTCCTAGGTTCATGACCAATTTTAATTTAAGAACTTAATTTAGAGCCCCATATCCCATATTGCTGTTATATATGACCAAGTTTTAAAGAAAGTAGCACTACTAACAAAAATTCAGAGAGGAGAAAACCCTCACAAACACCAAATAATCTATCACTATATAATGGACGATTGGGTTTGTGATGGAATTAAAACCGAAAGTGGCGTCGTTAAATATTTAGTGAGGATTGTATATTCTCTCACAAATTAAGACAAAAAAAAATTCCATCCAAATTAAGTATTTGAAAAATCAAATTCCATCGCTAATAATGGCATAATACTTTCCCTCTCAAATTTAGAGGGGGGTTTGTTTCTATCACAATGACGGCTAGAAATTTCCGTTTGTTTTTGACGCATATTATTCATTTGTCCCCTCTATATAGTGGCAAATTTTAAATTATTAGAGATGAAATTTTCATTCTCTACAAATACATTTCTCTATTTTTTTCATTAAAAAAAAATTTTCAGAGCAGATGCAAGAAGCAAATTCCTCTTGTAACATATTAGAAGTATAATCAGAGAATAATTGAGGAAGAAGGTGAAGGCAAAATGTTATTCATTCTCTGATGATGGGAAACTGATTCTAACTTACTACTAGTATGCGAATTGTAAGTGGTAGTTCTAATAAAGAAAACATCAGATGTGATATGATAAGAAAAGAAAAATATGTAAAAAAAATGTTGTATGTGGAGTGCTATATACTCTTAGATGTCTAAGTATCATAAATGATGGTGATAATAGTTCAATTCGTTAACAAGATAAAAAAATAACATAAAGAAGTAGAACACAAAGTCTTCAACTTAAAAGTTTACCGTGGTTTGTTTAGATGCAAATTGACTTTAGAGAAGTAGATAGAATGCAAAAGAAAAGAGGAGAGGGATGATTGTTTATACATACATACACATAATACCTTTTTACAACTAATTTGGGGATCGAGGAAAAGAGAGAAGGCAGAGGAAACTAAACTGAAAAAACATCATCATTGAAATTAAACACTAAATCATTCCATGTAAAATCTCCAAAGGTGGAGGAGAGAGGGCTCGCATCGTGAAACGACGTCGTAGTGGGATCATGTTGTCCTCCCAACTCATCCCACCAACACTCTTCCATGGAAATGGGATCATGGTGATCTGTTTTTGAAGAAGAACAGGGGAGGCGGAGCGCGGCGGCTTTAGCGGCGGCGGATTGAATGTCTCTCCGGGATGAGGAGAGAGGGCGAGGCAGGGAGTGAACCAGTTCGGGGAAATTGAGGTAGGCGGAGGTTCCTTTCAAGAAGAAGGCGGCGGAGTCGTATGCCCGAGCTGCCATTTCCGGTGAAGCGAATGAGCCGAGCCATATCCGGGTTTTCTGACCCGGCAGCCTTATCTCTGAAACGTAGCGTCCCCAGCTGCGTTTGCGCACCCCGCGGAACATTCTCGACTCATGACTCTTCCGTTTCAACGATGCAGATGCATTACTGTTTTCTACTTCTTCTTCAGCTTGAGAACGAGACATGAATGAAAGAAGAGCAAATGTTTTGTTTTGTTTTGTGGAGTAGAGGTATAATTGGAGATTATGGGTTTATATATATGTAGTTGTAGATAGTGTTGTTTGTTTGTGAGCAGTGTATTTAGCTGGCATTTTTCTGTGGCACCTACCCACTCAATTCTGCTTTCAAAACCTTACTCAAGAATATATGAACACAATTTATCTGGATAAGTACATGGCCTGGCTAATATTACCACCATGAATCACTTCAATTCATTGGAAATTGCAACTGTTTTCAAAGATAAACATCAAATGATAAGAGCGTTACGCTTGCCATGAAAATATTAATAAGGAAAATGATGTGTTACACCATTCGACCCACATTTAACATGATATGGGAGATAAATGAATAAAAGAATAGAAATAAGAAGTATAATGCATGATATGATAAGAAATAAAAAAGCTGGTGACATGAGATAAAATATAAAAGGAAAAGTTGTTTTGAACATATCAAAGTTGTGATAATAAGTATGAGTCTGTAAGAAAAATAGAGATAATCATGTGTGGATGCAAATTTGATGATGTGGGAAATTAGATAAATTTGATATTACTGTATGAAATGAATGGGCGTACAGGTACAGCACATACATATGTAGGCTTGTGAAGTAGGATTTGTCATAGCCCTAGCTTACTAGTCTTATAATTATAATTTGCGACATGCCATCCTCCATATTTGTCAATTAGTTGGTTAGGTTGCACTAACTGACACAATCAAATTAGTGTTAATTTTGTCTAGTAAGTTTAGACTCCGTTCTTAGCAACTTCTTAACACTCATTCTAACAACTTACTGCCATATTTGTACCTTTCACCAATATGATGTTAAATTGGTTAGGTTTGGACTAAACATTCATAAATATTTTATCAATTATATTCTAAGTTAATTTGGCAATTACTTTATTAATGTACGATACAAGATAATTTCTAAAATGAACTGTTGGAATAGTTATAGATTTATATGAATAGAGAGAGTTAAAAGTTTATTTTATGTCATAAATATGGAACACGTTTGCGTTGGTAGAAAGCAGTATGGGCCTTTGGAGGAAGACATGATATTAGTGGGCCTGTGTTGACCCAATCCAAATAAACAAGTATGAGGCCCAATGGAGCAATAATACACGAAGGTTGTGACTGACTGTGTTGTGGAGAATGGCGTCTTCGTCTTGTTGTACCCTGAAATTGAAAGACTTGATCAGAGGAATCTGTTATTGGAATCGGTGTTACTCGAAGTTGAGCTATGCTGCGTCTTCATCAGAAGCAGAGGGGTTTGATGCTTCCAGTTCTAGTTCGAGTTCGGGAATCTGCAGGCCGCTGTCTGCAATACTGAAGGAGCTCAACAAAAAAGTCCCAGATTCCCTCGTCAAAACACGCGTCGAGAACGACGGCACACCCATCAGATACATTCCCTGGCATGTTGTCAACCGCATTTTGAACTTGCACGCTCCTGGTATGCTATTGCTATTATGCACTAACCCTGCCTTCCTTTTATGCTATTGTCACTTTTCTTTGGGTTTGATGATTTTTTGGTTGATGCCGCCGCCGCTGCTGCTGATGAATGATGAGTAGAGTGGTCTGGTGAGGTTCGAAACATCTCCTATTCCGCTGATGCCAACTCCGTCTCTGTTGTTTACCGCGTTACCCTTTACGGCACTGATGCTGAGGTTTATCATTTATTACTATCATCAATCTCTTTTATGTGGGTTTCCAACTCAATTCAATTGGTTAAAATTGATTTTAGAGTTTCAAAACTCATATCTAAATATACTCACTGTTTCACATAATTGAAACTTTGTCATACATCCTTAATCTTGCTTAATAGATCAGATGGCTTAGCTACATCTCTCTCATTGAATTTTTTTACATGCACCGGTATATTGATTCTCACTATTGTGTTTCCATGGAACATATTTTATGTAATGCCTGCTAGATGTCCATTGGAGTCATGCCCACCAATCACCATGAATCCAAACAGACACTAAGATTTTATAACTCACTTTCTTCACCATGCATATTGATATAGATACAGGTCAGGCTAGTGACTTGTGAGGAACCAAACATTCATGGGGCTAGAGTTACGAATGTTAACAAGATGGTGAACTGCCGAAAAAATTTAATAGATGACAAGAAAGTGAATCTACAACCAGGACAAAAAGAAATCTTAAACTAGCCATGATTGTATAGTCTAGATATACAGCTATACCACATGTCAAAGTACTCGACTCTGGGGTTAATGACTTAAGAATTTCCCAGCATTCTTGTGTGTCAAGCGAAACTCAGATTAATAGGAGAGCTTGACAAGTTTTGTTAATCAACAACAAATTTACGTTTAAATTATTGTAAATTGATTTTGATTCTTTGCCTTTTGACTTCATCTACAATCATTGTTGATTTAAATATTTTGCTTTTGTTTTTAAAAGTCTTTGTTGGCTATTAACTATGTTCGTTCTGTCTTCAGATTACTTTCATTCTGTTCTATTTATCTGCTAAAGCCAATTTGTTTCTCTAGATTTTTAGGGAATCAACTGGTACTGCTTCAGTGAGCGACACAAGTTATGGAGATCCTGTACAGAAGGCTGAAGCAATGGCATTTCGCAGGGCTTGTGCACGCTTTGGGCTGGGGCTCCACCTTTATCACGAAGATGCACCATAATCCTTATCCAATGGTTCTGCTTCTCAAGTTTGATGATGTCTTGGTAATTGCTATTGATCGCCTGAGATGAGATCATGTAGATTAGTTAATAGAAGAAGGGAAGCATTTTGTTACTTACTTGTCGCTTGATAGTGGCCTACTAAGCTTCAACCCTCTGGTGTCATGTGTTTAATCTATCTTTTGGAGTTCTCCATTTATCTGGTTATCTATTATGGCATCATTTGAACCTTATAATTGTTGTCGTAATTGTCCATTTACATGTTTCACTCATGCAGCTGGGAGAATTCATATTCTGCTGCACTTTTGATGTAAATATGTTGATGTGGAACAGTAAAATTTTGTTGCATTATAGTTTATTGACTACTTCTAGCACTAGCACTTATTAATTAATTGCTTAAAAGTTAAAAGATATGTATTAATTTTTGTTTCGGGTGAGGAACCTAATTTTGTTCATACTGGTGCACTATGAAATATTCCCTCCCTCTCAAAATAATAATTTAGGCAAATCAAGGTGAAGTGCTTCAAACGCAGTCCTCTTTTTTATTTTTGACCAAATAAACGCAGTCCAATTCAAAACCGTTGGCTAAAACGGGTTGGGCTGACTTTCTTATCTCTTCTCTATTTGCTGATTTATTAAATCTAGAGAAAGAGGTCATGTTTGTGAAACCCAATAACTGACTTTTATACTTATGAATACTAGATGGGTATTGAGAAATATTAGTGAAATATAACTTAAGCATTTTTAAAATAGCTTAGTTGATAAAAAAATATCATTAATGATCACATTTAATTTGAAAAATACAATGGTTTGAAACTTTCAATTCTAGAAATTTTCAAACAAGAGAAATCGATCTGACTTTATAAAATTGATAAATAAGGACTTCAATTTTTTATTTAATATATAATATATTAATGTGAATAATTTCGAGTAGAACTTGCTAATGTGTGTTCGTGACATTTCATAAGCTTAATGTGCCCAAATACACAGCAGAGTAAAAGTCAGATCAATGGTTACTAGTATATATTAGTTTTTTTTTTTTTTGGTATTGACCAAGGTATCCCCACAGCCGGTTGCCGTGGGACTAATCCTTCGCCCCACGGTCAGCGCACGAAGCGGTAGGGGGCTGGCCAATGAGTTTTTTCCATTCACAAGAGTTGGGATTCGAACCCCCAACCACTTGCTTAAGGGACGAAGTGCTGAACCACTACGCCAACCCACTTGGTTTAGTATATATTAGTTAATTGCAATTATTAAGTTAATTCATTTTATTATTTTGAATCTCAAAATACGTTTTATGGTAATAAAGCTTGCATTTTTTATAGATTCCCTTTTTCGTGTGGTTACTTAGAGTCTATAAGCTCTTATTAAAATTAATTAAAGCATGTTTAAAAACTAATTAAATACTGTAAAGAATTTTCATTTCAATTGATGAAAAAAGCTGTGTTCACTTTTTATTTTAGAGTGTGTACTGTTTGCACTAATGTATATAGATATTTAATCAATAAATCTCAAGAAATATAGGAATAAAATAAAGAAAAATGAGAAATATAATTAGAAAAGTGATAAAAGAGAAAGAACAAAATATAGAAAAAAAACTAAATGTGAATGTTTTAAAAGTTATATTGATTGAAAAATAGCATTAGTGATTGGGTTGTTTGCAATTTGGCTTTGCAGAGAAAAAGGAGTTGGTGTGTGGTGTCATTAGTCTGGTGAGTTGGTCATACTCTTCACTTTCTCAGTTGGAGACAGCTGCTTCTACCCCACCTGCCAGAATCCAGATAGATATAGACACTTGTACATCACAATTCGTTTTTCTTGTTTGGACTATATTTATCTAGTACTAATGAAATCATTTTTTAGTATAGCTAGTAAAACTCTTTTTACTAAATAGTATATTCATAGCAACTCTAACATAAAACACTCAGTTTAGTTTAAGTTAGAGCAATCTCATCTTAATTGATCTATGTGTTTAGTGTGAATTAGAATATACACACAAGTGTAATTTACATGTCTCAGGTTCGAACCTCTGCTAGTCTTCTTGGGTGAAGTATATGTAAGTCTTCAATAAATATTTAATAATTATAATTAATTAAAAATACAATAATTTTATTAATAATATTTTTAAAAAACTACTTTTAATCAACCATAAATTGAGGGGGAAATTAAAAGTATTAGAATGAAACTTAATAGTATTTTATCTTAAAATTATTTAAGAATTAAAATTAATTTAATAATACAACACTACTTATTAATTATAATTCAGAAAAATTATTTTATATTTTTTTAATGTTAGTGTACGCTATTTGCTATTAATTATAATGCATGTATGTATTAATTGAAAAAGTTCTTTAAATATATATTTATTTATTATATATTAGTAAAACTGACATGAGGAAATATAAGAGACAAGATTATTATAATTGTATTTGAATAAATTTAAATTTACTAAATGAATTGTAAGCTATTTAGGTTATAAATTTATTATAATTTTAACAGTTAAAATTACTTCATTGTTGATAAGAAAACATAAAAATAATATATAGTAATATAACTTATATGATTATATATTCCGCCTCAAGTTCAAAATATGGTTCACAACATGCTAGGGAATGTATCTGATGGGTGTGTTGTCGTTCTCGACGCGGGTTTTGACGAGAGAAACTAGGACTTTTTTGTTTAGCTCCTCTAGTATTGCAGACAGTGGCCTGCAGATTCCCGACTCGAACTCAAAGCATCAAATCCCTCTGCTACTGATGGAGATGAATATGATGATGAAGACGCAGCATAGCTCA
This sequence comes from Acmispon strigosus, assembly GCA_030819835.1. Lineage (NCBI taxonomy): Eukaryota > Viridiplantae > Streptophyta > Magnoliopsida > Fabales > Fabaceae > Acmispon > Acmispon strigosus. The sequence goes on from JAUAMA010000004.1 coordinate 74,797,165, forward strand.
ACTTCGAGTAACACCTATTCCAATAACATATTCCTCTGATTCCTCTTATCAACTCTTTCTATTTATTGGGAACCTATTTTAATTGCACGGAGGGGAAAGTCGGTCTAGTTGCTTCTGCTATTTGTTGTTTATTTCATTACTTGTCATCTTTCCCCAACACTAGACAATTTAGTTCCATGTCTGGAGCGACTTCAAAGGCAGTAGACGACTCCTTTGCAGCTTGCATGATCTTCCGAAAATCAAATTTGCTCCCTCACCCATGTTTCTTCTATTTCGATTTTTTCAAAACATTCTTTCTCCTCCTAATAAGGAATTTAAGTCAGTTAATCATAAAAAACATGAAGATAAGGATTTTAATACAATTACAGAATTTCCCCATCTTACTCAACAAGGCATCAATAAATGAAGAAAGTATTTGCCAACAAGGAAGAAACTGAATACAGAATCATGTTAAAAGACAAAACCAGCACACAGAATGAAATACAAATCGAAAATTATAAAATCATTTCCTCTTAATCTCATCTAAACCCAAAAATTAAATGAAAATCACATGGAGAAAGATATCACTTGTTTCTTTCCATTTCGATTTTTTGTGCAGATATTTTCAATTCTTTCAAATAGTTCTTTCTCCTATTGATCAAGGTTTTAATGCAATAACACAATCTCCCCATCTTACTCAACAAGGCATCGATGATAAATGAAGAAAGAATGTGCTAACGAGAAAGAAAGTACACACATAATCATGTAAAAAGACAAAACCAGCACACTAAAACATGCAGAAATAAAATGCGAATCCAAAATTATAAGAACATTTCTTCCTAATCCCATACCCTAAACCCAAAAATGAAATGCGAATATAAAATTATAAAATCATTTCCTCCTAATCCCAAAAGCGAAATAGGAATCTCATGGACAAAGAATTTACCGTGGGATCTGGGTGTGAATGCTGTTCTGTTGGAGCCAGTTTTCACATTTGATGAGGAGAAAGGACCATATTTTCCTTGTCACTTTTTGGCTCCAACGAGTGCTTATGGACCATCTGGTGGACTGGTATCTGCTATCACCTCTATGAAAGAGATGGTGAAAGCTACGCATGCAAATGGGATAGAGGTTCTCATAGAAGTGGCTGCTCGTCAAGGATGTGATGACTTATCCTACTATTATGCAAAATGCAAATGGAGTTGGTGATTTGAAGTTGCACAGTGCTTTGAATTCTAACTTGATTGTAGATAGCCTTAGGCATTGGGTAACTGAGTTTCACATTGATGGATTCTTTTTCATAAACGCTTCACATCTATTGAAAGGGTTTCATTGGTTGAAGCAATTGCTTTTGACACCTGTACTCTCCAAGACGAGGCCCTGCATTCTCTTTGAATTACATTGCAAGGAATTCTGGATTGGTCAGCTTCAGCAATCAGCAATCAGCAATCAGCAGTGGTATGGTGATCTAGTTGCAGAGTTAAGTTGGAATTGTGGAGAAGAAGGACCTACAAATAACACCAGTGTCCGACTCAAACAAATCCGCAATTTCGTATTCATCTTGTTTGTGTCATTAGGAGTGCCATGGGAGATGAGTGTGGTTCGATCTCCTGCATATGGTGACATAAAACCTTTCAATTGAAAACAGGTTTGAGAGTGAGGCCTTCATCTTGAAAAATCATAAACTTACGCAAGGAAAGTTTAGGATATAATTACATGGTTTCTTTTCTTCATCAACATGCATAGTAGGAAAGTGGAACATGTAGCGAAGCGATACATGGTTGTCCGTATCATCAAAAGAACCAGAAACGTGGGTGATGTTAATCACTATACATATATATTGTCGTGGAGGAGTTGGTCTCATCCTAAATAGCATTAATGTAATGTTACAAAATTGAAATGACATGGACATAGACAAAAAGTTAACATGCATTTTTTTTATTAAATTACTTTCACAATTTTGATCTACATACGGTGAAGGTTAAGTCTTTGCTTTAGAAATCAAATTTCTAACTTAAAAGTTAAAATAACTATTTTTTACTAGTGTGACGACACCTGTTAGATGTAACTTTTTTTGGGTGATGCATTTAAGAGAAGTGAGCAAGAGTAATCAAGAGTATTATTTTTTAAAAGGTTATTTTTAAAAGTTAATTTTCTACTGTACCCACCCGTGATTTGGATATACTTTTTTCTTTAATTTAAAATTCGAGGATGAGAAAGCAATCGGAGTATGAGTATCGAACAACAACCACCGCAATATAATCTCCATCTTTTTTCCTTTTTGTTGGAAGCAATTTGCTTGAGAGAAATAGACATTTTGGATCAGAGGGACCACCACCATACAGGATACATATATATATATATATATATATATATATATAATTGATATTAATATTAATATATATATTATATTATATTATACTATGTACATTTGCAGCATACGTACCCGGTATACTTTCTCATCATCCCGAATAACATTTGCAGTTGCAGCATACCTTTAAAAAAAAAAACATTAGCAGCATAAAATCAGTATTCAGAGATTTTGTGAAAGCTCAGAAATTTCCATTGTTTAGTTGGCATATTGCTAGTAGCATTATTGGAGGTACGGAATTACCTCAAAACAAAATTAGATAATATTTTTTTAGGTTAAGAGCTAGTATGGAGGTAATCTACCTTTCATTCTCAAAATTCGACTATGAGATTCGTGCATTAGTTTTAATACCATCCCTATTAACCATTATGCCACCCTATAATTTTTAAAATCTCAAAATACCCTTTTGATGTAAAAAAAAAATTATTTTTCGCACTTATTGAGTGCGAAAATATGCACTCTTCTTCTCAATTTCGCATTTATTGAGTGCGAAAATATGTTTTTTTTCTAATTTTTGCACATTTGAGTGCAATTTTTTTTAAAAAAAAAATTAATTTGTTTCAGAACTGATTATGTAACGCACTCATGAGTGCGAATAAAGTCATTTTTTTTTCTAAATTTCGCACATTTGAGTGCGAATTGGTATTTTAAAAAAAAAAATTTTTTTTTCCAAAACTAATCATGTGATGCACACTTGAGTGCGAATAAAATCATTTTTTTTTCTAAGTTTCGCACCTTGTGTGCAAATTGTTTTTTTTTTTTTTAAATATGTTGTTATTATGTGACGCACTTATGAGTGCGAATAAAATCATTTTTTTCATAAATTTCGCACCTATCACATAATAAGTGCGAAAATTAAACGCACTTATTAAGTGCGAACTTAAAACGAGATAAAATGATATGTTAGGAATGAAATTAGTTTTTAAGGGTATTTAAGTAAAATATTATTAAAATGGGTGGCATAAGAATAAATAGGGGTGACACTAAAACTAATGCCCATGAGATTCTGTTTGATTGATTTATATCAATTCCCGTCAATGTATTCGTGCCCGCCCAGATGGTTACTTTATGAGCTATATATATAGTTCTGGAATAAAATCTCGGGTCCGATACTCACTCGTGCGTCTCGCAATCCATAGTGTTTATATCTCATCACGTCACGTGACTACGACACAATAATCAATATAATGGTGCGGAGCTCAAGAACACCCCAAGCACTCATGAGAAACCTCGAACCACGTGACCTTTTCTTTTGTAAAAGGTAAGGCATGGTATACATATGATATACAATTTGTCCCCCATAATCTCATTTTCCCTCTAAACTCCACGCCTCTAATTTGAGCGTTAAAGTGTTCTTGCAGGGACCCCTCCTAGACTCGACGGAAGACGAAGTGCCGCGAAGACCACCACCTCACCTCACTGGAGTTTCACTGCTTCCTCCTCAATCAACACCTCCCAGAATAATTTAACCGAATTAGTCCGATCCATTCTAAAAAAGTTTCACTCAAACATACACATATAAATCTGGCTATTAATTTTGTTACTAACCGACATGGCGCTGTCATCATCAAGATTTTTTTTTTTCCTTCATATTGATAAAAATTTATGATTGAGAATTGAGAGCTTACCAAAGCACTTAAAATTAATTAATTAACAGTGGACCCTCTAACATGATTCAAAACTCGGCCAACTTAATTGACTTGCGGTTCGCCTTCGCCAATTATGTCAACCATTGTTGGACACTACTTATTCACAACTCCAAGGGGTAACTTTTATAGTAAGTAAACCTTACTATTCAGGAAAATTGTTTCCAAGTATTTTGAATTTCATTGGACGTTTGAGAGAAGAGGTAAATTATTTGGAATAAGTTGCTAACTTCCTTGCAAAACAGGGATGTAATGTAATGGACAAAATGTACTATTGTTAATTGCACATGTTTTATTTTCTACTTGAGACTTGAGAGGAGTATTATCTCAATTGTATGTTTGAGCAAAAATAAAATGCAAGTCTTAAAGGCAGAGAAAAATTTACAGTACTCCGTCGCTATTCAAATGGCTAGTGAGTCTTTAGTAGAACATGAGTTATGAAAATTTGGTCTGAAAGCAATGGTTGACCGTTGACTTCTATGCATTAGCCATCCTCCGTTTTTCCTATATAAGTTATGTTTCTAGTTCTACCATTCTGTTTTGTGAATGGAAAAAATACGTAATTAAGAAAAGCTGTGAGTGGCAATTATGTTGGCGATGACACATGTCTCCTAAAAATAATAGAAAGGGCAAAGACGAAGAAGATAGTTGCTAGATGATACACTCCCACACTTGAACAATTGCGCATAGAACTCCCACACCATTCACTCGTAATCATAGGCATGTGCTTCTCCCCGTCTCCTCTAATGATCTCATTGTTTTATCGTGAGCTTTGAATCTTAATTGTTATTATACATAGATTAATGTTTAAGAGTTTCAACTAGGGTTATCATTGGCTTCACTATGAATATTGGGTTCTTTTGAGATTCAAGCCGCAATTGGAGGGAAAATGAATTGGTAAAGCTGGTGTGATATAGGGATGCCAAGGAAGCAAATATGAATATAAATGACTTTTCTTCCGGATATATTATTACATTATCTATAGGTAAATATATTATTTTAGTTACATAATCCTACAGTTTGAATTGATAGAATGACGAGCTTCCCAACACTCCTCCTATTTGGTTCTTAATTCTTGCTGATACCTTTAAAGAAATATATGAATGAGTTCATACATGATATGAAGAAAAAATAGAAACAAAAATTAAGTGAAAATAAAGTGTAAGAGAATGTGAGGTGTGAATATACCAAAAGTGTTTAATTAATTCTTAAAATAAAACATTGAATAATGGAAGCAAGCTGAAGCAGGTGGGGGCTGGTGTGTGTATACTATATAATTGATGTTATGTAAGGCCCTCTCCTTTTGCTTTTTTTCCAACTTTTGCTTTCTCTTCCCTCCCAATTTTCTCTATCTATCTCTCTCTTTTATTTTGTTTTTTTGATCGATCGATCTCTGACCTAATTGTTTCTCTTGTTCTGCTGTTCTCCTCAATCCTCATCTCCACCACCATCTACAGAACAGAAGATCCTTCCAAACTAACTTTGTGGGTATTTTTCTCATCACCTAGATCTGTGTATCAATTGACTCAGGAAGTTTTGGCATACATATATATATAGTTAGCTAGCTGATATCGATCGATAAAGAAAGAAAGAAAGATGAGTCCAGTGAACTTGGGAGGTGGGCAGTTTGGTGACACGACATACACGAAGGTGTTTGTTGGAGGGTTGGCTTGGGAGACTCAGAAAGAGACCATGAGCAAGTACTTTGAGCAATTTGGTGACATCTTGGAGGCTGTTGTCATCACTGACAAAGCCACTGGAAGATCCAAAGGCTATGGATTTGTATATATGCTCTCTTCTCTTCATTTCTCTTTCTATATATCATATCATATCATGTCTTCCTTATTTTTATTTCATTTGCAGGTGACTTTTCGTGAACCAGAAGCTGCTATGAGAGCTTGTGTGGATGCTGCTCCTGTAATTGACGGTAGGAGAGCCAACTGCAACCTCGCTTCTTTGGGTGTCCAGAGATCTAAGCCTTCAACCCCAAAGCAGCATGGTATGTATTATAATATATATATATATATATATATATATATATATATATATATATATATATATGCATCTCTTTTTTATTCATTCATTTTCACTATCTCAATTCTGATTGATTTGATGTATAAGATTTCACAGAATTTACATAAAAAAATATTTTCATTTCACTGTTCAAAGATGCTAATCTCACATTGTTTCTCAATGTTAACGGATATTCAATTCCTCTTCCTCTTGTAAATTATATATGATTATGTATAGATATTGGATGATCACTGTGAAAATATTCTTTGATAAGTTTATACGACACACACACACAGGCACAGCTAAATGGCAGGCAGCTAAGCTTGAATATTCTTCCAGAGTGGAAAGTTTCTCTTAACTGACTTTGGAGTACTTCAATTTCATGTATATTCTTCAGAAACAAACAAACTAATGTCCCTAACAAGCTTTGAACCAAAAGCACTCTATCTACTAACTTTACTGATTTTTATCACTCACATTAATATTTATCTTATATGTATGTAAATTGAAAGAAACATTTATTTTCTTTTATGAGTGAAGTTCACTTCACTCTCTCTGTTTGTAATTGTAATTGTAATTGTATTGAATAAGTTTGGTGCATGTGTTTGAGGAGGAGCAGGAAGGAACTTTAGGGTAATGAGTTCTTTTCAGACAGGAGGAGGAGGAGGGTTTGGAGGTGTGGGATCAGCTTTTCCTTCAGCAGCAACCTTCCCAGCTCATTATGCCATCCAGCAAGGGATACCTTATAATGTTTATGGGTATGATTATTATTATCAATGAATCAATCTCTCTCTCTCTTTATTGTACAACAAATGGCATGTGCAATGCCAACTCATGCCCAATAAAACCACCCAATATCATGCATGCTTATCACTAACCACACTAGGTAGCCAAGCATGCCTTGCCAGTTCATCATCTCCATTCTTTAATAACAGAATCAACCTCCACATGCTTCCATCATCACTTTATAAAGCTTCTCTCTCTCTCACTCAGATGGGAAAGGGAAGGGGGACCATAAAAATTGCATGACACCTAGCTAATTGTAAATAAATAGTGAGTGTTGTATATACATTTTTCACCAATCAATTGTCCAAATTTACTCACGTATTTTACTTGCTTCAGTTAAATACGTGCTTATATAATTAATTGACATGAAATTCTTACCTTAGTTAATTTCTCTTTTCTCACTATTTTAATTTCAGGTACTCTTCTTACTCGCCGGATTACACATACCCTACGGTTTGTACCTCCTTCACTTTTTCTTTTACTTAGGATGCGTTTTCAAGTATACCTTATAGGAGGCAGACAATAGCTTTTCAACTTTCATCATGAAATCAAATTATTTCCACTTTTCTTTCTTCCATTCAAACATTCACTTAGTAAAGTTGTTAATACATCATTATAACCCTCACGTCTTCAACTAAATACATTTTTTTCTTAAATCAGCTTCATTAATATCCACATTTTTTAAAGTACTGTTGCAACACTTTTTTTTATTTTCTAGGGAAATATATAAGTATAAGTATATATGTTAATCGATCAGATCTTGTAAAACCTTAAACACATTATATTCCAATTAGAAAATCCTAGTAAAAACATGAAATGTTAGGATCATATTTCTAATAACATCTTACATCGCATTGTGGAAATTCTGCAACATTTAAAATTCATTTAACACATATCTGCATTTCACAAATGATAAAGTTATATTAGCCTAATCAATTCCGTTATATTAAATATGATTTCTATTGACATCTTCTCCTAATACACTCTTATTCCCAATGTCACACAACATCTTTTATATCAAACATTTCTCTTTTTTCTTATTTTTGTTACATATTTTACATTCGTCTTAAATATTATTATTTCAACTTAGTTTATTATTAATTTTAAATTATCAGTGTCAAAACTTTTCATGCTTGTAATTTAAACTTCATACATTCATTAAATCAAATTAATGGACATAAAATGATAGTATGTCATGGAAAATTGTTTTCATAATTCTTTTTGTAGTTTTTTTTGTTACAATTCTTTTTGTAGTTTAAAAAGCCCAGCTGATCTTTAAAATTTATACATATATCCTATCAAATCTCTTGGACATTTTAAATATTATTTCAAAAAAATTAAAAATAGTGCGTAACATATGAAATGCTTATTAATTAGAAGTGAATATTGTTTGGAGTCTTAACTACGTGAAAGATTGATGACTTATTTTGATGCCACATGTGAATCAGACTTTTGTTTGAGATTGAGAGTAATCTTTAGTTTTTTTTTCATTTGTATGTAATTAACCTTAACCTCAAGTTCTGATCCATATCGAATCTCTATCTAACTGCATAATTTGTGTGGAGGGGCTGAGTAAAAGAAAAGAACGATGTAATCAAAGTAAATCTGTTATAAGTAAATCCTGTTGAGTGCGTGACGAGATGGTGGAGATAGTGATGGCGATGGGCACCAAATATTCCACACAAATGTAGAAAAGTAAGGGTATAATAGTAAATTGAAATCGAACTTTTTCCTTTTATTATACAACATTATTGTATTGTACCCCACACCACACCACACACACCAGAGTCAGAGTCTCCACGTAGATGAATATGGCAAGTCGGTGGCACACTCATAATTCATGATTCTATTTATCTTCCTATAAATCTTTCCACACATTGCATTTTGTATTTTAGAAATGTAAAAAAAAATTTAATTTTTTATTCAGTAAATAAAATAATTTGTAAAAGAATGTGATAGGAGGATATAACATTTCTGGCGCATGCACCAGTCAAAGTGCCCTTTGTGGTCCATTTTGTGACTTTTACTTTCACGGTCTTCTATATTCAAAGTGTTCTGTTCTCTGCAGACCAATAACAGTTATTTATTTCACTGCAGAGAGTGGCCCACCATTTATTTAACTGAAACATTTTCTAAATTAATTGGTAAATCATAAATGTATGTTAAGATGAAATGATTTGATGTTGAAGTTGAACTGAATTAGTAGTATGAAAATACAACAGAATTGAATGTATTAATTGCAGAGCTACTACAATGTGTACGGAGGAGGAGGAGGAGGAGCAGCAGCAGCACAGTATCCAGTTTATGGAAGCGGATTAGGAGGGATGATGACCGGTGCTGCAGCAGCAGCAGCAGCATTCTATCCGTATCTCCAGTACGGAGGAGAAGGGACCGGTGCCACTACCGGCGGCTACACTTCCGGACAGGGCTATGGTGCTTTGAACTACCCGCCTCAAGTGTTTCAGTATTCTCCCATTGCCTCAACTGGTGCCTACGCACAGCACTATGGAACACCCATCTCTCTAGCTCCTTCGCCTGCAGCACCATTGCAATCAGGTTTAATTTCTTTCTTTCTGCTTCCTTCCATTCAGATTCAATCTTAATGAGCCACTCACTAATATCTTTGACAGTGTGTTTTGCTGTGCCGCAGGCATGACCATGGCTCTTCAACCTCCGATTCCTCATCGCTAGAGCCTAGAGACTAGCTATGTCAAAGCTTCCCACTACTTCTTCAAGTCTCTTATCAATCATCAACCTTTGCCCTAACCATGGTGCTCTCTATCACACACGCACACGCACACGCACACGCACTCTTTCACTAACTCCAAACAAGTCCCCCATAGGGGCTCAAAAATGTTCCTCCACATTTGGAGATCATGCATCCCCCTCCATGTTTTTCTCAAAAAAATTGTATGGTTCCTGGAAGAGAACCAAAGATGTTAATCACCAACTCAAGCTATAGGAAATAGCTGGGTTGGAGAAATGGAAAAAAAAACAACACTTAGCCCTGGAAAGGCTAAGTCAAAGAAAATCATCTTGTTCAAATGCAGCCCTGCAGGAAGGGCAGAGCAAAAGTGAAAAAATGGTTTCAAAATTTGTAAATTGGAAATCACAGACAGATAGCTCATCAATTAGAAATTTAGTGCTAATCACCTCTGGATGAAGAGGAACATTTAGCAACCAATCATGGACATTGGATGTCCCAGCTTTTTTGTATGGTAACATCTAGTTATAGTCTTAGGCTCTAGTATTAAAATAGGACCTGCAGTCATGTCTTCATAAATGTTTTTTCAATTTTCACAAAAAAGGGTTTAACCAACCAATCAATTAACCATATTCTCCCCTTTGGGTAAGGGGAGGGAAGAATTAACTGCTTTTTTTCTTTACCTGTAAATTCATTGTGGCTAAACTAAGGAGTTTAAGCCCAATTTACTAATCTTTAGGATGGGATAGTGTTTTACTTTCCCATTTAGCATATGTAGTAGTACATTTCATCTTCATCATCATCATCATCATCATCATCTTGAGGACTGCATCAAGCATCAAAGGATGTGGAACTCAAAACTCTTGCATGTAACCCTGGGAGATATTTTGGTTCCCTTGGGTACTTCACTTGCTCACCAACCATGGTTAGGACATAGGTGAATGAATCTCATCATCACTCTCTCTTTGTTCCCCTATCTCTCTTTCTCTCTATCTCAATCTCCTCCTTTCTTTCTCTATGTGGCAACTTTTACATTGAGATGGACCTTGATACTCTATTAATTATATGTTTAAAGCAGCCTATATGGTTTGGAACTTTGGATTGTAATTAGGAACTACTCTAAAGTAGGAGCATTTCATTCTCTATCCATGGTGGATGAGAATGAATTTGCTACTTATTCTACTCTGCCTTTATTTTGATGTTAATGTTATGTTATGTATGCTTCAATCAACATTTGTCAAGAAGTTAACGTTTCAAGCAATGTTCATGTTCTTGTTATATCTAAATCCAGGATATTTTGTTACATAGCAAAGTCTAGTATGATGTTAATTGAGAAATTTACACGCTGCTCAAATATTGTTCACGTAATCAAGATTAGCCTGAAAACTAGTTCCGAATGAATAAACAGAGCAGACAGGTACTTGAATATTTTAAATTCATCCAATGAATAATTGTTTGAAATTCTTTTACCCTATTCCCACTTCCTAATTAAAAGTTTTCTGCTAAATATGAACAAGGCAAGAAAGTCCTGATACTTTAAAATATGAAAAAAGAAATTAGTTTTAAATATTCACCAAAAGTTGGAATTACACCTTGTAGCAATGTCATATGTTCTCACATGAATAAAAAAATGTCGGGAATTATACTTGAGTGATTGAAACTGTACGTGTTCATCTTCATTGTTTCGTGAGAACCAGAAACTACAAGAGGAATGAAGTAAAATTCAGGTTAATATTAAATTGTTTCGTCAAAAATTCATTTGTTTCTCAAAATATTAAATTTTATTTGTATAGTTCTTCTTACAAGGGCACATAGAGCAGAACTAGTTCAACTGCATGAAAGCCAAAGCATTGCATTTTACAAAGCATGTTGAAGAAGGAGCCAATAACAATATATAGGTGTCACCTGTTTTCGGAGTCTCCAACAATTAACATGTTGTCTTCTTCTTTTCCTTGTTTTGTACCTTATCTGCCGTCTCCTCAGGTCTCTAAAAATGTTCCCTTGCAGTGTTTCCTTCTCTTAATTGTTATCTCCACCCACCATGAAGCCTGCTGGAGCATTTTCCCCAACTCATCAGGTTAATCTTTCAATGATTCATGCTTGCTTTTGTCTGTGAATTAACGTACTTCATTACTTTAAGCCTCCTTATGTTAGCTTAGTATTAGTTTCACTATGCAACTAGGCCACTTTCAAGCTGCTATATTGGATTTTCATTTTGTTTTCTTTAGTTTAATTTACTTCATTCCTGTTATGCTTATAACTTGTTTGTATAAAAACCGAAACTAAAAAGAAATTGTTTATTTTGCAATGTCTTTCCATGAGTAGAAAATAACAAAAGAATCATCAATCATGATTTTATTTCAATGTCTTTTTCTTTCTCATTAACAAATGTTCTAGTCTAGTGTCATTTCACTTTTTTATTCATATGTGCAGGAACCGTATATTCGTACCAGAGAGAATCTATACTTTGATGGCCTTCTAAGACCCTTGAAATCTCAAGTCGGAGCTAATAGCAGCAACGTTCTCATATCTGTATCGGATAGTGGCCAAAATAAACTTGAGTCAAATATGTCTGCGCAGGTTTCCGATCACTTGCCATCAGAGAAATCAGCAGTTTCAGGTTTCCACTATGAATTATCTGAACATTCTTCATCTGAGAGGTGGTTGAAGACTAGAACAATTGCTCCAGTTCTACAACTAGATATTCATTCTGATCTGAATGAAGTAGCTAACCTTAGAAGTGGCCAATGCCATAGCCCAAAGACCCCTGAAGTTGATGCACAGCATCAGGCTTTACAATCACCTGCAATATCCAATACCAAAATGACATACATTGTCACCAGAAGAAAAGAAAAGCTATCAAGTATTTCACTTCCACTATCTGCAGCTTCATACTATAATGGAGTATCACCAGAAATGGAGATTGTTGAATCATGTGAAAGCATTGACAAGCTAAATGCATATCTGAGAGCAAGAAAGGATGATGTAAATGCTGGTGCACCTGGGAAATTCTTACATGCTGTGATGAGTTCAGATGGCTCTGGTAATTTCTTCTTACTCAGCTATTGTAATAAGCAACTGAAAAACTTACCATACATTGAATATGGTGAACACGCACCCATGATGTTAGGATACTGTAAGTTTATGTTGGCTTAGACTTAGTATAGTATATGAGCCAGACAAGTGTAATTCAACCATTTGATATTAGGAGGTTCGTTGAGAGCTTTTGTCAGATTGCAAATGTTGCTTCCTTTATACAAATGGAAAGACACAACTTTTCCAACGGAAAGTGTTTAAGATCTTAAACCATTTAATTGCAATTCAAAAGCTTAAGCATTTAAGAAAATTAGTTCTTGCATGAAATTAAATCCTCTATGAACAAGTGAAAATTTGTCTAGCTTTGAGTCCAAATGACTGATGCATAAGAGTGTATTAAAGGTAAGACTATCAAAATTTATTCCACCTAATAGCTTAACCTTAAAAATGAGATGTTCCTTAACAGTAAGAAGAAAGAACATAATCAATTTAGTTTTCCCTTTGGTGAATTATTTCAGCTTTTCACCACCCTATCCTGAAAATGACAGCTTCATAAGCCACTATATGTCATATTTTCCAATTTATTGATCATATTTTATGCATACTATTCACAGATGTGGGAACTGTGGCTTCAATCATCATGTATTCCTTCTACCTAAATGTAACGTTAAAAAGCGAACAACTCTGCACGGTACCAATAATCAATATTAACCGGACAAATCTTGGCTCCCATGCTGAACTCAAGTGGTTGCTTGATTCATGTCATATTGATCAGTCATCCTTAATCTTTGCAGATGAGGTTAGTTTTACAACACTGTTTCTAGGGGTAGATAGGTCTAACTTTTGTGAATAGGCCTGCTAATTACTCAACATGTTTTCTTATAAGTTTCTTTATGTGTATAGAACTTGATGCAGCATATGAAAAATTAGACCAATTTATTACAGATGAGACATTCTAATAATCTTTTGAAACATTTGTAAGAAGCATGAATAATTCATATTGAGCAAATTAGGCCATGCGCGCACCTCCATCACAGAAACCTTATCCTTACACTAACATATAAGCATCCTTTCGTGTATATGAGTGCTTACTTTAACATGATTTTCATTTCTTAAATTAATTCCAAACAGATTGATCTTTCATATTATGATCTATTTGGAAGTCTTAAGATAGTGCTGTTGAAGAGCAGCAGGATGGCAAATAAGCAAGAGGTAACAAATTATGAACTGGACACACTGCTCTACTTATTGTTAAAATTTGCCAGAAATGATGGATATTTATTTTGTTCTTTTGACAACAGAAATTGAAGCAGGCAGTGGTTGAAGTTTTTCACTGCAGAAAGGTTAAGTTTGGTTCTACTCTATCCATGACTATTTTATTGCATTTCAGAACAAATTCATGCTCTATCTCTTGTTGTTCAGGGTGAGACAACATATCCATGGGTTAAAACTGTCACTACAGGAGAGGTAAGGACTTAGATTCCCAATCATAATGTTCAGAGTTCTCAAGTGATATCTCTATCACTCACTCACTCAATTTTACAAGTTTTTCACTGCAGGAAGGTTCTTGCTGTACTGCTATAGCAGACAAATTTGTAATGTACTCACCTGAAATTTTGGCTAGCAAATCATTCAGCAAACTTTTGGTACTTCAAAACTTCTTGCTCTAAACTTTGAATGTCTCGTTTTCGACCAAAGGGTAACTTATTATGGCTGAAAATGAAATTCCCTAACAATGGTTTTGCTTAGTAGGTTCCCCTGCAATTATATATATATGTGTATTATTTTGAACAAAAATTTGAACCTGGCTGCGTTTGGTATTTTAAAATGGTTGCAGTTAGGTGGCATACTTTTGGATACTGGGAATCTAAGGCATCCTCTTTGCACCTCCAAAGATAAATACATGGTTTCATTATTGATCAATGGTGCTGGTCGTTATGGATGCAATGGTCTTTACAAATTATGTATGCACATGCAAATGTTGATCAAGAATTAAGTTTTGCATTTTTTTTTGTTAAAAAGAACAACATATTTGAATTTGACTAGATCTATTGCAAATATTGTTTGTAACTGATACTTATAGTTGTAAACTTGATTTAGTCATTAAGTCTTTGCTATGTGATTTTCAGTGAGATACAAGATGCATGACCTTTCTTCTCTGCAAATAGCGGATATCTTGCGGAAGGATTTTAAGAAATGGAAAGGACAAGGTATTTATTATTTATTTTGTTGTATGAATTCATGTCCATGAGATGAGAAAATAGAGAATACATATTTGTTTTGTTGAATAAAGCAGAAAGTAGAGATTCAAGGTCAATGTGGCAAGTTGGCATGAGTTGTATCGGGATTTCAATCGGACAGCTTCTCGCTCAGACGGAAAATCTAGCACAAGAAATAACATACTTCCAGAGTGAGTACTGTTTTGGAATGAATCATTCTCATATGTTAAGCTTTCAACCCTTTTCATTTGTAATGCTACTGCAGTGTCGGAGAAGCTTCGGGCACTTATAATCGTTTCAGGTTACTACAATGCGGAAAAGAACTTCAAGGTTTGTTCCTACTTTCCATGTCAATCCAACTCAAAACATACAAACTAATCAGTCTTAATTTCTGTAAATGTTTAGAGAGAAGTTTTAGTATCAACGGAATCTGTGAAGCTGTTGGAGAGTTTACTCTTTTTCTTCGATTTCAATGCCTCCCGGCTATCCCTCAAAACTGTACACTTACCAGGTCAGTTTAACTTGATGTTAATGGAGAAATGAAATGATTAATAGTAATACTATCTAACTTACTTATTAGATGTGAAGATCACTACATTTTGCTGATATTGATATATGAATATTGCTTGCTCTCATGTTGTTGCAGGTCTGAAAAATGAGATGAAAGCGTATGAGATTGATAAGATTACCTCAAGAAAAACAATACAACATCTGATTGAAGAGTTTGTAGGGATACCGAAAGCCTAATAATTGTTTCAAATTGTAAAAGTGATAAAATATTTTTCCTTTTCTTTTAAATGAACATATAACATCTTTTTGGATATTTAATCAAGTGTTTGTGAGCGATACTCACTCCTCCAACCAAGCCTTTAAGCGAAGATTAACATGTTATCTGCCGCAGACGGAGAAGAGGATCCAAATTCCTTATTAACATGTTAGGCTCTAGTGTGAGTGTCATTCCACCCGGTGAGTCTAACCGCATTAACAAAAAGTCCTTAGATACAAAATAAAAAAATAAAAAACATGAGGATATAAATGTGGCGTTTTGACAAAATAAATAAATAAATTAATATGAATTATATTTTGTGACAATTATTTCTAACTTGGTGTCTCTTGGTTTCATATTTATCACTTGACGATCTGGATTTAAATCCTCTCACATAACAATATCAGGTAGAATATTGTATCTATTTATTTTTTCATAAATATTTAAAAGTTTCACATATATATGTTATATAAAGGAGTATGGCAACCTGGTGGGCAAAACAGTCATTCAATAAATCATGGCTCATATATGTGTTTTTTACCATGAACTTTTTGTAATTGTGTAGATTAATTCACAGGAGATCAATCATGACCGTTCGTTAGTTTTGATCTTCACCATTGTTTTAAAACTCATCATATTCTCTTGAATGTTTATGACTTAGGAAATGAATAATTTTTCCACTATCTCTTATTTAAAATGAATTTATTAATATTTAACTCATGAGGTATGGAATTCCATGGGGCAAACATAATTAGTTTTTATTTATTGATTTAATAATTAAATCATAATTAATATTAATATATATCTTAAAAGTTGAATGTGGTAGATTTAATATTAAATATTATATCACTCAACAAAAAAACTCACCACTAACTCTTTTCCCTACACCTGTATAAATTAGTAACAATGTTCATTCAAGATGTGCAGTTCTTATATTTTTTGTTGAGGTATTTGCTTTGGTTTTTGAAAAGGCTAAACTTTTAATCATTTTGTAGGTACATATTTCCAAGGGGCTTGGTATCATGGTGCTAGCTTAGAATGTCTAAATGTGTTATAACTTGCTGTTAGATTTTGTAATGATTTTCTCTTTGATTCCACCATACTTTTATATTGGGTGGTTTCCATGTATCATTGAATCTCCATAACATTTCATGGTATACAAAGACGGGTTTTTAGGTTTTTTCACAGTTAGATTAGTTAATAAGTCATGTCTAATTTTCTTAGTCTTATTTATCAGTTTCTCAGTTTTTGCAATATAGGATGTCCAAAACTTTGAATAACATATCTGACATTGTTACTGGAATGATTGAATGACAGATTAAAGTGGGCGTGCTTCATTTTTGGGAAACAAGAGACTTCAAAAATTATTGAATTGTTAATAATATTGAACTGCTCTTATTCGATGAACGAGAAATTATTGAATTGTTAATAATATTGAACTGCTCTTATTCGATGAACGAGTATTCTAATTTGTTTGTTTTGTTTTCATTTTCATTTATAAAGAAGTTTGACAGCCTGGAGGGTAAAACTATCATTCAATAAACCATGGCTTATGGATGTATTTTTTACCATGGATTATTCTGTAATTTGTAGATTAATTCATATGAGATTAATCATGGTCGTTCATTAGTTTTGATCTTCAGCATTGATTTAAAACCCATCATATTCTCTTGAATGTTCATATGAGTTAGAGAATTTCATAGGACACACATAATTAGTTTAGATTTATGAAATTATTAGTTAAATAATAATTAATATCGATGTTCAGTTTAAAAAAAAAAATTCGGTGTTAATCCTTAAAATTTAAAGGTGGTGATTTAAAAAAAAGTATGATGTTAGTGCAAAAAAACAACTTTTACACTAGCCTAGACATCACTCATGAGTTTTTACTCCCACATTCAGGTCAACCAATGGCTTCTAAAGTTTAGTCTACTTATCATTCTTTCCTAAAAAACTACACAAATCCACAATTTTTTCAACATCGTGCTATTTTAGCCCTTACTAATGAGATTGTTGATAATTTGAATGAATATATGATATCATAGTTACCTGGAGAAGAAAATTTTTATCTGAGTGCAGTCAGTACATGTGCATCAGACAATAATTATGATAGGCAATATGATGTTCACACACCTGAGTTTTGAACACAATAAAATCTTTAGGCTTACCTAATCATCAATTAAGGTTATAAATATGTGTTCCAATAATGCTTCTAAGAAATATCGATCAATCAGCTGGAATGAGTAATGGTACACGTCTGATCATCACTCGAATGAGGACATATGTCTTGAAGAAAATGTTATATCTGGATCAAATGCTGGACAAAGAGTGTACATACTAAGATTTTCATTAACTCCATCAGATAGGAGAGTCCCTTTTAAATTTCAAAGGAGACAGTTTCCTATAACACTCTCTTTTGTCATGACAATAAACAAAAGTCAAGCATAATCATAGTAAAATGTCGGTTTATATTTGCCAAAACCGGTATTTTCACATGGCCTACTATATGTAGCATTCTTCAGATTTACAAGTCGTACGAGATTAAAAATCCCTATTTGAGACAGTGATTGCAACAATTCTTAGAGTAATTCAAATGTAGTTTACACAGAAATCTTTTGCAATGTCATGTGTAAGTTCTTTACATCTTTAAATACAGAAATAGACACAACATTTCAATCCAATTAGTCAAGTTTAACTCATATATATTAATATTTTATATTTTTCTTTATAGGAAATGTCCTCCATGTAAATATTGTATTATAATTTTCAATAACAATAGTTCATTATAAAAAACCCATTAAGCTAACTATTATTGATCCCTATATTTTTTTACAGGAAATTCGATAAGACAATCATTATTCTCAGTTTCATTAGCTCATATATGTTACTTCATCCCTCTGTGATGCACTATCAAATTGTTATATATTAAAAAAACAAGACATCGTTTATATTAACAAGTACAAACACTACAATTAAAACAAACAAACACACTCATCACAAAAAAAAACTCTTTGACCAGAAAAAACTAAACACATTCATAAAATATAGCGTTCGATAAAAAAATCACATTTATAACAAAAAAAAACCTTAAAAAATTCTGATATGAATTTTTTCCTTTTAATACAAATATAATTTTTTTAAGAAAATAAAGAATAAATTGAAAAAACACACAAAATATAAAAAAAATGAATTTCTCCCGTGCATCGCACGGGTCACAAATACTA